>JAAGEH010000042.1:8621446-8644902 GCA_011751065.1 Lasiurus cinereus | reverse complement strand
AGGCCAGGATGCCATAATAGGTCACAACTGGACAGGAGGAGGCTGTGCGTGCAGGTGAGGCCCGGAGTAGAGATGGATACAGAGACAAGGGGGCCTGCCCCAGCTGGCCAGTGCTGTGAGAGCCAGGTGCAGGTCCCGGGCTCTCCCCCAAACCCCGAAGGGCAGCTCCTCACTTGATTTCAATCGCATACTGGGTCTCTAGTTTTATATAAATGGAATCATGCAATATATGATTTTTTGTGTCTTTTTTTTTCATTTAGCATGTGTTTAAAGTTTATCTACACTGTAACATGTAACAGTATTTAGTGCCTTCTTATGGTTGAAATATAAATATACATACATATACCACCATTTGTTTATCCTTTCATTCCATTGATGGACATTTGGGTTGTTTCCACTGTTTGGCTATTGTGAATAGTACTACTGTGTATGTGCATCTATAAATATTTGTTTGAGCACTGTCTTAAATTCTTTTGGTCATATACTAAGGAGTAGAATAGCAGGGTCACATGTAATTCTATGTTTTACTTTTTGAAGAATGAGCCATTTCTTAACCATGAAATTGCTGTATACCAACCAAAACTGGTAGAGAAAAGAGAAAAATGATTTCTAAAATCTCATACCTAGAGAAATGTAAGCAGGTGCCGCTGGCTGATCATCAAACCCAATTCTTTGTCTTCCAGGACACACAGACTACACTTCCCAATTTCTCTTGTGGCTAGGTGAGGCCATGTGTCTGTTCCTGCCAAAATAATATAAGCAGAGGCAGTAGTGGCAATCCATGTCTGGGCCATGAAGACCACTCCCAGGCAGGGTGCCCACTGACACACAAAAATCTGTCATCTAAAAAGGTTATTTCTCACCCAATGCTCAGTTGTTGAGCGTCGACCTATGGATCAACAGGTCGCTGGTTTAATTCCTGGTTAGGACATATACCTGGAGTTCAGGTCAATACCTCATGGGGGCATGCAAGAAGCAGCTGATGGTTTCCCTCTTTTTTCCTTTCCTCTCCTCCCCCCCCCGCCCCTCTCCTCTCCCTTCCTCTTTCTCTAAAATCAATGAAAAAATGTTCTCTCTCACAGTACAGACCAATAAATAATCAATAAAATTTGCTGACTACATTTACTTGGGAACTGAATCAGGCAATTGGTTTGAGTATCTCCCAATCACCATTTTCTCTTAATTATAACATGCATCTCCCCCTTCCTTTACACACATTTTACATTTCTAAAATAAGGATGTCTTAAAATAGATGTATATGTTTATTGCAAACTTTCCTTTTTTTGAAGCAGTTATTAAATCCATGATGCATTTTATAATCAATGGCATATTGAAATCGAGGGGCTAGGTAATTACCAGAATTGATTTCCCGTTTTGGTATAATATAGACAGGATTATAATCGGGCACCTGGAAGCACCTGTGCTTACTGCTGCATACAAAACTGTTTGTGGAAGTCTTCAGTTGGACTACATATCCCACCCCCCCACCTCTCACACACACACAGTACATGCACAAGAATACACACACGCACATGCACCACCCACCTTTGAGGTGCCGGCTGGCTGTGGGTTTGGATGCCATAGGACCCTCAGGGAGCCCAGAGAAATGCACAATGAGCTAAATCCTACCCTCCCTTAGAAATGTCATGGAAAAACTGCTTTTGGCCCACTCTGCTGCTGATTGGTCTCAGCGAGGAGTAAAGACTCTATTCCTGGCAGGGCACAAGACTTGGCCAATGGTTGCTGCTGACACAGAAGCATGCTGGGAACAGAGGGGCTTCCCATCTGGCACACCAGCTCTGGTCCCCTCGGAGCCTCAGCCACTCCACAGGAGCCCTCACCGCTTAACTGTCTGCTCTCACTTCTCAATCTTTCTTCCTAGGAGAAAGGAAGGGCGTGGGGGACGAGGTAATCAAGGCTTGTCATGAGGAGCAGAGGATGATGGATCACCATTAAACCCGTTGGCTAGGCCAAGGCGGTGGAGAACGTGAGTAAGTGGTCTGACGAGGCAGCAGGGCCTCTGCTGGAGATTCCAAGAAATTTCCATCAGGCAGAGTCAAGAACTGTGATGAATGACATGCTGAAAGAGATGGGAAGTAACTCAGCTCGCCAAGACTCTAAGTCTCAAAGTCCCAAATGGGCTTCAGAGTAGCTTCCCAGCTCCAGAGCCTGGCCTTGGGAGGAGAAGTGGTGCTCAATGGATGAGGGCTCCCTCTTCGCAATCTGAGGCCTCTGGGATTCTCAAGGAACCTAGGCTCAGGCTCTGTTCAGGAAAAGGAAGTCCCACCTAGTCCCATTCCATAATGAGTTCTCTGTCCAACCTAAATTTTGTGGCCATGGGAAAACAGTATGAAGGTTCCTCAAAAAATTAAAAACACAGCCTGGCCAGTGTTGCACAGTGGCTGAGCGTTAATCTATGCACCAAAGGTTGCTGGTCCGATTCTAGGTCAGGGCACATGCCTGGGTTGCAGGCTCTTTCCCCAGTAGGGGGCATGCAGCCAATCAATGTTTCTCTCTCATCGATGTTTCTATCTCTCCGTCCCTTGCCCTTTCTCTCTCTCTCTGACATCAATAAAAACAGGTGACAGGAGAAGATTCCACTTTGGGTAGTGAGCACATAGTGCAATATACAAATCTTGTAACATAGAAACCCACACCTGAAACCTATATACTCATGTTAACCAATGTCACCCCAATAAATTTAAGAAATAAAATAACAAATCAATAAAAACATATTTTAAAAAAATAGAAATGCCATATGACCCAGCAATTCCAGTTCTGGGTATTTATTTGAAGAAAACCAAAACACTAATTTGAAAAGATATGCAGCACTATGTACAATAGCAAGATATAGAAGTGATCTAAATGTCTATTGGTAGATGGATGGATAAAGAAGATGTGGTATATATATACAACAGCATATTACTCAACCATAAAAAGAATGAAATCTTGCCATTTGTGACATATATAGATGGACCTAGAGAGTATTTTGCTAAGTGAAATAACTCAGACTGAGAAAGACAAATATTATATGATTTCACTTATATGTGGAATTGCAAAAAGAGAAAATAAATGAACAAACAAAACAGAAACAAACTTATAGGTACAGAGAACAAATTGATGACTGCTTTATGGGAGGTGGTCTGGGGGAATGGACAAAAAAGGTGAAAGGGATTAAGAAGTACAAGGTGCCAGTTAGAAAAAGAGTCACAGGGATGTAAAGTGCAGCACAGGGAATAATATCGTAATATCTACATATGGGGTCAGGTGGGTACTAATCTTATTGAGGTGATTACTTCGAAAGGTATAAAAATGTCTGATTACTATGATGTATACCTCAAGCTAATATAATATTGTATGTCAACTATAATTAAAAATAAATTTAATGAGCACATAAATAAATTGTGTTCTCTACCTGGCTCCCCCTTGAAAGGTGGCTTTGTGCTATGGGGGTGGGGTGGGTAGGATGAGATAAGAAATAAGCTTTGACCATAACCAGACCTGCTTGTTGGCTCCTTCCTTCTAGATCAGAGAGGGAAGGAGCCAAGTCGACCAAATGGCTGCAGCTGCTGGCAGAGAAGCAGTGGCAGCCCCACTGAAGGATTATCCCTACCCCCACAGCAGAGAAACCCCAAAGAGATTGATCAGCTAGCATCTCTGATTTGTAGTTTCACTTAATGCTATTAAGAGGGCATTTGGGGCCATCTTCTGGAGAGGACTGGCAAGGCTCCAGCATCCTTGGCTAATGAATGTCAAGTATTAATCCCATTAGTCTCCTACTGTCTGCCACTTCTGACTAGGTCTGTCCCTCCCCCGCCTCTTCCTCCAATCTTCTTTCCCCTGGAGGAAGCTCCCTAATGCCCAAAGCTCATGACATGTTCCCATAAGCCAGGACAGGATTGCCTTGCTCACCAGGGTAGTTTTACCAGAAATTGAAATAGCAACATAGACTATCACCCCTGTGGGTTGACCAGGGCAACTCCCTAAAGAGAATCACAGTCTAGTTTGAGGACCTCCAAGAGATCATGAAATTTTCCCTAAGTTTTTCTTTGTAGCAGTCATTAACAATTTTCAGGGGACACACATATACACACCATCATCTCAGTATTTGCATTTCTAATAGATCCATTCTTATGCAGATGGTCCATGAACCAACCATGCCTTTAGAGACCCTGTTTGGTAGCACTGCTGATGAATGGGTTCTGCTCTCTGATTGGACAGCTCTTCTCTGAGAAGTAAGTCTAATCTTTATCTCATATAACCACTCTTCTTTTGTTTGGATCTCGGCCCCATGGGCTGTGTAGCAGAGGAGAGTACCAGGTATAGAGTCACACCAATGTGAGATCACATTCCCATTCTGCTTTTTACCTGCTGTGTGATATGGGGCACACAGCCTGTGGTGGGTTGGGGTCTCTACTGCTGATTCTTACATGTTATGGGACTCCCTGGTTTCTGGTAGGAGGTGTAGCTCATGGTAATTATTCTGTACCCTATTTCGAATCCTGTGATTTGGGACACACATAAATAAATCTGTTTCCTCATTTATGAAATGGAAAAAATAACGTACTGGAGACTTCTGCTTCTGGGATAATGAAATAAATGTACTTTTCCTGTTCCTCCTGCTAAGGACATCTAAAAACTCTGGACGTCACATACAATACAAACCCGAGGAGACTCTGAAATGTGAGGAGCTGAAGGCAGAGTGGCCAGGAACCTCAGGGCCTGAGGAATGGCATTGGTAGTAAGGTCCTTGGGTTTTCTTCTGGCATCATACATTCCAGATTTCGAGCTGAAGAAGCCATTAACCCAGAAAAACCAATCAGCACAGAAAAACAAAGAAAAATCTGGTTGAGCAAAAAACCAGGAGCGGGGGGGGCAGCCAAGAGAAACAGAAAATGTTTAGACAATAACTACTTGACTCTAGGCAAACACCACAGAAAAAAACATGACCCCACTTCCATCCAGGCCAGCAAAGGTTGAATGAGAAGCCCAGGCTTCACCCTCACAAAGCTGTAATGAGGTGTCCCAACATTCCTGCCAGGCTTTTGTCAGAGAAGGCCAAGTAGGAAGCTGGGACTTTCATTCCGATGGCTAAGAACATGAAAGCCCACCTCAGTGTCAGTGGAGATCACATGGAAAGCCTGAACTTCCACCTTTCACCTACCCCACTACGCAGTAGTGAAACTCCTCCCCGCTTCTTGACTGGAATCAAGTCAGAGGAGACCTAATGGAAACTCAGGACTCTCATCATCAATGAGTACTGACCACGCCTCCTCACCAATGTGCTAGAGGAGACCATGCGGGGAGCTGGAATTCCTACCCTTGGACAGCATTAATGAGGAATCTCCCTTCCTGGGCTGTCAACAGAGGCCAAGTGGGAACTGGACTTCTACCTTCACCTGGCAATAATAAGGCAATTAGCTGTCCCATCTACCCTGTTTCCCTGCTAGAGCTTTATCAAAGAAAGTCTGATAAAATAGAAGGTTTACATAAGATCTGGAGTCTTATAACAAAATATTAAAATGTCCAGGTTTCACCCTGGCCAGTGTGGCTCAGTTGGTTGAGTGTTGTCTCATGCACCAAAAGATCACTAGCTTTGTTTCTGGTCTGGGCACATGCCCAGGCTCTGGGCTCAATTCCCAGCAGGAGGCAGCCCACTGATATTTTTCTTACTTCATATTTATCTCGCTCTCTTTTTCTTTCCCTCTTTCTTCTGCTCTCTCTCTAATCTATAAAAATGTATTTTTTTAAATGTCATATCAAGAACCAGGAAGATCTCAAACTGAATGGAAAAATACTAACATCAATAGATGTCAACATTAGCCTGGCCAGGTAGCTCACTTGGTTAGAGCATTGTCCAGATATGTCAAGGTTACAGGTTCAATCCCTGGTCAGGGCACATACAAGAATCAATCAATGAATGCATAAATAAGTGGAACAACAAATCTCTCTCATTCTCTTCCTCTCTCTCTAAAATCAATAAATAAAATTTTTAAATAGAGCTGAACACCAAGAAGACAATGATCTGAGATTTTAAATCAGCCATGATAAAATGCTTTAACAAACAATCATGAACATGGTGGAAACACGTGGAAAAGAAGTCTCAGCAAAGAAATAGGAGGTATGAAGGAGGACCAAATAGAAATCGTATATCTTAACAATAACAGTACTTGAAAAAGAACAGCAATTTAAAATGTGTACACACAGAACAACAGAGCTAAAAACATGTAAAGCAAGGCCTGATAGAGCCAAGTTACACTACAATTGTAGTTGAAGTTGTCAACATTCCTCTCTCAGCAATTAATAGAACAATTACACTAAAGATCAGCAAGGGTATAGAGCCTGGAGATTTCTTTTGAGGGAATGTTTTAATTATGAATTCAATTTCTTTAATAGTTACGGGGCTTCTCAAATGATCTATTTCATATTGAATGAATTGTGGTGGTTTGTTTTTTCCAGGAAATGGTCCATTTCATCTAAGTTGTCAAATGTATGTGTATAAAGTTATTTGCAGCATTCCCTTATTATCCTTCAGTCCTGATATTGGTAATCTGTGCTCTCTCTTTTTTCTTTGTTGGTCTTGTTAGAGGCTTGTCAATTTTGCTGATCTGTCAAAGGACGAAATTATTGTTTTCTGCATTGTTTGACTGGTTCCAATTTTATTGATTTCCATTGTTATCTCTGCTATTTCTTTCCTCCTGCTTTTGTTTTCTAGGTTTTTGAGGTGAGAAGTTGGATTATTGATTTGGCAATTCTTTTGCAGGGGGTCCAGAACCTGTAAGAACCAGCAGTAGGGGCCCCAACTATCTACAGGATGTGACAGGGAGGGCGTATCTGCATCTCAGCAAGGATACTACCAAAGGATGTGGATAACCTTCTTCAAAAGTGGTAATAACAGTCATTACACACAACTTACCTGAGCTTCTTTCTAATTCCTCCCTAAAGTTAGAGTAAAATAATCTCAAGTCATAACCCCTCGAGTTCAAAGAGAGTAAAATCAAAGGTAGAAGAAAAATGTTTTTGAAAGATTTAGGAATTGAAATGTTGGTGTGCAAATGATAACTGACATAGCAGACTAGGAAAAGCGAACCTTTAACAAGCGAGTAAGAAGAAGCCCATTAGCTCTCCAGAGCTCTGCAAAGTGAAGGCACCTGGGACCTCTGAAATGGGAGTTTGTGGGATGAGGCTGAAATAGGAGGATTGGCTGAAATCCCTTCTTTTTCTTTGTATGACATAAATATACAGGGTGTCCCCCAAAATGTATATACACTTTAACAGCTGAGAGCTTAATTTGAAAATGAAATGTATTTTAATAAACACTGCCTTTATAATTATTCCAAGTGTATGTGTCCATTTGGGGGGACACCCTATAAATACTTTCTAAATTAGTTTTAATGTCACACAAGCAGCTTTTAAGTCTAAGTGAGAAAAAAACAGAGGTAGCTAAGACAAGCCCATGGTGGGTCTCTGGTCTCCCCAAGTGTGTGGTGGGCCCGCCAAGCCCTGACCAGGCTCAGCAGGTGATAGGGGACCAAGTTCCTCAGGAAAAGCCAGGGGCATCCCCGCCCTTTGGGAACCTGGTTTTCCAGGGGAGCACAGGCATCTCCGCCCAGGCTACTGTACAGTAAGAATCCCCTCAATCCCTGTTCACTAAACTCTGACCAGAGCGGGGGTGCTCTCCCCACAGATCCAGAACCAGCTTGCCCTGCGGCAGGTGGGGTTCAGTCAGCACGCTCATCTCCCAGGATGGTGAGGGGTGCGAGAAGCTGGCAAACAGAAGAGCATTGGAAAAAGTTTATTCTTAGAAAGCAGAATTCAAAAAAAGTGGAAGAAAGGATTGCAATATCTTCATTGTAGACTTAGTGGCACTATTGAATTTTTTTAAATGTACCTATGCATTTGAATGATTGTTTAAAAAAGAATAAATAGTTTCTAAAATAAGTGGATGGTGCTACAGGAGCTTCCTCAATGCATCCAGCCATTCTGGGGATGGAGTCCCCTCAGCTCTGCCTTTCCTGGGGCCTCACCAGCTTTTCTCCTCAGGGATGGATGGAGACCCCTAACCACCGGCTCTGGCCCACTCTGGCTTCTCCATCTGCTTCTCTCGAAGTCATCCAGGCCCATTCCCTGTCACTCTTGACCCTCCCTTCTGCTTTAGAATCCTGGACCTGAGCCTGGCCCAGCTTGACTATGGACCTGTCAGCCTCAGCCAACCTGTCAGCCTCAGCTCTGCTCCAGTCAGGCTCTCTTGGCTGCTGCACCAGCCTTGTAAGTGCTGTGCTGTATGTACATCAGCAGAAGCCGCCAGCCCTGCCTCTCCCTGGGCCGAAAGTGAACTGCACCACTGAGCACAGTTGTCCAGGGGAGGGCTGGCAAGATGGGCCCAATGTCCTGTCCTGAAATCCAGACACTGCATCTGCTAACGAAGCCACAGACCACACGGGCTTATCAGCCACCAGCTCACTTCCCTCCCTCATCCTGAGTCCACTATACTCATGGGTATCTCTCAAGCTGTGATCAATTATATAATCCCCATTTGTGGACTTATATAATTGATCTTTTTAGTCTACATGCAGCAGATTTAGTTATGTAACATTTTATCTTGTGGGTTTTTTTAAATCTTGTTTTAATTCATCTGTGGAATAGAGCAAGGAATACTACAAGTGACATATAATGTAGATTCAAAGTGGAAATTCTCAGGTGTATGGCTGGCACCTGCATGGAGAGGCGTGTTTGGGCCAACCAAGGCTTGGGGTGCTCTGTATGTGAGTATGTGACCCAGGAGAGGGAATCTAATGTCTCATGATCTTGCATATTAATGATGAAGGTGGAAAGGAATCAATCCTGAGCTTTGCAACCTGGATTACCACCTTGTTGACATGAGAAATATCCTATTCCCTATGCAAGTTACGTGAGGAGTTTGCGTATCAGCAGTGGTGCCCACCTGAGTTCCTGAAGCCCGCGCATAGAGCCAGCACTCTGCTGGTGCACATGGAGAACTTCCTAAGACAGCCAGCACACATTGTGGCTTGTCTCTCCTCATCTAGTCTTCACATATCTGCTTTTGCTGATGTTTATGTTATCTTTGTCTCTGAAATTTTTGCCATTTAGTCTTTAACTGAGTCACTGTTTAAAATATTGAAAAATCAAAGTCAATGGAAAAGCCCTGTGTTGACAATAATCAACACTTTTTGGCTATTAAACCAACAAAATGTCCATCAACAGACTATCACCCAACTTATTTCTCCAATTTAGCCACACTGGTAGTTATAGGAGCCTTTGTCCAATTCCTGCAAAAAGCAAGAAACCCTATACTCATCAGATCTTATCCATAGTTAAGACATGGCAGGTGGGGCTGGCCTCAGAAGCAGGGAGTGAAGAAGGGGTTCAGGAAGCCACATCCAGCTGCACAGGGAATTGAACTTCTGCCCCAGGGGATTCAATAAAGGAGAGAAGCTAGCATAGCTGTGAGGAGAGCCCAGATCTGGAGCCTATTAAGGTGTTTTTATCAAATCTTTCTCTCTAGGTTTAGAGAGAACTCCCCCAGCCCACACCTAACAAAAAGCTTTGGCACCTAACAATAGCACCATTGAAGGTGGAGAGGGGACAGAGAACTGGGCAAGAGGGTACCTCACTCACTCCATTCTCTCCGTCAACCCTTCTCCTATAGCCCTCGGTCTCCTCGCACGTAGGAAGGTAATCACAGGCATTGTGTGCTGCATTCGTTTCTCTCCTGGGAATATCAATATGTTCAGGCCACAGGACAATGCTTAATCATACAACTGAATTCTGGACCAAACCGCACTATCACATCACTCACTTTCAGTCCGACGCAGGCACCACTCCTGTGTGAGAACTTCCCCGTGTCCTCTATATCCACAGTCATTGCATTTATCACAGTGGATCTGCAGATATGTGTTTACATGTCTCTCACATCTGCTAGGTTGTCAGCGGCTTGATTGACGCAGGTGCTGGGCGACCCATCTTTGTATTCTCGGGGCCTGTGATGTGCCTGACATACTTTACCCATCTGCACAATGAAAGCTGGCCTTGTGGGTCCTAGATAGGGGTAGGGTGGCAATATTTCAACTGCCCCTCCCTCCTTCACCCAACCAAGGTCAGTCAGCTCAGCGCTTGGCATATAGTAGGTATCCAACAAATAATTGTTGATAAAATGAAATAGAAAGATCTGCATGCCTATGAAGAAGGCCTAAGAACAACCCTTACAGAGCCGTTCTCTGCCTGCACTTCTCATCCCTGCCCTCTCTCAAGGCCAATGAAAGGCCCTGTGGCTGACCATTACGCACTACCTCTCAGCTCTACCATCTTCATCGAGGGACAGAAAGCTCCCTTCAGTTCAAGGGTGACGAGCTGCCTTGGCAGGGCCCTCAGCAGCCTTTTGTGCGGAAGGCATCCTGTCCTCTTCACACTCACTAACAGTTCTGACACTGGGCACATACTGATGGAGCAACTACTGTGCACCAGGCCCTGGGGATAGGGCAGTGACACACATAAAGTTCCTATCTCCTTGAAGCTGACATCCTTTCTTATGGAGGCAGACAATATAAACACGTACACAACATGGGGGCAGGGGTGGGAGAGATGGAGAAACCGAAGCAGGGTGAGAGGACAGAGCACTGGGGCCAGGGATACTATTTTGGGTAGAGCCAGCAAGGAAGAACTTGGTAGTTGGACCCTCTGCTCTGAAGCCTGAATTCAGGTTTCCTGCCTATGCAAGTCAGTGTGCTCTGCCCCTCTGTCTCTTGCTGTCTTCTCCAAAGTGCCCTGCTCTGGTTGCTTCCACTGCCTGTGATGCTACTGCTCCTTCACCTCTTCAAGCTTTCGTTTCAATGTCCCCTCTCCGACTAGGCTTGCCCTGACCAACCTATTGGAAAGCATAGCTCCCTCCCCTCCCCATCCCTTTACGATGCTCTATGTTTTTCCGTAACACTTACCACCTTCTAATATACTACATTAGAAGCCCAGTACCCAAAATTCATGCACTCACAGGGGAAGAGGGGATCCCTCAGCCCAGCCTGTACCCTCTTGCAGTCTGGGAGCCCTTGGGGGATGTCTGACTGAGGGCTTAGGCCCACTCCCAGGCAGTCACACATCCTTAGTGCTGCTGCAGAGGCAGGGAAGGCTCCCGCCACTGCCACTGCACTTGCCAGCTAGGAGCCCAGCTCAAGGCTTCTGGCTGAGCAGTTCTCCCCCTGTGAATGTACACTGACCACCAGGGGTTGGCTCCTGCATTGAGCGTCTACCCCTTGGTGCTCAGTGCCCATCATAGTGATTGGTCATTCCACCATTCTGTTGATTTGCATATTATCCTTTTATTATATAGGATAATTTACTTGTTTGTTGTGCTTGTGGCTATTGTCCTTGTCCCCTTCCTAGAAAGCAAGCTTAACTATTGCAGGAATTCTCATCACTTTGTATCCCAAGTGCCAGGAATGATGCCTGGCACAGGGCAAGTACTCAGTACTTCAAACATCCACTCATTCATTCACACCTGAAATGCCTACCCTGTGCCAGGCACTCCTTGAGTAGCAGGAGGACTCTTTATAATGACGTGTGTTTGGTGTGTGTGGCAAGGGGATGGGAACACCGCCTTCACTTCCAGATTCGTTGTCTTGGTCTCACGTTAGTGGCAGGTGGTGCGGGTGGTTTGGGATTTCTCTCTAGGCTCTACTTCCCTGCCGCCTGCTCCGTCCTCTTCTCCTCCGAAAAGCTTAGGGCAAATGATGTTTCTCAGGTCAGGAACCTGAATAGGATGCAGAGAGGGTGGGCATGGCTGGAGATCAGGCACAGAACTGAAGAGGGCTGGGAGGGACCCAGGGGTGAGGTGCGGGCAGGAGGGTTGGGCCTGCGAGGTGGTTGGAGTTGAGGCACAGAACCTCCTGCTGAGGCTGAGAAAGGGAAATCCCTGTCCTTGTGGACTCCCTCAGGCATCCTATAATGAGCCTTGCCACGCCATCCAATTTTCAACTCTACCAGGCTCCTGGTGCTCTCAGCGGTGTGTGTGGGAGAATTAGCTGCCTGAATGCCTAATGGCAGACGTGGGGAGCAGAGAGCACATCGTGTGTGTATGTGTGTATGTATGTGCACATGCGCACATGCTTGTGCAATAATAGGGAAGAGGCCATTGTATTGCAGAATTTAACACTTTAGTTGTATTGCAGAATGCTGTTATCAGAGCCTCCATCGTCGGCCAGTCCCAGCCACCCCTCCCTGCACGACCACGACCACCATCCCTACGTCTTTGCCCAGGAGAGACCTCTCGGTCTTGCCAAGCAGGGCTTTCACCAGCCTCTTCCTCCGGCTTAGCCTGAACGATTGCCATGCACAGTGACCTTGCCTGCTGTGCCCCACTCCAAGCTGACCATCATTCTCTCAAGGCTCCAGTCACTTAATTGCCCACCAGAATCCCCTGGAGCTGGTCAGAGTTAAGTCCAGAGCAGTGTGTTTCTTCCTTGCTTCCTCCACTTCTGAGTTATGAAATTATCCATTGAACAAATCAATAATTCATCCGTTTATCCACATTTAGTCTAAATTAGAGCTCATCACCTCAGGCTAGACTTTAAAGTCCTGCTTCACCTGATTCCACCACTCGGCAGAGTCCAGCCAGCTTGCTCCCATGCTGGACTTTTTCTTTCTGCCACATATGCATGCCCACACTGCTGTCCTCTGCCCCTGTAGACCAATCTGATCCTTTGTCCCGAAGCTATCCTTCTCTACTCATTATAACCCAGCTGGCTCTTGAAGGTTCTGAATCAAACCCAGACTTCACTGGCAGCTTCCCTGGGCTTCTGCAGCAAACAGAAGTATTTCACAAATTAGAAGCATACAGTGTTGCATTTAATTACACTCCATTTATTTCACATTTGCACACTGTCTTCCCCTGGAGTTATTAAGCAACACAAGGGCAGATACAACAGTACCAGATCCTTCACTAAACACTAAACTTTTCTACCCTTCTCTCCAGCTCTGTCTCCTTCT
Organism: Lasiurus cinereus; assembly: GCA_011751065.1. Classification (NCBI taxonomy): domain Eukaryota; kingdom Metazoa; phylum Chordata; class Mammalia; order Chiroptera; family Vespertilionidae; genus Lasiurus; species Lasiurus cinereus. The sequence goes on along the minus strand of JAAGEH010000042.1, from coordinate 8,631,903 downwards.
CTTAATCTAAACCTCCTTTCATCCCTCAATCCTCAATCCTCCTTTTCCCTCCAGTCTGCATGCATTAGACAACCCTGGGTACATGATCAGATTTTGGATTTTAAAAGATAATGCCAGCTGCAAGCCCACCAAAGAGAATAGAAATGAGACAGAGTGGCCCTAGTTGGTTTGGCTCAGTGGATAGAGCATTGACCTACAGACTGAGGGTCTGAGTTCAATCCCTGTCAAGGGCACCTGCCTGGGCTCAATCCCCAGTAGGAGGTATACAGGAGGCAGACAATCAATGAGTCTCTCTCATCATTGATCTTTCTATCTCTCTCCCTCTCCCTTCCTCTTTGAAATCTATATATATATAAAAGCCTAAGTGACCAAATGACTAGTCAACTGGTTGCTATGATGTGCACTGACCACTAGGGGGCAGACGCCTAACGCAGGTGGTCAGTGTGCTCCCACAGCCAATCTCCCATGGCTGGCCAACCTCTCACCAGCCAGGCTGAGGGACCCCACCCATGCACGAATTCATGCACCAGGCCTCTAGTAAACATATATTTAAAAAAAAGAAATGGGGCAGAGTAGACACGTGCCAGTTGGAAGGGGCCACTGCAGCAGAGCAGATGAGAGATGGTGGAAGCTGGCTTGAGGAGGTGCTGTTAGAGATGGGGAGGAGTAGGTGGATTCAAGAGATAATCAGCAGGTAAAACGATGATTCATTTGTCTAGCACAGTGGTCGGCAAACTCATTAGTCAACAGAGCCAAATATCAACAGTACAATGATAGAAATTTCTTTTGAGAGCCAAATTTTTTTTTAACTTAAACTATATAGGTAGGTACATTGTTATTAACTTATTAGGTTACTCCTTCAATTGCACTGTACACATGGCATTTTGTGTAAGAGCCACACTCAAGGGGCCAAAGAGCCGCATGTGGCTCACGACCCGCGGTTTGCCGACCACTGATCTAGCACTATACAGCTTCCGAAGCACCTTTGACCCCACTAAGTCCTTTGAGATTGGTGTCCTTCAACAACCCATGGCAGATACTGAGTAAATACAATTATTATCTCAATGGAGGTACTGAACCTGAGGCTAGGAGGGGTGGAGTCACTTGCCCATTTGATAGCAGCTGGTTAGGACAACCTTGGGACCCACATCCACCTTCTCAGGCATCACATCTAGGGTTGGTGCCAGTCTCTGATTGGAAATTCACACTGGCGCAGCCCTGGGAGCAGTGGTTCTCAATCTGTGGGTCGCGACCCCTTTGGGGATCGAACGACACTTTCACAGGGGTCGCCTAAGACCATCGGAAAATACAGGTATTTACATTATAATTCATAACAATACCAAAATTACAGTTATGAAGTTTGGTTGGGGGTCACCACAACATGAGGAACTGTATTAAAGGGTCGAGGCATTAGGAAGGTTGAGAACCACTGCCTGGGAGGGTCAGTGTTAAGCTGAAGAGCCTGACTGGGGCACCTGCCTGAGGCTATTTACACAGTTCCCATTGATTTGTTGGAACCTGTAATTAGTTTTGCTGATTTTTTTTTCTCACGCTCCATTTGTCTTCTACTCCCCAGCAGACCAGCTCCAGGAAAAAGCAACTTGGGAGATAAGTGGGAGCAGGAGAGCCTGTCTCTAGGTCTGGAGTAAAAGGTTAGGAGAGTCCAGATGCCAGTTTGCTCCCCCACCTCCCTTTGGCCCTTTTCAGGCTCTCTTCCTCCCCACAGTTGGGAGGTGGGGACCCTCGAGCCTGATCTCTGTTACCAGAAACCTGCCAGAAGGTGAAGAACGTCTCCAGGGTCCCTAACTCCCTCTCTGCCGAGTAACCAATCCCATGGGCACATCTCTCAAGACAAGACTTGTTGAAAGAAAAAAGAATGAGAGAAAACTGTTAGGCAAAGAGCCAAGGTCTGAAAAAATCTCAGTGTATTGTTTGTGGATTCCAAAGAAAATAACCCAGAGGACTGGCTGTGAAAGAAATGGGTTTATTATGATTTACATGCGCACCGGTGGGCAATGGGGGCGGCGGGGGCAGGGGCGGTGGGGGGGGGGAGGTGCCATTGTTGTACCGATACCCAAACTTTCCTAGTGCAAGGTTACGTGGAGTACAGACAACAAAGCAAACAGGGCGCAGGGCGGCTGTGTGAAATGCAATGTTTCCCTGCAGTTTACAATCCGGACTCACTTTCAGGAGCAGTTCTCCCTGACCAGGACCTGGCCAGGCTCCAAGGTCTCACAGTCAGCTTACGGACAGCCTTCGCCATATTCCCACAGGCTGTGAGGTGCCCCTGTTCCCAGTTACCATGCATACTCCAAGGGTGGGTTCTTAATTTTCTAAACTAAACGACTCTGAAATGCCACCTACCTTGCTGGTGGAATGCTTCACTATGCTTGGGGTAAACCCTTCCCTCCCTCACGTGGTTTGAGTGTTCAGGACAGTCACTGAATTGAGAACACGTGGGGAAAGGATTCTGCCCATCATCTGAACCTGTAGGGCCCGTTCAAGGAAATGAGGGCTGCTCACAGGGTCTAGTCCTCCATACTGACTTGGCCCTAGTCCCCCAGACTCCAAAAGAGCATAGCTGGTGGGTGTGGAGGGCTCCACTCACAGGACCTGTGCCTCCCTCACCACCTCACTCTCCTCTGGGGTTCAAACCACTCCCCAGCTCCATCCAGCAGCAGCCTCCCAACCCTCCCAATGGAGCCAGCTCTATGCAGCAAAGGCTTTGCTGAGCTAGGACAAGCTTGGGACCCATAGTGTCCCTCAAGGCTTTGCTGAGCTAGGCATTTCTTTGGTTTGACATATATATATAATTGATTTCAGAGAAGAAGGGAGAGGGGAAGAGAGAGATTGAAACATCAATGATGAGAACCACTGATGGGCTGCCTCCTGCCCGCCCTCTACTGGGAATTCAGCAGGCAACCCAGGCATATGTCCTTGACTGGAATTAAACCGGGGACCCTTCAGTCTGAGGCCCAACTCTCTCCACTGAGTCAAACCAGCCAGGGCTGGTGTGACTTTTAAAATTAGAGTGGAGACTTAAGGAAGCTGTTCATTAGCCTCAGATGTAAAAAGAGCTTGAACCTTGTGCTCAAAGCCTGGAGATCTCTCCCCTTCTCCTGTGACATGCCTGAGTCAGGAAAACAGACAGTTAATTTCTCCATCTGGGGATCCTACCACACTGTTCCTTACCAGGTAGATCGACAACACGATCTGTGATCCTTGTTAGTATAATCTCAAGGTAGTTATTATTAACTACCTTTTACATGTGAGGAGGCACAGAGAGATTTTTTTAACTAGACAAAACTATTATGTGATAGAGCAGGATTCAAATCCAGGCCCGGCCAAAGGCTGTCTCCACTCTGCCAGCCTCCACTGCGTGGACTTGAGTTCTCTCCCCCAAAAGTATTTGCACTATCAAAGCCTCAGAAAAGCAAAAAATGAACTGGTTTGGCTCAGGGGAGAGAGCATCAGCCTGTGGACCAAGGGATCCCAGGTTCAGTTCTGGTCAAGGGCATGTACCTTGGTTGCAGGCTCCTCTCCGGCTTGGGCAGGAGGCAACCAATGGATGTGTTTCTCTCACATCGATTTCTCTCTGTCTTTCCCTCTCTCTTCCACTTTCCCTAAAAACCAATGCAAATGAGGATTAACCCACAGATGAGGATTAACAAAACAACAACCACCAAAAAAAGCCTGTTTTTTTTTTTTTAAAAAGAATCTAAGAATGGACAGATGGATGGCTAGATGAATAGATACATATTTAAAAAATAGAGCAAAATGTTAGTTATAGAATCTAGGTTTAGATATATGGGTAGAGTGGGTACCCCATTTCATGATAATATGTTGGAGAGAAAATAAATCACGCAGGTGCGTCACACTCACCTCGGGTCCACGCCACTGTGGCTTGAGGCACTTAGCCGCAAGAGTCCTGGACCCAATCCCCTGAGCACGCCAGACAGTGATGGGTAGTCTCTGCTTTGTGAAAATTCAGGACACCTGGAGAAAATCGGACAGCGTCATAAAACTAGCAGTTGTAAAGACAGAGGGCACTTGATTTTCTGCCTAACCATAAAGGAACAGAATTACAAATCACTTGTAATTACACAGTGTCCAAAGCCTCTCCTTATTGACTTCAATGCATAGGAAAACGCACTACAGTTACAGAGTAAGGAAGGTGACCCACAAACCCTTGGGATTAGCGACCTTCAGTGGAGCATCCAGCTGTGAGTCCCTCAACTCACCTGTGTATTAAAGAGCAGGCGCTGCTCTGTTTCAGATTGTTTAGTAGAAAATTCACCAAACCAGTTCCAACTCTGCCCGTTTATATCAACTTGAGCAAGTCATTGTTCTCTTTGAGGCTTAACTTCCTCTTCCAGAAGGGCCTGAAACTATCGCCTGCAGCTGTTTTTACATGGCCTGCAAGTTGAGAGCAATTTTTATATTTTTAAGTGGTTAAAAAAATCAAAAGAAGAATAACATTTTGTGATTTGTAAAAACGATATGAAATTCAAATGTCACTGTCTATAAATAAAGTTTTGAAACACAGTCACTCTCAAATTTTTACCCATTGTCTTTGGCTGCTTTTAACCTGCGATAGCAGAATCAGATCATTGCAATAGATACCATAAGGCCTGCAAAGCCGAAGTATTTGCTCTCTTTCTCTACAGAAAAGTTTGCTGACCCGGGGTGAAATGGCCCATCCACTGACTTCCCTGCTCCATCGACCTCACTGCACAGAATTGCTGTGTGAAAAATTAATATGAGGTTTGAGCTTAGTGAACTGTAGGGTTCCGTAAAGAGCAAAGTATTACCACAGCCCTGATCTTATTTCTCTCAATACCATTCTAACAAAGGGAGGGAGATCTGGGGGAGGGGGGTGTCTTATACGACAGATGGGGAAACAGGTTAAAGAGGGAGCTAAATCAGGTACGCGGAAACCAGTGCCCCATTTAACCCATAAGGCTCCCATAGCCGCAACCTCAATTATGCACCTCTGCAAATTATGAAATTTATCTGAGAAGGGCTGAATAGGAAGGACCATGCATTTTTCAGGAATTTTCATGAGACAGTTGTTAAGCATAGTCACTATTAAAAAGTGAGTTATATAGCCACCATTAAATAAATTATAAAGCAAAGTGATGAAGGAAATTCATCACTTCCTAGTTATTTTACTATATTTTATTATTATAGACGCTCTTGAGGCTACTTCTGTCTTTTGTATCTGTGTAGTGAGAATACTATATAATGGTATGCTATGAATCTCTTCCTGGCTTGGCACTCAGTGACATCACATTTGATCTCTTAAAATTAGCTATGATGGGAGTGTTTACACCTGGGCAATTGGCAATCCCTTGCAAATCAGGCATTCCCCTCACCTCAAAGCCCGTGGTTAAGCATTTGCCTGCAGAATACTGAGACCAAAGCTTGTAGTTACTGGAGATTCACAGGCAGAGAGTAGGCAAATGAGTGGAGAATGACAGAAGACAGAGAACGGACACCATGCTAGAGAAGAAGATGAGTGTCATGGCCACTTTTCCTGTCCAAGAAGCCTTTGAACCATAAGAGGAGCATTTGGGGTCTAAGGCTCCAATAGGGGAACACTAGAGCCTTCATGTCTGCAACCATTACTGTGATCTGTATTCTTTGGTTACACCTCCATAATAGAGAGGCCTGAAAGAGCCTGGTTGCATAAAGATGGGGACACTGAGGCTCAGAGAGATGCATGACTTGCCTGAAGTCAGCCAGTGTCCCAGAGGCAGGTCTAGAATCCTGAATTCTTCTCACAGACTAGCTCTTCGCACAACAGTGATGCTGTGTTGCCAAGCACCTGCTGATGACAGGAAATGGTCATGTGGCATTGACCTTCATGGCTGCTGCTGTCTTCTCATCAATAGGGATCTGCCTCCCTCTGCTTCTGTCAGCAAGTATGTAGAGGCCTTGTCAACCCAGGAGAGTGACCACCCACGTTCTCAGCTCCTCTGTCCCTCTGCAGCCCTCTTTCTCAAAGCCCTTCAGGCAGCTGCTGGTTTTTTCTCCTAACATAGTCTCTTTAAGAGCACGGGCAATGTTCAGCACATGAGATGCTTGGTACCTGCTGAGTGACTGACCATGGCTGTGGGAAGCTCCTGGTAACTGTCTTGTCAGGCAAGTTGTCAAAGAGCTGCTTGTTCTTCAATGAGAGGGCCTTGCATCTTGACTTTTTTTTTTTCTTCTTTCCTATTTATTTATCTACTAGAGGCCCAGTGCATGAAATTTGTGCACTGGGGAGGGTGTCCCTCAGCCCAGCCTGCACCCTCTCCAATCTGGGACCCCTCGGGAGATGTATGACTGCAGGTGTAGGCTCGATCCCTGTAGTCGGACATCCCTCTCACAATCTGGGACCGCTGGCTCCTAAAAGCTCGCCTGCAGGCCTGATTGCCCGTAACTACCTTCCCCTGCTGGCCTGATTACCCCCCAAGTCTTTTATTAGCATTGAGATGACCCTTCACAGAAAATTTTACTCATCCTGCTTTACAATAAGGGCTTGATGATTGAATCATTGGGTTCGGACACCAAAATTTCCTTTCTTTGAATAGTGGAGGGAATAATTATCTTGTCTTTAAGTTGCCCTGATATTAAAATGAGATAATAACTTAGAAAAGTATAAAAGCACCATATAAAGACAACTGTCTTTTTCATGTACTGAAAAGACAATAAAGTGGTAAAATGAAAAACACTATTTTTATTCTCCCCTTCCTTCCTTTACAGTCTTTATTTAAACTTTGAATTTTATAAAAATTTCACTCCAATTTTTATTTCTTTACATTCAATAAATGTAAAGAAATAAAAATTTTTGTGTTGGTTTCAGGTTTTATATTAGTTACAGAATAGTGGTTAGACAATCATATACTTTACAAAGTGTTCCCTGATATTTCCAGTACCCACCTGGTATCATACGTCATTGCAACACTATTGACTATATTCCCTATTTAAGTGACAATGGGTTTACAGGTTCCTTCCAGTCTTTCTTTTGTGTTGTTCCCCTATCCTTTTCTTTCTCACTTCTTTCCTCATTTTCCTTATATAGTATCTCAACTGGCCAGCAAAGCTCAGTGAAGGCACTGGGACATGCTTAACCCATTTTACAGACCAGGAAACTGTGGCCAATTCCAGTTGGCTGTGGAACTTGACTCAGCGCACAGGGAGCCCTCAGAGCACAGGGAGCCCTCAGAGCCATGCTCTCTGCCCTGCCTGAGGGGCAGCCGCTGGGCAAACAGAACAAACTGTCCCATCAGGCTTCCGAGCCTCCTTCTCAAGCACCTCTTCATTGCAGATGCTCCACATTCTTTCCTCTCCCTGGTGCTCTGCCCCCATTCTTTACTGTCCCCCTCCCCCTTCTCCGGAGCAGGTGGAAGGCTTCGCACTCACCACGTAGGCATGCTCTACCGTGGGGCAGGGCAGCACAGGCTTGCTTTTGGGTCAAGGCAAAAGCAGGAGTCGCCGCCTCTGAAGTGCGAAGGCCTCCTGGGTGAGGCCGGTTAGCACTGGGAGCTTGTCTGAATCACAGTCAGTCAGTCGGTACCCTGCAGTGTGGCACCCCTCCACTGAGGTGGCACCACCCCTCCACCCCCGCCTCAGGTCTGTGGGTCCTTGCCCCTCCGCCTGGGCATCCTTCCATGCCCCTTGATCCCTGGCTAGGCACATCCACATCTTGGGGCCACTGCAGAACCTCTCTCTCTGCAGGCGAGGCAGATCCCTGCCTGCTGGTCCCCCCTCTGGTGCACCCCGCCTCGCCAGGTTTTTGCCTTTAATCTGTGGCATTGGTGACAGCACACTCCTAGCAAGCCTGGTACCCGGAGGGTCAGTTCTTTGCCCAGATTGTTAGAGGTTGCAGTAGCATTTGCAGATGTTGCCCAGAGCCTGCTGGCGAAGGCAGCACCTGTGTGGGTTGTCCGCATAGAGGGATGGTGAGGCGCTGCTCAGCGCCCCTTGGAACACACACCTCCTGGCCAGCCGCTCTGCCAAAGCTGAGGCACTCGCCCTGGAGCCCCCCCTCAGGCAGCCCCGCAGTCGGGCCTCGCGCCTCTTTTTCCACATTCGGCCTTCATCCAGCCCTCTCTCCTGCAGTGCTTGGGCTCCAGGCCTGGAAGAAAAGAACCAAGACCAAGAAGGACAAAGCCCAAAGAAAGTGAGTCTTGAACCCCCATATCCTACTCTTGGATTTCCTCCGCACCTCCTCTTGGTGTCACATCTTGAACAGATACCCTGTGGCCTAGTCACATGGCCACCGGGCAGCCTGTGAAGCTGGTCTCTGTGAAGCTGTGAAGCTGTGGCCAGAGGCCCAGTCTGGGTCTCAGCAACCCCATACCTGCAGTGTTCATGGGCCCCAGGCCTGGCTGCTACTCCCCTGGGCTGCAATGTTCCCAGGGCCCCACAGGCATGGCTAGACAGGCCGCTGCCCCTCCTGGGGCCTGCGATGGACCCGGACCCTGCTGGTGGCATCTGGTGCTGCCCACCCTGCCTCCCAGGGCCCCAATGGACTGGTACCTTGCCAGCAGTGTTTGGTGCTGCCCGCCAGGCCTCCCCTGGCCCTTGATGAGCATGGACCCCAGGGGTGGGCCAAGGCGCTACCCCGTTTTGCCTGCATATGCAAATTTATCTGCCATCTTTGATGGTTAATTTGCATACTCGCTCTGATTGACTGGTGGGTATGACTTGGCATAGTGGAATGATGGTTAATTTGCATGTTTCTCTTTTATTATTGTAGATATGTCATTTTTATTAAGGTATAATTGACATATATTAATTTCAGGTGTATAACATAATGATTTGATATTTGTATACATTTTGAAATGATCACTACAGTCAATAGTTAATGTATAGTTATAAATCTTTCTTTTTTTTTCTTCTTGACTTTTTGGATTCCTCCAGGAGCAGACCAACAGAGAAATTCATGGGAGGAGGCAAGAAATGGCGTTCAGGAAATGGTCTGCTCTGTTCACACAGGAAATAATTTCACTTCCATTATGTATCATGTGACACAGAAGTTTCTTAGAAAGTCATGTTTGGAGGGAACCCAAGAAATCATCACATGAAGCACAGGAAACTGAAGCCAGAAAGAGGCAATGACAGAAGAAATATTACACTGTCAGTAATGGTGTTGGACTCAAACCCAGGCCTCTCTGAAGTTCATTCTTTCCTAAGAACAGAGCTAGAACTTGGCCTCTTGACTTCAGATACAATTTGAAATTTATGAAACCATTACTTTAAAAAAAGTAATCTATACTAATCTTTTCCTGGAAGTATGAAATAAATTCAACCAACTTAGTTCCTGCTATTCATAGTCTGGCTTACAGTATAAGAGTAAGAGATAGACATAGACACTAAAGGGTTTTAGGCTTAGACAATGGATAGATAAACAGAATTTGTATTCTATGACTAGTGATCATAAATGTACATTTGGTATAGAGGGGGAAGGCATGGGCTTGAGAAATGAGGACCTAAGTTGAAATCCTATCTTTGCTGTTAACTAGAGGGGTGAACTTGAGCAACATCCTTGGCCTCTCAAGACTCAGATTCCATGACTATACAAAGGGGACAGTAATATCATCTAACAAGTATGTTGTGAGGATTAAATGAGATGTTGATAAAGTACTTAGCATAGTACCTGGAGCAGAACAGGTTTTCAAATAATGGTAACTAGTCTTACTATTTAGCAAGGCAGCAGGTGGGACCAGGAAAAAATAAAATAAAATGAAGAAAATGATTTATCTACCCGATGTTGGTCATAATAACAGCAAACATTCCTCATAGTTGTATGTCTCATTATAATGCACAGACGTCTCTGAGAGAGCAGTGTGGGTCCTATTTCATAGGTAACATACATTCATATTTTTTTAGTTAAAATTAGTTGTTCCAGGGCCGTTCCAGATTGCGGGCCTATAGTGACGCCCAACCAAAAGCTAATGGGAAATGGAAAAGCCCAGATTCCAATTCTGAGTTGTCTAAGGCAGTATCTCTTTCGGGCCTCACTTGTTCCTCTGGTTTGGGAAAGGCCTGGAATCCCCAGAATGCCCAGGACTTTGAGGAGGAGAAAGAAGTGAAAAGAGGATGCCATGTGCTGACTCATCCCATGGCTCTCTACAGCACTGGTGACTGGTGGGGGCCACCTATGCAGCCTGTTTCCTTGATAGCTCTTCCAGAATTGGCATGCACCCAGCTGGGCTCTTGGAGGTTCAGACCCATAGGATATTGGCTTTTCAGTTGCTGCTCTGGGCTCTGTGCCAGGCAGATTCTGGCATTCAACCCAACTGAAGCCATAGTGCAAAGAACTAAAGATAGGACATGTGCTGCATGTCAATGACAGGAGGGAGGAGGAAAGCACTCCTGCTCTGCTAGTTCATGTAGACACTGGTCCAGCCTGCCAAGTGCCTGTGGGAGGGAGAGTGAGTAATAGGTGTGCACACACAGAGCATAGG
>JAAGEH010000042.1:8596681-8621436 GCA_011751065.1 Lasiurus cinereus | reverse complement strand
TGTAAGTCTGGGTGTACTTTTGACCAGGTCTGGGGACAGGATACTAGTGTGAGACAATGACAGATTCCTATTTCTCTATATCTCCCACGGTCTGTTACAATTTATCCATCCTGGGTGAAATCCTCAAGGTCTAGATAAATCAAGTAAGGCTTTGAGTTCCAACACTATCCACTCACTGCTCACATCCAAGCCACCCAGGGACACCTCTCTGATGAGTCCCACCACCAGGAGGAGCCTGTGACCCAGGAGCTGGGCAACTTAAGAGATGATCTTTGTCAGCCTCCCTTGCTCTGTCCCTCAGGGAGCAGTAGGGCCTGCAGTTGAACCTCCATAGTCCACACGGGCTCCTCTTCAGAGCTCTGTACAAATGCCCCAGTTTCCCACTCAGGGCCTAGAGGGGCTGGATGGAGGGCCCAAGTAAGTTTCTCACTACCTTGTCATCTCCTGAAGGCTGCTCACTCTGACAGGCCCCCTCTGCTCTGAGGCTGACATTCCTTCTTTGCTCATTTCTCTCTACTTTTGTCTAATGAGGTGCAGGAGGCTGCACAAACTGACAATAGAATTACCTGAACTGCTAGATTCTGTCAATCTCCATTAAGCACCCCGGGAGAGAACAGTCAATGCACTAGGACACTTTGGTGCTCTTACTGCAAGAGCTCACTGTGAGAGCAACAAAACAACCTGTCCCCTAGACTCTCACCCTGGGCCAAAGAGGCTAGCTGGCCTCCTGACCAGGCTGCAGCATCTACCTCATCCAGCCAGACCAAGGAGCTAGAACTGGGGAGAGAAATGCATCTCACGGTGAGAGGTACTGGGATGTCAGCTAGGGTCACCTCCCCCAGAAGATCTGCCTAATGGCTTTATAGTCCTCCCCATATCAACAGCTTGTGGAAAGTCCAAAGCCATTCTATAATTCCCTTGTGACTTTATATAATTTTCCATCTGTGAGCTGTTCTAACAAATTAATGGAACCCAAGTAGTGGGTCAGGAGTCATGGGAACTTTGATTTTTCACCAGTCAATCAGAAACACAGGTGACAACCTGAATTTGTGATTGGCATCTGAAGGGAGGAGGAGGGCAAGCGTGTGGGATTGAGTCCTTAACCTATAGGATCTTATGCTATCTCCAGGTTGACAGTGTCAGAATTGAGTTAATTGCTTGGTGATGTTGAAAAACACACACTTCAGAATTAGTATTGGAATAATTGGACCACCATTTCAATCTATTGAGAAACTCAGTCATTTTCCTCAATTGACTCAAAAGGACTACCCAAAGGTTATGTAAGGATAGGAAAAAGGACTCTTTTTCTTTTTTGTGACCTTCTACAATGTATGAGAAGCACCTGATATTTAAACCCCAAGATTCCAAGCTGCTCTGATTCAAACAGCCCCTCTGTTCAAACTACAAGACAAGATAAGCTACTCTCAAGGCTACATTCTTGCATTCCCCCTCCTCCCTGCTGTTTTCAGAACTTGAGGATAATTCACACCACAGAGTCCCTAGTTAGTAGAGAGTTCCCTTCCTTATCCCCTTCAAACAAGCCTCTTTTGAACTCTTCATAACTTTTGCTCTAAGCATGTTTCATAGGTTTGGAAAAAATACTGATAAGATACCTCCCTAGGACATCTGCCGGATTATCTCCTGGAAAGGAAACAAGCTATAACTTTTCAAGACAACCCCCTTGATGTCTACTCAACTTCAGACCCAAATACTCCTCCCTTCCTTGTCACCTAGCAACAGCAGCCATTATTCTTTAAAAGGGGAAGCCACCCCTTGTTTCTTGCTCTGTATTGATCAGAAATGCACTGGCCCTTTCCTCTCTTGGAAAGTAAAAATAAACTGCCTCTACATGTCTTCTTTTAGTTGAATTCTTTCTCAGCCCATATCATGGCCAAACCCTAACAGGTTAGTCTTTGCAATGATGGTGCTAGGACAACTAGACAAGCACATGCAGAAAAATTAATCTCAAGCTATACTTCTACACCTTACACAAAAATTAAGTCAAAATTAAATTTAAATGGGTCATATGTAAAACACTAAAAACTAAAACTTCTGGGAGAAGCATAAGATAAAATCTTTGTGACCTTGATTAGGCCAGGTGTTTTTAGTATAGAATACCAAAGGTATAAAAGAAAAAAAATGGTAAATGAAGTATTATCAAAATTAAAAGCTTTTGTTTTGCACATGACATTGTTAATAGAGTAAAAATATAATCCCCAGATGGGAAGAAAATATTGCAAGTCACATTTTTCACAAAGGACTTATATCCAGAATATATAAAGAATCCTTAAAACTCAACAATAAGGAACAAACACCCACTAAAAAATAAAGTGGACAAAAAATTACAATAGGCACTTTTCCAAAGAAGATATAGGGATGGCAAATAGGCACATAAAAGGATGTTCAACATCATCAGTCATTAGGGAAACCTTAAATTAAAAACACAATGAGATACCACTACAAACCTATTAGAATGACTAATTTTTCTTTTTGAAGACAAAGATTTCTAAGTGCTGATAAGGTTGTAGGGCAGCAAGATCTCTCATACATTGACCCTGGGATTGCGAGTGATACAGCCACTTTAGAAAGTAGTTTGGTGGCTTTATATAAAGTTAAACATACACCTACCATGTAACCCTACAGTCCCACTTTTCTGTACTTGAGAGAAATGGACAAGATAAGCTACTCTCAAGGCTACATTCTTGCATTCCTCCTCCTCCCTGCTATTTTCAGAACTTGAGGATAATTCACACCACAGAGTCCCTAGTTAGTAGAGAGTTTCCTTCCTTATCCCCTTCAAACAAGCCTCTTTTGAACTCATCATAACTTTGCTCTAAGCATGTTTCATAGGCTTGGGAAAAATACTGATAAGACACCTTCGTAGGACATCTAGACAAGCGTATGCAGAAAAATGAATCTCCACCTATACTTCTACACCTTATACAAAAAACCCTGTAAGCAAATGTACTAGCAACTTTCTTGAAAATCGCCAACAACTGGAACAACCCAAATGTTCTTTAACTGGCAAATAAATAAACAAAACTATGGTATCTCCAGGAACACTACCGAGGAACAAATAGGAACACTCTCCTGATTGACACAGCATGGATGAGTTTGAAGTATGTTTTGCTAAATGAAAGAAGTCAGTTCCAAAGGGCTACACTTTGGTTGATTCCATGCATATGACATTCCAGAAAGGGCACGACTATCAGGACAAAAAGTCAATCAGTAGTTTCCTGGGATTTGTTGTGGGGAGAGGGACTGGGTCTAAAAGGGGCAAGACAAGGGCATTTTGAGAGTAATGGAATTGTTCTATATTGTGCCTGCACTGGTAGATACACAACTCTACATTAGTCAAGCGTATTGTACTGTATGCCATAAAAAGTAAATCTACTGTGTGCAAATTTTTAAAAAATAACCAGAATGTTAGGGGAACCTAAAATGCAATGCAAACTAAGAAATATATTATAAACTAGAGGCCCAATGTTCAAAGATTCATGCAAGAATGGGCCTTCCTTCCCCTGGCTGCCAGCACAGCCTTCACTTTCCACCTTCCCACATTGCCCAGAGGCCCAGAGAAGCTGGGGCAGTGCAGAACACCTGCATCCTGCCCCCCTATTCCCCACTGCTGCTCGGCACCTGTGTATGCAAATTAACCCACCATCTTTCTTGGATTAATTTGCATACTCACTCCTGATTGGCTGATGGGTGTCACAAAGATATGGTCAATTTGCATCTTTCTCTTTTATTAATGTAGACGAATCATATGCATACTAAAGGGGACAGGAAAAAAAAGCAACTTTGGAAACCAGTTTTGACTGACTACTATAAAACTAAAGATGAAAACAATAACAAAAAACTGCACACAAGAACCATACTCTAGTCAGTGAAATTGCTCCACACAGGAGTATATAGGTCAGCAGTTCTGAAACTGTTTCGTGTGTGCACATACTAAGGTTTAACAAACAACTAAGTACACTGATTTTTGTTGTTGTTACTATTCACAGTAGTTACTCAGAGAGGCCAGTAAACTAGGACAAGTGGAATAGGAAAACTCAGGCAGATAATTAAGCTGCCAAGCAGTTTACAGCCATCTAGTAAATCGCAAAACCCCATCTTCCCTAACCAAGTACACTTAAGAGTAAATGGTTTACACTTCTCTCCAAACAGAGAATAAATAGCTTAAATCACCTTACTCAGGGAGATATAGCAGAAATCCAATTAGTGCCATTTGTGCCAACCACGCCAAAGAACAGATGAAGTTGAGGGAATAAATCTCATTTTGGTGCGTCAGCATATTCTGGTGTATATTCTATTGAGATCCTCCCCTAAAATCTCTCCTAGACCCCAGTCTTTAAAACCTTCAATACGAAAGACCCAGGGCACCATCTCTCTCTCTCTCTCTCTCTCCCCCTTGCACACCCACTACATTCCTTTTCAGGTAGGCATCTTTACTTTTGTCTGAGGGTCCCCCTAAAACTAGCAACCAGGGGAGCAATGGGTAGTAGCAGCTTATCTGGGATTAACCCCCTGAACCTGCTCCCAGGGCCCCCTTTTCTCTGACTCTCCCGTGAGCTGAGCAGCCCCACCTCAGCTCACTGCTTTCCCATAACATTTCTAGAAAGACAAAGCAGCCCACCTAGGTTCTTTCTTGGTGCTTTTTCTATCCTGAGCCCTTCCTTGTTTCCCTGTCCCAGTTTTAGTAAACATACTCTCAAAATCACCTGGACTCATGATGTGAAATCTTTTCTGCATGAAGTCAAGAACCCACACACTACAAGCCGGCCCTAGGCAGACCTGCTCCAGGCCCAGTTCCTGTTCCATAATAGTTCTGGTCTACAAATCGCTGAAAACATGAACTCACACATACTGAGCCATTGCTCCGAGGGGAACAGGGTCAATGTATCAACACTTAACTGTGTTTTATGTGTATTTCTGTTTAAAGACACCTAATTTAATAGGTAGTTTTGATGCATTATCATTGAACTCACAGCCAACAGCACTATAACTCATGCCAAACATGGCTTTTCTAATCACATTTTCTTCATTAGGCACATCACAGCCTTCTTCTGAGTGGGAACACCAGGCAGTAGCTCAGCATCCATTCGGGGGCCTCTTTAAACAGCCAAATCACCAACAAAAGACAGGAAGGCAGAGAGTCACCTCATTTGACTATTATTAGACCAAAGTTTGTGTGCCTGAGGCTTCAAAAGGCCAAATCTCAAAGTGTCAGGGTTTCGAGTAAGGAAAGGTATATTGATGTAGAAGGCACGAATGGAAAGGATGGGAGACCCTGTGGTGCCTCAAATCTGCTTGCTCACTGGACTCGCCAAAGGTATTTAGAAGGTTAGGAGGAGCAGGGTGTGGAAGTGCTGGTGGGCAGGTGTTGACTGAGCTTAGAATCTGGCATTGGAACACCAGATCTTCCTGGACCATGAACATGGTTCTGGTGGCCAAGTCCCAGTTATGTCCTGGTCCTCTGGTTGGGGGAGAGGGTGGGTTTCGGTTCCTGGTGCAGCTGAAGGTCAAAGTTCTCCCCTCTGTGCATGCTTGGGCTGCATGACTGGCAGTTTTGGTCTGTTCTCTCTGAAAAGCAAATCAGTATCTTGTTCAACAGATTCCCATTTGAGCTGGTTCTGTGGTTACATGACCTCAGGTGGGAACCAATGTGTACTTCAGGCAACTCAAATTTTTTACTTTTCTTTTTTTAAATATATTTTATTGATTTTTTTACAGAGAGGAATGGAGAGGGACAGAGAGTTAGAAACATTGATGAGAGAGAGACTTCGACCAGCTGCCTGCAACCAGAATACATGCCCTTGACCGGAATTGAACCTGAGACCTTTCAGAACTTTTATCCCCTCCCATTCTTCCCCACCCCAGTGGGTGCCCGTGTAGGTTGCAGGAAGTGCTTGGAGCCAGTAGAATTGTTTGCTGCCTCAGGTGTAAAGTATGAGAGCTTGTTTGGAGGTCCTAGAAGGGAGAGCAGCTACTCCTTTATCCGCAGGCTGACACTCTATCCACTGAGCCAAACTGGTTTCGACAAATTTTTTACTTTTCTTAACATGTCTGCAAATGACCTCCCCAAGCGCTTTAAGCATTGATTTTGGTATTACAAATAAATTCAGTGAGTAGGCAAATTTGCAAATACTAGTATAGAATCCATAAATAACAAGGCTCAACTGTATATTGAAGGCAAGTGATTTTCAACCTTTTTCATCTCATCGCACACATAAACTAATTACTAAAATTCTGTGGCACACCCAAAGATATATTACATTATTTGTTGACCAAAAAAAGGTATAATTTTGATTCATTCACATCAAACAGCTACTGTTGTGTTGGCTGTTGTCATTTTTTTGACAATCTAAGGAATAAAAGGTCAGGGTCCCTGACTAAAAAGTTAGATATGGCATGGGTTTTTTTTTTTTAAATTAATTTTTATTAATTTTTATACATATCTCCCCATTGCCCCCCTCCCTCCCAGGCGTACCCCGACCCCCCAGTGTCTGTGATCATTGGTTATGTTTATAAGCATGCATACAAGTCCTTTGATTGATCACTTATTTACCTCACCTAACTTTAATCTTTCTGCTATAATTTCACAGTCTGTTTGATGCTTTATGATTTTTGTCCTCCTGAGAATTATCAGTCTACTCCCTTTCTGTGCTCCTGATTCTATTATATTCACCAGTTTATTCTGTTGATCAGATTTTTAATTCACTTAATTTTTAGATTCACTTGTTGACAGATGTGTATTTGTTGTTCATAATTTTTTGTCTTTTACCTTTTTCTTCTTCCTCTTCTAAAAGGGTACCTTTCAGCATTTCATATAATACTGGTTTGGAGTTGATGAACTCCTTTAGCTTTTTCTTCTCTGTGAAGGTCTTTATCTGCCCTTCAATTCTGAATGATAGCTTTGCTGGATAGATTATTCTTGGTTGTAGGTTCTTGTTGTTCATCACGTTGAATATTTCTTGCCACTCCCGTCTGGCCTGCATCGTTTCTGTTGAGAAATCAGCTGACAGTCGTATGGGTGCTCCCTTGTAGGTAATAAACTGTTTTTCTCTTGCTGCTTTTAATATTCTCTCTTTGTCTTTTGCTCTTGGCATTTTAATTATGATGTGTCTTGGTGTAGTCCTCTTTGGGTTCCTTTTCTTTGGGGTTCTGTGTGCTTCCTCAACTTGTAAGTCTATTTCTTTTACCAGATGTGGGAAGTTTTCAGTCATTATTTCTTTAAACAGGTTTTCAGTATCTTGCTCTCTCTCTTCTGGCACCCCCACAATTCTGATGTTGGTACGCTTGAAGCTGTCCCAGAGGCTCCTTACATTATGTTCACATTTTTGGATTCTTTTCTCTTCTTGCTTTTCCAGTTGAATGTTTTCTGCTTCTTTATATTTCAAATTTTTGACTTGATCCTTGCCTTTCTCTAGTCTGCTGTTAGTACTCTGCGTAATAGTATTCATTTCAGTCAGTGTATTTATTATCTTCTCTTGGGTCTCACTAAATTTATCCATCTTTTCTAGCATATTCTTGCAAAACCTTATAAGCGTGGTTTTGAACTCTATATCCAGTCGTTTTTTTTCCTCCATTTCTTTTGCTTGTAATCCCTTCCCTTGTCTCGGCATTTTCACTGTGCCGGGGAAACTTCTGTACTGGATTCAGCCGCAGAAGCCTCTGCTGAGCTTGGGAGGGTGGAGTCTCAGGGCTTAAGGGACCGCCTTGCCTTCCAGTTGGCCCCGCCCTCCAAGGCCCCTGAGTCTCACGTGACTGGGTAATGGCTGGAGCGGTCCTTGTGTGAGCGTACCCGCAGCGCCTCCAACCGCTGCCTTTCCGGCTCCCCTGCGAACCAGGACCACACGAGTCTAGGTCCCCAGGGTTTCGCCCAAAACAGGGGCCCAGTGGACTCAGAAGTGGCACAGATCGGAGGGTCTGTCTCCCGCCCACTTTCGAAAGCCAGCGGCACAATCAGCAATCCGTCCTCCACATGGTGCCGTGCGCGACCAGACCTCCGATCCTTTGCAACTCCCCTAAATTTCCGTGCACTTCTCCCTTTTCACAGTCCAAACTCCCCCCGTATGAGTTTCGGCTGGATCTGGGGTTTAGTGTCGTAAGAGAAGGGGTTCAATGCCGTTGGGAGTCTCCGTTTCCCTCCCGCCAGAGAAAGCCAGCCAGGTACTCCGGCACCCGCTCTCTCAGCGCGCTCGTCTCTGTACCTCAGTATTTTGCAGCTCCTCTGGGTCTCCGTGAGCCCCTCTCTTTCCCTCTAGTTGTAGAACTTCCACTCAGCCAGCTTTCCTGTGGTTCTGGATGATGTCCGTTCTGTCTTTTAGTTGTAGTTTTGAAATTGTTGTGCGAGGCAGCAGTATAGGTGTTTACCTATGCCGCCATCTTGGATTCTCCCCTGGCATGGGGTTTTTTGTTGTTGTTGTTAATCCTCACCCTAGGATAGTTTTTCCATTGAAAGGGAGAGGGAGAGACAGAGAGAAACTTCGATGTGAGAGAGATACATCAATTGGTTGCCTCCTGCATTCGCCCTGTCTAGGGCCAAGGATCAAGCCTGCAACCGAGGTCTGTGCCCTGACCAGGAAGGAATAGAACCAGCGAGCCTTTGGTCCTTGGACCAATGCTCTATCCACTAAGCCAAACAGCTAGGGTGGCATTGCATGTTTTAAAGATTCTTGAGGCACTCCAGTGCACCCTCCCCTACCCCCACGGGTGGAAAATTGCTGTTGTGGACAATGAGAACCAGATGAGGGGAGCAAGGTATCAAGTTGAGGTCTCCCTGAGGGCAGGCATGTCTCCTGATGCTCTGGACTTTCTGGAGCTAACTCAGAGTTCCAGCCGGAGGGACCATTAGAGAGCTGGCACGTGCCTCTCCTCTTCCAGGGGAGGATGCTGAGGCCTGGGAAAGGGGAAGGGACTTGTCCAGGTCACACTTCACTCCGTCCTCTGGCTCCATCTTCCTCAATAAGGCTGGGCTGCCTCCCGTCACATCTCCGGGATTTGAGGCTGGAGAGTTTTTGTACAAAGGCAGAGGTGCTTGAAATCTAGGCCTCAGTTTACCCAGACTGGTGCTCTCCTATACCACCAAGCTGCCAGAAAGAACGTACGTCCGTCCTTAGGGGCAGCTCCAGCCTGGGTCCCTCTCAGACCTCCCTTCCTCCCTATCAGCACTCGCTCCCGAGGTGATCTCATCCATTCTCATTACTTGAAGTGCCATCTATATGCAAATGTGCCGCTCCCAGCCAGACCTGGGCCTCTGAGCGCCACACTCTAATTTCCAACTGCTCTCTCCACTTCTCCACCTGGACCCTGAACGGGCTTAAACCTGACATCTCCCAAGCAGAACTTCTATCCCCTCCCGTTTTCCCCACCCCAGCCAATGGTAGCTCCAGTGGCTCAGGCTAAACCCTGGGCTACGGCCCTCAAGTCCTTTCTTATTCTACATCTGGGATGTGAGGGTGATCTGGCTACGACATCTGTCACCCCATTGATCGCCAGGGTTGATTCAGCTGATCCATGTGTACCCTCCCAAAGCTGTGGGCTTGCTCAAAGAGGATGACCTTCCCCTCAGAAGAGAGAACCGGTCTTGGGTCAAGGATAAAGGAGTAGCTGCTCTCCCTGCTAGGACCTCCAAACAAGCTCTCATACTCTACACCTGACACAGCAAACAATTCTACTGGCTCCAAGCACTTCCTGCAACCTACACGGCCACCCACTGTCATCCTCCCGCTCCCCCTTCCGACCCCGCATTGCCTCCCGAGCAGGCTTCCCTGTCTCTAGCGTTGCTCTATGCCAAACAGCGGATTTCGTGAGAAATCCTGTCATGTCACTGCTATTAGAAACACCCTCCAGAGGACTCTCTCCCACTGAGTCACATGCAGAACCACAGCTAAAGTTCAAGACCTTCGTGAGCTCCGATCTCTCCTCGCACTCTGCCCCTCCCTCCCCGCTCCTGCTCGTGGCCCCTTGCTTTTCCTGACGCCCAGAGGTGCTTCAGCTGGACCTGGCTCTCCCTGGTCCTTTGCTGGAAAGCTCATTTCACAGAAACAGATTTGTATGTCTTCAACACTTTCCCCACTGGCACAGCCGAGGTCTGGGCTGCCAACCTTTGCTTGCAGGGCCAGGTCAGGCCCACAATCTGCCATCCCTCGGTCCCACCACTCGCAAAGAGATCCTAAATTCTGAGCATGCTTTTCCCACTTCCAGGCTGGATTTCCACCTCTCGCCACGTTGGAAAGTGTCCATAATCACCAGAGAATCTAATGACTACTTCTGAGGGAGCTCTCAGTCTCTGTTATGCAAATGTGGCTATAATTGTGTCAGGCAGGTTTTGTGGCTGTTTTATCTCTCCTCCCCGCTCCTCCCCCTCTCTCCCCAAAACCCCATTGCAAACTCCTGAATTACAGAACCACTCTGGATTACCCACTCAGGATCCCAGGAGCCACCACAGGCCTGCCTCGGGGCAAAGAGAAAGGAAAATAAACAGCGTTTGGTGGAATTTATTTTATTTCTTTGGAGCTGCAAAACAGACGGTTCTATTTGCGCTCTGAGAGGGCTATGTGGGGTGGGAGGAAGTTGGCTCTGGGAACAGAGCAGAGACTTCTGAAAAACAGGCCCCTTTCCAGCCAAAGGGGCTTCGCTGATTTGGTGGGGGGTGGGAAGGTAGGGAGTGGGAAACAGGGCCAATCCCCAAACCAGGACATTTGTGTTGGTGTCTTTTGAAAGTTTTAGGGTCTTTCTAGCAGCCTTGGCTGCAGAGTGTCCCTACGAGGAAGCCCGCTCCCTGCCTGGCATGGCCCAGGGCTGGTGACCTGCTGGGGCTGCCTCTAAGGGGGCAGAGAAGAAGGCAGGGAGATGCTGTTTGAGGTCTGTGTGTTCATTCATTTACCCATTCAACAAACAAATTGAGCACCCACTATGTGCCAGACTATATTCTATGGCAGGAAATATAGCAGTGAGCAAATTAGACACAAGCTTCCAATCTAACAAAGGGAGATAGGCAATGCACAGTGGATATGTTAGGTCTGGTGGCAATGCGTTATGGGGGAAAAAAACAGATGAAGGGAATAGAGAGTGATAGAAGCAGCAAAATTTGCAAAAGGGAGGCAGAGAAGGACTCAAAGAGGCACATGTGAGCACAGACTGTCTGTCTAGATCCCGGGGGAGAAAGTGCTGGAGGCCTGAAACCTGCCTGAGGAGGTCAGGCTTTCCCCCAGACCAGCTGTGCTACCTTGTGCACAGTGACCTCTCTGAGGCCCACAACTCACCTGTGAAGGGAGATGGCATGTAACAGCGTGTGGAGGTTAACCATGAGGGCAGTGCACACCTCCCTGTGGGTCTTACAGCACCTGGGCTGCTTTGGTGAGGCACAAGGTTGATCCCCTGCACCAGGAGGCAGCCCCAGGTTGAGAAGGCAGCCGACTCTGTGGCGGGAAGGAGGGTGGCAGCTGAGTGGCTAGGGCAGTGCCTGCAGAGGCAGCGTCACCCAGATGGAAAAGCGGGAAGGCCCAGGGGTGGCCTGGATTCTCACTTTCTCCCTCAAGAGCACATGACATTCTAGGAGTCGCCCTGAATGCAATATTCCTGCCTTTGTAAAAGTCATTTGCAAATATGAATCTCTTATTACTAGTAACAGATCGTTTTTGTTATACCTCCCACTGCCTCAGCTATGAACTTAGTGATGACAGGGACCAGATTTTATTATTACCTCTAATTCCTGGCAGAGGGGGTGATCAGGAAATGTTTCATGAATAACTAACCATTTCTGACACTTCCTTCTCTCCAGTGCTGTGGCAATGGCCAAAGGCAGGGGACGCATTGAAACCAGGCAGTGTAACTTAGGTCTCTAACCCGGCTGACTCAGCCAAGGCTGTGGGGATGTAAATTCTCCATATGTGACTCCTAGGCAATGTCAGGATGCTGGAGCTGTGTCCCAGGTTTCCAAGAAAGGAGTGAATTGCAAGGGTCCCCCTAAAAGAGAACAGTCATCTCCTCCTCACCTCCTATCTGGACTCCAACAATGGAACCTAACTGCTATGATTAGAGTACTCTGAGTCAACAATCCGTCTTCTCTACAGGTGTGTATGTGTGAGAGTGTATGTGTGTGTGTATGAGTGTGTGTGTATATGAGTGTGTGTGTGTATGTGCGTGTATGTGCGTGCGCGTGCGTGCCGTGTGTGTTCATTTAATTTGTGAACATGGAAGTATTTCTACTCAAGTAGTAGCTGAAGCTAAGAGTTTGTGTTCAGCTGGTTCCCATGGAAACTCATCAGCTTTCTTCGCTTCATCTGTTACGGGGATAGTCCTTTTCTAAAGTGGGTCGGCAAGATTAGTAAAAGAGAGAAGGGGTCGCCATCCACATGGGTCTCGGCTGTTCCCAGTCGCCGCAGCTGAGGTGGAGTTGCTGTAAACCAGTGAGTCTGTTGCCGTGGCTGGGAGCAGAGCTAGTGGATGGACTAATGGGCTCTTCCCCTCCTGATTCCTGCTTAGCCCCCGCCCTCCCCTGACAACCAGGCTGGTGCTGTAGGCACAGCTGTGCCCAGGGACTTAATTACATGTTTGGGATTCAGTTCTCTCCAAGACCAGGTATTAGTTTTTAAAATAGAAGGATGGAAAGGGGTTGGAATAAAGACGAGCTGGGGAGCGGCAAGCAAAGAGAGAATGACAGTCAGAAAAAGAGCGCAATAACCTTTTGACCTTTTGCTATTTTGAGCAAACAATAACAGTCCCCAGAGATCACCGATGGAGGAATAGTCAGAAGAGGAGGACTCAGGCTTAGAGCAAATGTAGCTTTACTCCAAACATTTCCCAATTTGTCACCCATCTGGCGATAAAGACATATGAACCCCAAACCCTTCCCCTTTTTTCTGCAATAATATAAAGAGGGCCCCACCATTTTCTCTTAATATTTTCCAATACATTTATGTTCTTACAGCAAAGAAACACATCCAAAGAAACATGGACTCGTGGTTTTGTTTAGACCAGATGACCATGTTCCTGGCACTGTTCTCATGCAATTAATCACATGTAGTAATTAACTCGTTTCAGTTCCTCAAAAAGCCTTTGATCCAGATACTATTAAGAGCCCCCATTTTACAAAGAGGGAAAGGGAGGCCCAGAGAGGTTAAGTAAATTGTCCAAGTTCACACAGCAAGCAAGCGGCAGCAGCAGGCTTCAGACTCCAGGGCTGGTGTTTGTAACTTCTCCCCTAACGTGCCTGGAAGAGAACATCATGTCCAACCATCGCACTTCACCCAGAGTGACTTACCCAAGGTCACACAGCATGTGAGCAGATGCCCTGGGTAAATGTGCCGATCACTAAGCTACAGCTGCTCCCTCTCCTTCTGACAAAGGTCAGCAGAGCAAGTTCTTCTTCCCACCCCAGGTGCCACCCCATCCCCAGGTTCACAGCCCTCGCTCCCTTCTCTGGGAGGTGCCCTTTGCCAGATGTGCCTGTTAGCCCTGCCGAGGCTCACTCTCCGGGCGAAGGGGAGGAGGCTCTGCCCAGCAGTCCTGCTAAGAGTGACAGCACCGCCCACCACCCTGTCATCTCTGCCTCGCTCATCTCTGTCAGCCGCCTCCCAGAGCCCAGCTGTCTGTCAGCAGCTGCTCCAGGATATATATAACCAGCCGTTGGCAGAAGCTCCCCGGCAGAGCGGAGTGGGTGGAGGAGGCTCAGAGGGGGGAAGGCGCTCAGGGGTCTCTGCTGGGCTCTGGGCACAGACATTCTGAGCTGCTCCACAGAGGGGCTGGGCCAGGCCTGCCTGAAGAGGAAGGGCGATTGGGTTGTAACAGGAAGCAGCTGAGCAGATGTCTGAGGCTGTCCCTCACTCCGTGCCAGATGCAAACTCTCCATCACCTGGTTCTTGAAAAAGATCTATGGATGCTCCCCTCCCCACAATATTTGTGGGCTGTAGGGATGCTAATTCTGGAAAGAGACCCTTCTGGAGCAGAGAGGGCCCTCGAGGCCTGATGAAAGCACAGAGTGGGGGCAGAAATAAAAATTAAAAGAAAGATTTGGCAGCCAGCTCAGTGGTTGAGCATTGAACAATGAGCCAGGAGGTCACGGTTTGATTCCCAGTTAGGGCACATGCCCATGTTGTAAGCTTGATCCCCAGTGGGTGGAGGGGCATACAGGAGGCAGCCAATGTTTTATATACATACATACATACATACATACATATGTATTATATAATACATATTAAATAATATATATAATAATAATACACACACACACACACACACATATATATATATTAAAGGAAGTTTTGGCAAAACTGGGAGGACAAGAGAATATTTTAATATTCAACTGCCATTATTAAGCCTCTACCACATGCTTCCACACTCATTCCATGGGCTCTATATGCAGGAGTGACCTGGGAGTGATGAAGAGAATCAAGGAAAGACAGGGCTGGAAGAAACTTCAAGATCATCAGGTTCAGCCCCTCATTCTGCTGAGTAGTAACAGGTGAGGCAGGGACAAGCCCAAAGACCAGGTGGTGGCAAGGCTGGCTGGAAAGGGCTTGCCAGCACCCAACAGCCATCACCTGCAGCTGTTCCTCCCTAGGCACAGGGCTGACTCCAAAAGTCACCTTAGGAAAGTCACGTGAGCAGCCCCTCCTGCTGGCAAAGCCTGGCCAAGGAGCTCCCAGGTGGACACAGGAAGGGACCTACTTGATGGCTTGGTGGAGGCTGGGCTTCTCACATGTCCGGTAGGTCAGTAAGTCGTAGAATCAGAATCTCGTGGAGGATGTGGGAACAGCGCCGAGCACCACCCACCCCCAGAGTTTCTGACTCAGTAGGTGTAGTGTTCATGTTTTTATTTCTTGTATATTGTGATGTTTTGACATAAACATTTCTGGCTAGAGAGAGAGACTTACCCTCCCAGGGGCAGCCAATGCTTAGAGAGAGCAAAGGGCTCAGCTGGGAGCGAGCCTCTGATATGCAAACTAATCCAGAGCCAGACTTCCTCTACCTGGCCCCTCCCCCAGCGCCTCAGAAGACAATAGGCCTCTGCCTCAATCACCTCCAGGCCAGGTACCAGGCAACTAGGGCCACTCTGGTCCCTTAGAATTAATGGGAACATTCACACTAGCCGATCCTAAATTGTTTCCCCTGCCCTGCCCTGCCTTTCCTGAGGACACCCCAATGAAGGCCATGACCTGGGCTCTTCCCTTCCTCCACTTCTTTCTGGCTCCCAACAATGTGTGTGCTTCCCCACGTGGCCCTACATCCTATTCTCGGAGCTGTGAGAAGCAATCAACTTTGTTTTCCTGAACCTCTGCTATGTTTCTTCGCATGGCAACACATGACTGAATGACTGACCATCATATAAAAGAACACACAGTACCGAGGTTTGAGGTGAGACCCAAGAATTTAAAAGTCTAACAAGTTCCCAGGTGATGCTCATGTTGCTGGTTCCAGGGAACCCATTTTGAGAACTATCTGTAGAGACAGTTCAATGGCAGCTGGGAAAGGAACAGACCAATTTGCAAGGAGCCTCTTGAGAGGGAAAGGATCATGGCACTGATTCTCTTATTTACTCAGGTTAAGTAAGTCCTGATGGACCGAGATGGTGATGATCTTAAACATTATTGATGAGAACAGACGCCAAGGGTCACAGGAGAGACTTCAGCCTGAAGAAGGAGAATCTGGACAGGGCCACGCAGTGCGGTCCCTGGACCAGCATCAGGCAGCATTGGCAATCTGGTGTGAACTTGTTAGATGTGCCCGTTGTTAAGCCCCACCCAAGACCTGCTGAATCAGAATCTCTAAGAGTGTGGCCCCAAATCTGTGCTTCAACATTATCTACAGGTAATTTTCATCCTATTTAATAAAAGAGCAATATGCAAATTGACTGTACCTCCACTACACCCACCAGCCACACCCATCAGCCAATCAGAGCGGGTATGCAAATCAACCCAACCAAGATGGCTACTGGCCACAGAAAGAGCAAGAGAGAGGCTTGGGTTGCCCCTAGCGATAGAGGAAGCCAAGCGCCCAGGCCACTGCTTAAGGCAACAAAGTTTCAATGGCTGTGCAGCAGAAGGCTTGGCTTCACTCTAAGCTACAAAGTTTTAATTGTAGAAAATAAATAAATCCCAGATACCAGGGTCTCCGCTTGGGTTGTGGCAGGGGGCATGACTGGCCTGCAAACCACCACAGGACCCCCTTCAGGGAAAACCAGCTGGCCCCCACCCATGCATCAGGTCTCTATCCTATCTAATAAAAGAGTAATATGCAGATTGACCATCACTCCAACACACAAGATGACTGCCCCCATGTGGTCACAAGATCCTGCCCCCATGTGGACACAAGATGGCCACCACAAGATGGCCAGCAGGGGAGGGCAGTTGGCAGGGACCAGGCTTGCAAGGGAAGGCAATTGGAGTGATCAAGCCTGCAGAGGAGGGAAGTTGGGGATGACTGGGCCTGCAGGGAAGGGAAGTTGGGGGGACCCAGGTCTTCAGGGGAGGACAGTTAGGGGTGACCAGGCCCACACGGTAGGGCAGTTAGGGGCAAATAGGCTGGTAGGGGAGCAGTTAAGCATCAATCAGGCTGGCAGGCAGAAGCAGTTAGGAGCAATCAGGAAGGCAGGCAGATGAGCAGTTGGGAACCAGCAGTCCTGGATTGTGAGAGTGATGTCCAACTGCCCATTTAGGCCTGATCCAGGTAGGTGAGACCCAAGTAGGATCTGTGCCAGGTAGGATTGGCCCTAAACAGGCAGTTGGACATCCCTCAAGGGGTTCCAGATTGGAGAGGGAGCAGGATAGGCTGAAGGACACCCCCTCTCCACCTCCCGTGCACGAATTTCATGCACCGGGCCTCTAGTACTCAATAAAATCTGAGAAACGCTGGTCTAGACTGACCATCTGGCCTGAATGCTGGGTATCTCGGTGGCAGAGGGGCTGCTCTGGGTACAGCATGTGGCTAGGCCAATTGTTAAAGAGAAAACTGCAGGCCCAAAATGATGACACTTATGCTCACAGCCCATAACATCAAGCCTAGATATGATACCGGGTTTAATTGCAGTGTCAAACTCTCCTAGAAACAGAATCCTTTCTTTTTCTTTTTCATCATTTATTAAACATTTGTTAGCTGGCATTTTTCTTCTTTTTTATTGAGTTATACTTGTCTCATAGAATCACATTGTGTAAGTTTAAGGTGCACCACATGTTGATTTGACACACTTATTTACATATTGCAATATGATTACCATCATAGTGTGAGCTAACAGCACTATCACATCACATAATTATCATTTCTTGTTTTGTGGTGAGAACATCTAAGATGGAATCTTCTGGCAACTTTTACTAGTAAGCATCTAATGCAGTAGTTAACTACAATCATCACGTGTGCGTTATTTCTTCAGAACTTACGCATCTTTTCACTGTGCATTTATACCCTTTGACCAACATCTCCCCAATTCCTCCATCCCCAGCTCCTGGTAACCACCATTCTACTCTAGCTTTTTTTAGACTCCACCTATCTATCTAATAAAAGAATAATATGCAAATTAACTGTCATTCCATCACAAAGATGGCTGGTGCCCATAGCCACAAGATGGTGGCGCCCAGTCCTCTCAGCCCCATTAGAGTCCCCAGTCCTGGGGTGGGTGGGGGGGAAGCGGCCATTGAGAGCAGGCAATGTGAGTGGCCTGACAGAATACTTGCTTTGTCATCGTAGCGATGAGGCAAGCATTCCAACCCAGTCGCAGAAAGCCTCTAGGTAGCAGGTGTGGAGCAGCCAGGCCCCGCAGAGAGCTACTGGTGCACGGATTCGTATTTATATATGTCTTTCTCTGTCTGATTTATCTCACTCAGCACAGTGCCCTCAAGGCCCACCTTGCCACAGATAGCAGGATTTTCTCCTTTTTCTTGGCTAAATAAAATGCCATCATATGCACACACCACATTGGATGAATTTGTCTATTCATCCAATGCTGGACACACAGGTGGTACATTTATGCCATGGAATACTGTCAGCTGTAAAAAAGAAGGATCTCTTACCCTTTGAGATAACATGGAGGGACCTAGAGAGTATTATGCCAAGTGAAATAAGCCAGTCAAAGAAAGACAAGTATCACATGCTCTCACTTATATGTGGAATGTAATAAACAAATAGATCCAGAGACAGGGAAGCATGGAATAGAAACATAATCTTAATCAACCAGTCTGGAATTTTCTGATCAACACCAATGAGGTAATCTGTCACAAGCACATTCTCCATCCCACCCCACTTCACCCCAGAAAGAAGAGGCAATTTGCATAAAAAATAATCTTCCCATTCCTCAAATAATCTTTTCTTTTGTTAACAGCCCCCTTACCCCAATCTTCTTTCTATATAAACCCTCAATTTTGTACAGCCCCTCAGAATCCCCTTCTAACTTGATGGATGGGATGCTGCCTGAGTCATGAATCACTTAAAAAGCCAATTAGATCTTCACATTTACTCGGCTGAATAACTCTCCCCGATCCATCTACTTAGCTGGTGACTTTTAGGGACAATGGCTGATCACGGAAGCAGACACTTATTTGCAGTATGCCAGGGACCCAGAGAGGAACATCCCTGGCACAGTCTGTTCAAGAACCCAATCATCAAGGGCATCAAGGCCCCTGTCCCCCACCCTTCCACCCCCCTCCCCACCCCCAGACTGTGGAGGCCACTGTCGGAGCATCATTTCCTGAGGTCTAGTGAGAAAAGTACAGACTAGTCAGGCCCTGCCATTATCTACTCACTGCCCCCTCCCCACTTCGCAAGCCCTGGGACTTTTCAAACAATTATAAGGGACAAGAGCTAGGGAAGAGGAGAGGGACATCAAGGAAGAGATACCCAGCTTCCTGCTGATGATGGTTAAAGGATTTACTGGTACAAGCAACTGGCAGTTCTGACTAATGGGAACCCAGGCCAGGGCTAAGGAAGGAGATCCCTTTCAGCATAGTGTGTGGCTAGCCTCTTCACCCTGCTCTGAAGGACTGTCGAGGCCAAGCAGCTGCCGGGGAGGGCCCAGGAGAAGAGGGACAAGGAGGATGGCCCTGAGCACGAGGGTGACTCCAGCTCATCCTCCCTGCCACACCTTGTACTCACCCACAGCTCCCACGCCCAAAGGCTGGCTCCCTCTGGTGCCTCTTCTGAGGCTGCTCCTGGTCTGGAGTGCCATCCTCCGCCCTGCCCAGATGACCAGCTCCTTTGCCTCTTTTGGCAGTTGGCATGGGAGCTTTCTCTGAAGAGTTGCCAGACCTGCCCTCTGACAGCATTGCCATTCGTTCCCACAGCCCCACTGGACACCATACACCTCCTGGCATCGCACAACAAGCTTTTCTGCCAGACTGTAAATCCCCAAATGGCCCTGCCTTTACATATTTTTTTATATTTTTATTTGTTGGTTTTAGAGAGTGAGGGAAGGAGAGAGAAAGAGCGTAAGAGAGACAGAGAGAGAGATTATTTGTTGTTACACTTATTTATGCATTCATTTGTTGTTTCTTGTGCCCTGACCAGGAATTGAACCCACAACCTTGGTGTATCAGAATGGAACTCTAACTGAGTGAGCTACCCACACAGGGCTGTCTTGCTTTCCTCTTTAGACTCAGCCAAGTTATCCAAATAAGGAATTAAACCCTGGTGCTGAGCCTTAAATGCCTGGTAGTTTGCCAACTAAACTACCAAGACATTAGCGCCTAATCCACTTAAGAAACCCTCCCATTCTGGGGAGTTCCCAAGGTGATGGGGGAACCCAGCTCTTGCCTCTGGGAGTGCCAACCTGGTAGGGGTGACACAGCCCTTGCTCTGAGGAAATTTCCAGAATTATGAGCCAATATAACATATTATATTATGTTATATTGACACCGCTTCCTGCCACTCACTGGTGCCTTTTCCTGTGGAGGAAAACATGACCCCTGGAAGCCTCAGCCTAACTGGTTCTATGATTCTGAGTCCAGAGGAAGGGTCCCATGTCCTAAGGCGGGTCTCAGAGAAGGCGCCGCGTGGCCTGGCCTTTGGGCAAATGGGGTAGGACGAAGGAAAGACAGCTGGGCACCCCTTCCAATCCACACAGGATGGCTTGCCATCAGAAAGAGCATGGGCAGTGGGATGGCAAGTTGTGCTGAACAGAAAAAAATCCTGCCTCCGTCTGCTGAGGAGGCTGCACGCAAATCCCCCCAGAACGGTGATGCGGGCCCGGCCAAGAGCAGCAGCGCAGATCAATACTCCGGAGTGCACTCAGGGCCCAGGGGAACCTGGGGGTGCGGCCCGTGGAGTTAAACAGCAATAGCTTAGGCGGAGGGGGGGGGGGGGTTTGAAGCTTGAGCAGAACTGGAAGAAAGCGGGCAAATGCTGTTGGGGGCAGAGGCGGCTGAGGGGTCCTGAGATGCTTGGGGGCTGGGATGGGTGTGTTGAGGGGTACTCTGAGAGAAGGAAATGGCCATTTCTCAGACGATGCTGGAGACGATGCCCTAGCACACCCACAGACTTCGGCCAGGGCCCTTCACCTCTCTGCTCCCAGTCACAACAGAAGTCACCCCTCCATCCTCGGTGCATGGGACCAGCGACTGGGAACCTACACTGTTAGGACTGGGTAGAAATCTGTGTGGCTTTACTCCTTCGGAAGGAGAGATTGAGGAGGGGCGTGGAAGCCCCATGGAAATTGGGAATAATGGTGTGTAAGAGGTGGGGAGAACTGAGAGACGGAGGTTTTTAGCCTGTGGAAGGAGGGAGTATGGGGTGGGTGAGAAAACCGGGCCAGCCCTCGCTGTTGTCATGGCAACACAGACACATTCAACTGTGCCTGCAAACACCACTGTGTGAGTCTCTTCCTAAGCCAAGCCCCAGGACAGAACAGAATGGGGACAGCAGAGCCCCGGTTCAGAGATGACCCGCAAAGAGCCTGCAATGGGAGGGCTGGGCACTGCCTGGGGCAGGACCGCCTGCCAGAGGTGGGGTTAGGGGCTCTTCTCAGAGATCACCTCTCCCCTTAGAACTGACAGCGGAAAACCCCCGTGCAAAGTCCTTCATCTACTCCAGAGAGGGATCTGATGGTGTAGGGAGTGTGCCAGGTTGGAGGAGGGGGACGGGGAGAGGGCACAGCTCTGCCCGTGCACAGCCCATGAAGCACGGGGCTCCTGGCCAGGACCAAGGATCTGGTGAAGCCCAGCTCTGTCCTGCGGTGGGAGATGAGGGCGGGGTAGGATGGGCGTTCTGGTTTCTGCTGGATCCCATTCCGGCAAATCCCTTCAGCTGGCTGGGTGGAGGAGGGATGGCCTGGGAGGAGCCTCTTCCCTCCGCTTCCCTCTCCTTGTCTCCCTCCCTGTGGGTTTTCTTACTCCTGAGTCCCCTGCTTATCTTCTTTCAGCTCATTCTCCTCCTGCCTCTCCTCTCTGCCGCCCACCCTGCTGCTCAGTCCTCTTCCGCTTCCCTCTCCGCTTTAGTCCTCCTCTTGTTCCCATGGTCGCTCTCCCCCACCTGCCTTCTCTCTATTTAAATCGATATAAAGCAGAGGAGTAGGCGTGGAAATGCCGCGATGGGGACAGCAGGGAGGAAGGCTTTAGTGTGAGGCCTTTTTCTTCCTGCAACAGCAGAACCAGAGCGGAGACCCCAGAAAGATGCTCGCTCTCTATGGGGATACAGAAACTCACAGCCCTTCCCCAACCCAACACCGCCCCTCCTGGTGGCCAGAACTGGTGGGAGGAGAGATGGGTCACCCCCACCCCTCTGGTGTGCCTCCACCGGCGGCGGCTACTGTGTTTCCAGATCCATGGAGACACTGGCACTTCTCTAAGTATGGCTCATCCTGGGTGCAGCCCTACAGAGATCGGGGGAATCTGCATTTGTCGGTTGGCCAGAGCCAACTGGAAGTCCTGGGTAACCAGTCATGTAATGATGAAGGCAGAGATGGGGAGAGGCCTGAGTCCCTGTTCTGGGAGCTCCCAGAAGTGCAGAAACACCTTGGCCATGTGTTGGGTGGGGACAGGGTCAGCCTGCATGGCTGCTATGGACAGGTGGGGTGGGAAACTCTTCAGAGTTGAAGTGAAGTGCAGACACAAGAAAGGTCCTTTGAATCCCATTCTGCTAAAATAGAAAGACTTCCTAGCCCGTGACCTGGGCTCTTCCCTCTTCTGCCAGTGAGGCAGAAGCTGCTCCTGGTGGCCATGAACGTGTCTCCTGAAGCTCACAGATCCTTATAGTTGGGGGGCAGCTACCTATCCAGGAGGCCCTCATTCTGGGGACAGCTACACCACATAGACCAGCCAAAGAGTATCCCAGGGTATCACCTTGACCCCCAAAGGAACAGTTGGCCCGGGAGAGTCCCCTCAAATGAATCCAGATTTATATCCAGGGTCATCTTAGTGTCTCCTGGGTCCCAGAGAATGGGCTAAAGGGTGGCCAGTAGGGCTGTCATGCTGAGAGTGGCCCACTGGTTGAGGGCCCCACACTTTGGGGAAATATGGGTTCCTGGGTACCGCAGGTGGCAGGGGTGGTCAACCATTAATCCACAGCATCTGGTGTGTGTGAATAACTGAAACACACACACACCATAGGAAAAGGGAGAGGATCAGCCGAGCACATGGAAGTGCAGAGAGGGTGGATGTGGAAAAGTCCTCAGCTTCCTCCTGGTAAATCCCATAGTCCATCTATTTCTAACCTTTTCAACCTTAATTAGCACACATAAGCTAATTACTAAAATGCTGTGGCACACCAAAAAATGTATTTTCTGTTGGTCTGACAAAAAAAAATATTAAGTGTAATTTTTATTCATTCACACAAGATGGCTATTGTTGTGTTGGCTGTTGTCATTGTTTCATTTGACAATCTAAGGGGAAAGAGGTAGTGCCTGCTGAAAGCCAGTTCCAGCATGTCAGCAGGGCTGAATCCTCTGGAAAAGGCTGAGGGCATTTCCCCAAACCTGAAAAGGATGCATAAATGATTACTTGCTGCCAGGCAGTTGAGGGCATTTCAATCTACAAGTTATTGCCTCCTATTGGCCAAACACCTGAACAGCTGTAGGCAATTCTTCCAATCTGATAATGGATTCTGTATGCTAAACCTGGCCTTTGATGTGCATATCTACCTTGCCTTAGGACAATATGTGAATGAAAAGCAAGGGGTCCTGAGACAAGAGAGAACTTGGAGAACTTAGTTCCTTTAGCTAGATCTTCTCTGGCTTCCCATCATGCCTTCCAAAATTGTGTTTTGTCTCTGGACTCTTAATTAATTTACACACAGCGCCTTCTCCAGATTCCTGAATCCTTCTAGATGCTGGATTAAGACCACTGGCAAGGGCCCCTGACTAAATAGTCAGTGACTAAAGGTTTTACAAATGCTTGCCGCACACTGGTTAAAAATCACTGCCATGGTCTACACCTGCTTGTCCTTGTGGTTGTGGCTGTTGTTATAGAATTGTAGACATTCTGGCTCTTTCTCATCTCTTCTCTCTTATCCCATTTGGTCTTCATAGCAGTTTCACAGACACTTTCCTAACTTCCAAGATAAAAATCTCTGCACTCAGACAGGTTAGCGACTTGCCTAAGGTCACACAGTTCATTAGATTGGACAGAGTACTTCCCAGATATTTCCGGTGAGTCAGAAATGTCTTCTTTTTTAAAAATAGATGGCACATTGCTTTGTAGCTCGCTGGTCTAAAACACATTGGATCTTGGCCCTGGGTGGGTAGCTCAGTTGGTTAGAGCAGTGGTTGCCAACTGGTGGTCTGTGGCCTACTGGTAGTCTGTGAGGTCCAAAAAGTTGGTGACCACTGGGTTAGAGAATCAACCCATTATCTCATGGTTTTAGGTGATCAACCCTTGGTCAGGGCACATACAACGATCAACCAGTGAATGCATAAATAAATGAAACTACAAATCAATGTTTCTTTCTCACTCTCTTACCCTGCTCTTTCTCTCTGAAATCAACACAAACACACACACACACATTAATCTTGGTCTAATATAGCCCAGAAACTTGCCTCTCCAAGACCTCCTGGGATATGTGAGGGTGGGATACGTAGGCACTTGCATAGGGAATAAATAAAAACCTAAAATGCCTGAAAAAACAGCACCTCCCCCCACAAAACTTGTGACCTCTACCTCAATGTCAATTTTTTTCACATGTGGGTACTCATGTGTACACCTCTGCACACACACACATGCCTGGGTGCCCTCTCCCTGGGTCCCTGGGTGTCCTCTCCCCACCTATTGGCATCCTATGACTTGCTCCTAGAGCAGAACTGCCGATCTAGAAGAGGAACAGCTCCCATTCCTGCCCCAGAAGCTGTCCTCATGTGGGCAGGATGCACACATAATGATGTAGGCAAAGAAAACACAGTACCAAATGCAGAGCAGAGCCCAGTGGCAGGAGCTTACACAGCCATGCCAGGGGCTGATGGGAGGAGCTCAGAAACAGCATGGGGGTGCTGAGCCTAAACAGCTGTGTTCTGTGCTCAGAAACTAACCCTAACGGTATGCTCTAGTTGGCATTTAAGTCCTGAGGTGCCCCTGCATGCAGTGTGCATTGAGCACTACTGGGTGGATGGTTAGACCCCTGCTCCCAGGCTATGACCCGGGTCCTCAGAGACTCCCCTGGGGTCTGGAGCAGGAAGGTGCAGTGGCAGGACACCAGATTTTATCCCTACCCAGGGGTAGACGGGAAGTAATTCGTAGAGGGCTGGGCCAGCCCCTTCCTGTGGCCAGAGAAGCAGTCTGCAAGGCTGCCAGGAGACTAGGCCTGTCCTGGCAGTGCCTCAAGCTACACTGAGATCC
>JAAGEH010000042.1:8507535-8596488 GCA_011751065.1 Lasiurus cinereus | reverse complement strand
ACTGAGCTCCTAATGGTGCATCAGGTCACACTGAGCTCCTGACGGTGCATGAGGTCACACTGAGCTCCTGACAGTATATGAGGTCACACAGCTCCTGATGGTGCATGAGGTCACACTGAGCTCCTAATGGTGCATGAGGTCACACTGAGCTCCTGATGGTGCATCAGGTCACACAGCTCATGATGGTCCAGGGTCCCTGCCTCCTTCTTACTCTTCCTCCCCACTGGCTCCAGTTGAGATCTTCTGGACTTTGATTTAAATCCAGCTTTTAAAAAATCCCTCCCCTGCATTCCTGGTTTATGTTCTCCAAGCTCCAGTTTCCTGCTTGTAATTGGGACCACACTGAAAAGTTAGAACCTTCTCTCTGTTTCAAGAGCCAGCAGCTCCTGCCCTTCTGTGATGAGGGCAAGCGCTGGGGTTGAAAGCGAGCCTCTTCTGCCTTGTCCCAGGCTTGGGTGCTGGGAGAGGATGGACCCATCTGCCAGGCAGCTGGCAGGGCCCCGGGGAGAAGAGCGCTCTTCTGTGGCCCGCATAAACGGCTGTGTCTGCAGTTTACTGCTGTGCACCTAATTTATAAGCTGTTTTTACTGCTGTTGTCAAACACCCACAAACCAAAGAAATAAAGTAGCCGGAGGAACAATGTCCTCCTCCACCTGGGCCCTCCCAGCCTGTCTGCTGTGTCAGGGCCGGGAGCTGAGATCCTCTGTGACACGCTCCAACATCACTCTCTCAGGACCAGAGAGGGTGAGAAGAAGCACATTCGAGGAGGCCATGGGGAAATCACAGTCGGCTCACTGCACTGGGACACCCAGCAAAAAGCTCCACCCCTAATCCTACTCTGGAAAAAGGAAGACTAGTCCAAACCTGCCGGCTCCTGAGCAAGCACACCCGGCAGCGGGGCCCAGAGTGGGCAGGTGATCCATCCTACATGACGGATTCAACAGTGTGATTCTGGGAATGAGAAGGGGCAAGAGCACATGAAGGAGGCAGCAGGCAGACATAAGTGTGTGGTAGGTTAAGTAAATGGATCATCAGGGAGGACTGGAAGCCACTCCCAACACCACTGTGGGACCCTCTGGGCGGGGAACCAGGGGCCTCGAACACATCATGTGTTTGGTCAGATATCAAGGGCCCCAAACAGACTTCTCAGCAGTGATAAATGTCAAGGCACCGCCTCAAATTAATCACAGGGGAGAAGCAGGAGAGAGGGATCAGATCATTTCTACTAGGGCACCCAGGGACATGTCACAGAGCTGAGTGTTGAAGACTGATTTCCCTGGCTAGAGAAGAGGAGACAACAATTTCAAGCCATGGAAAGTGGTGAGGCCATGGTTACTCAACTGCTGAATTCTGGGTGCCTGTGGTTCAGGTAAACAGGTCCAGCCACAGCTCTGAGTCAAGGGCACCTCTCTCCACAGCCACCGAAACCACACGCTCACCTAGACCCATTCTGAAATGCCTGTCCTTAGAACTGCCAGCCTCAGCAACACTCCTGCTGCATGCTTTAACCCAGACCATGCAGACAAAAGAACTATCCTCCCTTTGGCCTGGCCAGGCCTCCCTTTGCTGACAGCATTGGCACTTGGTTCTACCATCATCTCCCTTCACTCTGAGCCAACATCGCTCCGGCACCCTCCCCACTCACACACCATAGCCCATTAGTCTAATATCCATCAACAAGCTGTCTGAGCCTCCTCTGTGTGGGGAGAATGAGATGCTGCAGAAGAGACCTCAACTGCTATCTGGTGCCTGCCCTAGAAAGCCACAACATGGTATCAGCTATGATGTCACCTAGCCGGACCACCCCATTGTGAAGAAACCCAGAAGGGTTATTATTGTCTTGCTCAATGTCACTTCAGGGCTCTTTCCAGAATGCACTGTACGCTGTATGGATTTCATGTCAGACAGATCTGGACTTGACTCCTGGTTCTGATATTTTTCTAGCTCTGCAACCATGGTGACCACAGGAGTGGAAGTGGATATAGAAGAGGAACAATTATGGCGGCTACTGGAGACTCCACGTGCATTTTCTCATCAACTTCCTGGAGCAGGCACTTTTACTGTTCAGTGCAGTTGAAGAAAATGAGACCCAGAAAGCAAGGAATGGGCTCAAGGTGACCCATTAATAGATGGGAGAAGCACTACTGTGCACCCCACCCTACATCCTGCCTAGGGCTCTCCTGGACCCTCCACCTCATATGTACGGGTAATTTGTTTGATTCTCAACCTATAAACATGTATTGGGTCCCTGGGGTTTACAAACCACTCTGAAGTTATAGAGCAGAATAAGATTAAATCCTTGCTCTAGAAACTTACATTTGGGGGAGAAAGGACATACAGTAAATGTAAAAAAATAACTGGCAGTCCAAGTCAATGATAACTAATTCCCATGTAATTCCAAACCAGGAGGACTCACAGCCGGTTGGCGTGATCAGGGAAGGCTTCACTGAAGAGGCAGGGACTTAAGATGGGCCCTTAAGGTTGGGAATGTTTAAGAAAAATAAAAAGGTATGGATAGATGCTCCAGAAGATAGAAGTGGAATGAGAGGAAATATTGAGTTCTTACATCTACATGTCATCTTTTCATGCACTCATTCACCTCTTTACATTCAGCAAATACTTCTTGAATACCTACCATTTAGCAGGCATTGGCACTTGGTTCTAAACCTTGAAGACAGAAGTATAAACAAGATGTGGCTGTTGTTCTCAACTCAGTGTAGTTGACAGACCACTGGTGCAATGTGGAAATACAAAGGTAGACAAGGTTGGAAGCTCGGGGACCCAGAGGGTGGATCTTTATCTAGTCTCATGGGGCCAGGCAAGGTTTTCTAGAGGAAGTGGTGCCCATGCTAAAACATGAAGGATATAAATACAGAATGACTTTAAAACATTCATACTCACTGTCATCATGATCAGCATTGTCAAAATAACTTACACTTATTGAGCCATCACGAAGTACCAGGACTGGATTGGGTACTTTACATATATTCTCTTCTATACTCATGATACTCCTATGAGATAGCTGCCATTAATTACCCCTATTTAGAGATGAAGGTGGAGGTTAAGAGTATTTATAAGACTTGCCCAAAAGCCACGTGACCAGGAAGAGGCAGAATCAAGACTCAAACCAGGTAAGATAGGTTTAATTCTTTGTGCCCTCAACCATTCTCCCTACTACAGATCAGGAGTAAGAATACTTAAATCCCATGGAGTGTATGTGTGTGTGCGTGTGCACGTGCATGTGTGTACATATGTGTATGTGCCTGTGCCTGTGTGTGTGCATGGGGGGTTGTTGGTTGGGGAGGGTGTTTGTTTAACTCACTGAAGGATGTTATTCCCATCTGCCCACAGTACTTGCCAGCATTACTCCAACTGCCCACACCTTCAGGTTCAGCCTTCTTGTCCCTGGGAAGGACTGACCCTTCAAAATGTAAACCTGATGCTCCCAAAGAAATGATCACTTAATCAAGAAAGCCCCCAGAAGAGCCAGAGGCATCTCCTCCTTTTTCCTGAGTTTCACCCACTCCTTTCCTGTCCCTTGGAAGAGCCAGCCTCAGGGCAAATAGAGGGTGGAGGCCCAAGACCCAAGGCCAACTCTAAGTTCATGCAAAGTCCTACCTCTGTGGTTACCAAGCTCCCCAATTAACAAACCAGAACTGGAATACATTATGGAACTCATTCTCTAAGAGGGGACCTGCAGACTAGCTCTGCCATTACCTACAATAGGGTCTCAGGGTCTTCACCCACAAAATAGGACAAAGGGTAAGAAGTTACATTCCTGGATAACTGTGTGCCTTCTTGAGAGCTCCACAAGATCAGGATGCAAAAGATGGGGGTAGGCCTAGATGAGCAGCAGGGAGATGAAGTGTGATTGGGCAGGATGAGGCCTGTCTCTTTCCCTTCCAGAGATTTAGGGTGAGGAGAGAGGGTGTAAATGAATCAAGTCTTAGAATGGCACTTGCATGCCCACCACCCTGGACCTCTCTAGGGATGGCAGCACTTCATATCCCATGACAACTGCAGGGTGGAGCTTTGGACTGCCAGGAGCAAAACAGGGGCTCAGAGAATACAGACTTGGCTGCACAATAAAGCAGCAATAGAATGCAAGTCCTGTGGTAATTGAATTCAGGATCCTCCTTGAACTTGAAGGTGAAAGGATTAAGCTTAGAATAATCAAATAAACAAAATGCGTTTATAGTCCTCCTTCACTGGGTAGATAATCCACTTAGAATACAATACCTCAAGAAAAGGCATAGGCTAGAAATATGTAGAGCTCCCAAAAGAGATTATGCTGATTCCAGGAAAATGAATTCATGATAGGTTAGAGGGAGAATGAACATATGCTAGCTATATTCCTGATATTTGAGACTGGCCTTCTAAACCTACTTAGGGACCAGAGGAAGACCAGGGGCTGACAAGAAATGGACACTGGTACAATTCACAGATCTAGTTTAGATTTCACACACACTTGTGTGTATGTGTGCATGTGTGTGTATGCGTGTGCATATGCTATGCAATTTTATCAGGTGTAACCACCATCATAATCAAGATACAGAACTATTCCCTTCACAAAGCTCCCTTGTGCTGTTCCTTTACAGTAGCAACCCTCTCCTCCTTAATCACCCCTCCTTCCAAACCCTGGCAACTGCTAACCTGTTCTCCATCTGTAAAGTTTTATCATTTTGAGAATGTCATAAATGAAATCATGCAGTATTTAACCTTTTGAAATTGGCATTTCTCACTAAACACAAGGCCTTGAGATCTACCCAAGTTGTTGTGTATCAATAGTTTGTTCCTGTTTGTTATTGAGTTGTACTCTGTGGTACAGGTGGACCACCCTTTGTCTAACCATTCACCCATTGAATGACATCTGGGTTGTTTCCAGTCTGGGCTATCTATATATATATAAAAGCCAAGCAACCTGAATGATAGAATGACCAGAATGACCAGTAGCTATGATGTTTCCCCCATTAGCCACCAAACCCTCAACTTCCCATGGCCCCTCCCCACTGCTGGTCCCACCCCCAATGGAACTCCTCACCCTGATCAGGGGCGGAGCCAGCTGGCCAACCTCCCATGTCCCCTCCCCTGTTCCCCACTGGCCTGGCCCTGAATGGCCCCCATTGAGACATGCTAGCCAGACCCCACTGGTGCACAAATTTGTGCAACAGGCCTCTAGTTATAAATAAAACTGTATGAACATTCACGTAGATGTAAGTGTTCATTTCTTTGGGACAAATGTCTGGAAGGTGAATGCATGCCCATGTTCTGTTTTTAAGAAACGGCAGGTCAAGGCAAATGGACAGACAGGCACATCTGGGAATCACAGTACCTCCATCACAGGCCAGAGGCATCAACTAAATCTAGGCTGGGCCCGGCTGGCAAAGGAGCTGATGCTTATCATGCTGCAGAGACTGAGCCTGCAGCTGAAACAGCCAGGAAATGACCAAAAGCAATTGGAAAAGAGAGCTGTCCAGACTCCAAAGCTATTCAAAGCAATCCTGGGAGGATTCAGAAACAAATTTTAAACAGCAGAGTGATATTGGCCTCTAATAAACCCCTAAACACACTAAAATGATGGGCTGCCCAGGGTGTTTTTGAAGCCATGAGAATGTGCTGGTCCATCAAAGCCCTGTACATAAAGAGCACTGTCAGAGGCTTAATTGTTCAGTAAGCAGCCGTATGGTCCAGCCACAGCTCCCCCCAGGCTCTGCTCCCTTATCAAATGGCCCTACTATGTGCATAGCACTGTGCTAGGCTTCTGACTCAACCAGGAGAGTCACCATTTGGAGGTGGGACACAAGTTCTGTAAAATAAGATGTTAAGGGAAACCCCAAGAAAACTGGCATTTCTACCAGCTGGAGCTTATTTTTAAAAAAATATATTTTCATTGATTTTTATTTTTTTAAATTTAATAAATCTTTATTGTTAAGATTATTACAATTGTTCCTCTTTTTTCCCCCCATAGCTTCCCTCTACCTGGCTCCCACTCCACTCTCTGCCCTTACCTCTCCCCCATTGTCCTCATCCATAGGTGTATTATTTTTGTTCAGTCTCTTCCCACACCCCTCTCAGCCCTTTCCCCATGAGATTTGTCAGTCCACTCCGTTTCTATGTTCCTGATTCTATTATATTCACCAGTTTGTTCTGATCATTAGTTTTTCAATCAACTTGATTTTTAGATTCACTTGTTGATAGATATGTATTTGTTGTTCATAATTTTTATCTTTACCTTTTTCTTCTTCCTCTTCTTAAAGAGCACCTTTCAGCATTTCATATAATGCTGGTTTGGTGTTGATGAACTCCTTTAGTTTTTTCTTATCTGTGAAACTCTTCATCTGACCTTCAATTCTGAATGATAGCTTTGCTGGGTAACCTTGGTTATAGGTTCTTGCTGTTCATCACTTTGAATATTTCTTGTCACTCTCGTGTGGCCTGCATAGTTTCTGTAGAGAAATCAGCTGATAATCATATGGGTGCTCCCTTGTAGGTAATTAACTGTTTTTCTTTTGCTGCTTTCAAGATTTTTTCTTTGTTTTTTGCTCTTGGCATTTTAATTATGATGTATCTTGGTGTGGTCCTCTTTGGATTCCTTTTGTAAGTCTATTTCTTTCACCAGATGGGGGGAGTTTTCAGTCATTATTTCTTTAAATAGGTTTTCAGTATCTTGTTCTCTCTCTTCTTCTAGCACCCCCATAATTTGGATGTTGGTATGCTTGAAGTTGTCCCAGAGGCTCCTTACACTATCTTCAAATTTTTGGGTTCTTTTTCCTTTTTGCTTTTCCAGTTGAGCGTTTTCTGCTTCTTTGTATTTCAAATCTTTGACTTAATTCTTGTGTTCCTCGAGTCTGCTGTTGGATCTCTGTATAATATTTTTTATTTCAGTCAGTGTATGTTTAATTTCTAGTTGGTACTTTTCATCTCCTCTTGGGTTTTGCTAAATTTATCCATCTTTTCTAGGAAATTCTTGAAAAACCTTATAACCGTGGCTTTGAACTCTATATCCAGTCATTTGTTTTCCTCCATTTCTTTCATATGTGATCTGTTTCTTTGTCTCCACATTTTTGCTGCTTCCCTGAGTTGGTAGAGTAACTTTGTGTATTAGGTGTTCTATAGGGCTCAATAGCTCTGCCTCCCCAGTTACCTCATATGGACACTTTTAGTGCATGACTTTGTGGACTGTGTGTACAACCTTGTTGTAGTTAAGTCTTGACTGTTGTTGGTATCACTGGGAGGAATTGACCTCCAGGCCAACTGGTTGTGAGGATCAGCTGTGTCTATGCTGAGAGAGCTTCTATGCTGGAGTCAGTCTTATGAGACAAAACTTGCAAAACTGAAAAAGCCTCTGTGCTTAGTATGAATGGGGTGGAGTCTCAGGGCTGAGCAGACAGCCTTGGCTTCTGGTCAACCCTGCCCTATGTGGTCCCTGGGTCTCAGAGTCCCTCGGTAATCACTGCAGCCCTCTCTGCATGCTCTCCCACGCGTGTCTCCAGACCTCTGCCTTTCGTGGCTCCCCTGAGTTTCCGTGCACTCCTCCCTTTTCCTGACAGTCCAGACTCACCCCACATGAGTCTTGCCCTGGAACTGGGGCTCAGTGCAGTCGGGAATTTCTGTCTCTCCCCTACTAGAGGAAGCCAGCCAGGCACTCTGCCACCCATCCTCTCCACACGTGTGTCTCCGTACCTCAGCTTTTTTCAGCTCCTCTTAGTTTCCGTGAGCCCCTCTCTTTCCTTCTAGTTGTAGAATTTTCACTCAGCCACTTGTGATTCTAGATGATGTCTGTTATGTCTTTTAGCTGTAGTTTTGAAATTGTTGTGCAAGGCAGCAGTTTAGGTGTTTACCTATGCTGCCATCTTGGTTTCTTTTCTGGTTATACTCTGTTTTTATTGATTTTTAAAGAGAGGAACAGAGAGAGATAGATAGAAACATCAATGATGAGAGAATCATAAATTGGCTGACTCCTGCATACCTCCTATTGGGGATCAAGCCTGAAACCCAGGCCATGTGCCCTGACCTGGAATTGGACTGTCACCTCCTGGTTCATGGGTCAACACTCAACCACTGAGCCATACTGGCTGGGCCAGTTGGACTTCTTAACAGAGGGCCAAACAATAGGATGTGTGAAAGAGGCAAGGTATCAGGGGCCTTAGAAGCAAAAGCTAACACTTACTGAGCAATGTGTCAGGTACCAGGAACCAACACAGTGCCATGCACTTCATAATTATTTAATACTGTGAGATTCATGCAACATATACTATTGAACATCCTACTATGTGCCAGAATGACCAAAGAGGACACTGATTTCACAGAATGGGAAGAGCAACTTGGACAGGAGACAGAAGGGTCTTTAAATCGTCCCAGTCTAGCATGCCCAGTGCTTTTCTGATTTCTCTCTGGATATGAAGGCGTGATTCTCTGATTCTTCTATGGGAAGGGGTAGAAGAATTTAAGCTCCAATTTGGGACTTACATAGAGATTGAAAAAGCATGTTCAAGATGATGCTACAATTCTATATTTGGAAAATAACAATTATTTTATTTTGCTAATAAAAACTGGAGTGAAGCAGGCTTGATAAAATTGTCTTCACTAGTACAGACACACAGAAAAATAAAAATTGTCAAAAAGGGCAAAATTCTGGGGCAAGATGCAGCAGAATCTCTGAAGGAGTGTATGTGCTATTTTTATGCTTATCACAAAGAGAGTTCGAGGGGAAAAGAGCAAAATTAAAAACATTGTCTTAGTGGGTAGCATATTCACCCTGGCCCTACCCACTTTCTTACATGGCAGATCCTCTGCCAGCCAAAGTCAGAAGCCTGAGCTTCAGAGCAGCAGCCAGAGGCCCTGGATGCCTCCTGACCCTCTTTCTTTGAGTAACCCTGTCCCCTTCCTCCAAGAAGCACTTTGTTCCCCTTTTCTCTGAAGGCTGTAGAAAGAAGAAAGCATCTCTCATTTTGGAAACTGACTGGAGCCAGCCCTGGCTGAAAATTTTTCCCGGTGGTGGATTTGTCAGAGGGGCTGGCTGGATAGTGAGGTTCTGCCTCATTCAGCACTCGCTGGGGAAAATCTGAGGACAGGGAGGCAAGGAAGGGGGCGACCATAGGGTCTCCATCCTGAAACCCTCGCTGAACAGCATCTGGCACCCTCCAGAATGTTCTAAACCTCAATCTGTGGTAAAGGAGCAAGATCAGCTTCTTCTCTTTGTCCTTAAGAAAAAAAGATACATTCCAGATAATTTCACAGTGATGAAAGAGGAAGAAGCGCTGAAGTAGCAAAGGAAATAAATTAACGCCATCTCAGCTAAAATCACACACAATTAAAACCTGGATCTGAATGTACTTTTCCTGTGCAGAGAGAGCATCTTGAAAATGACATGCATTAGTCATCCGCTCCTGCCACCCTCCTCAATGTATGGGGAGATCAGCTCTG
Organism: Lasiurus cinereus; assembly: GCA_011751065.1. Classification (NCBI taxonomy): domain Eukaryota; kingdom Metazoa; phylum Chordata; class Mammalia; order Chiroptera; family Vespertilionidae; genus Lasiurus; species Lasiurus cinereus. Next base: position 8,587,062 of record JAAGEH010000042.1, on the reverse strand, counting down.
AATGGCAGGGGGACAGAGAAGGAGTGGGCTGGGGTCTGACCCCTGTCCTCAGCTGTTCATACTCCCTTCTGGAGTCAGCAAATTCCATTCACCTGTGACTGAGGCATTCCAGAGGCCATGTCACCCATCTTCCCTTCCAGAGGCAGGGGTCTGTGGTCTATGGAGGGAGGTGGGCCATTAGCCACTTATGCAGAAGCACGCAGAAGTGGCCCGAGCTCCTGGATTCTCTGCCAAGCGTCCTGGTCTGCAAGGAGCCCAGCATCTGGGGGCTCACCCTTCATGGCAGATCAGTATTCAGGCAGATCAGTCTCCCTCAGCTCAGGGAGAGTGGTGCTAATTTATCTCCTCATCCCTCTTCTTCCCTTGCCTTTCTCCTTCCTCTCCTTATAATTTTTCTTTTTCCAGAAAAGAACCCCCCAGCAAAGGAAATGGGTTCGTAGCACCTGAAGAAGACAGAAAAGGCTTCATGGACCGAAGGCTCTGGGTACCCCAGGCAGAGACGGCCGTGTCCAGTGACAGGCTGTTCTTCACCTCTGCTGAGGTTCAAACAGGAATAAATGTGATTCCCGGCAGGAGGAGCGAGAAGGAGAAGACATAAGGGTGATCTTTCTGACATGAGAGTTTAATCCCTTTGACAACTGGCTCTCAGTGGTTGTGGGTCTCTTTTCCATGAGGAGCCAGGGGAGTTTGGAGGGGGGAAAAAAGAAAAAAAAACAACCCAGAGGACTTAGTGCTGAGTACAGTTTGGGCCTTTCCTGGCAGGAGACCAGCCACTGGTGAACTCCTCAGGACTAAGTGAGACAACTCACTGAGGGCTCTCAGCACAGTATCAGGGCACAGTGTCAATTTCACCCTCATTGCTTCAGCAAGAGGAGAGGGTGTGAACCACTAGGAAGGTAAGTCAGAAGAGATCAACTAAGAGCTTTTCATCAGTCTCAGGAAGAACTCACTCATGTTCCTCAAGAAAGATGCCTGCCAACTCAATGGCATCAAATGATGTCCACCCAGAGATGACCTCAAAGGCACAGAGAATCCAGTGTTGTCTCTACTCCAGTGCAAGGGAGGAGAGACAGAGACCTAGAGGAAGGAGGAGCAGGAGAAGCAAAAAAATAGACCAGATATCACCCCCACTCCCAGGCCTCCTTAGCCGGGGTCAGGCTAAATGAGGTTTCAGAAAAGGTATGAGATTGAGGATTTAAAGTGGGATAAATGGGTAAGACTAAACTGGAGTGTTTCATATGTGAACGTGATCAGAAATCTATGGGATCTCGATAAAAGTGTTACTGGGAGAACCAAGATGGCGGCATAAGATATACACTGTACGTGCTGCCTCTCACAACCACACCAAAACTACAACTAAAAGACAAAATGACTATCCCCTAAAACCAAAGGAAAGCTGGCAGAGTGGAAGTTCTACAACTAGAAGGAAAGAGAAAAGTGCATTGAGACCAGGTAGGACGTGCAGAGACTCAGAAAGGCAGAGGTCCGAAGATACAGGCGAATCAGGCTGGTGTGCTGCTGTGTGTGTTTTTTTTCAATTGGTAGGGAGTTATAAGTTCCCAACTCTCTGGACTCTAGTTTCTGGTGAGATTCTGAGGACCCAGACTTATACAGGGAGAAATTGGACTGTCTGTCATCGGGTTGGAAAGGAAGGGTGGCTCTCTCGTGCACACAGGAATCATTGTTTACTGTGCTGGGGGGCAGGATGTGGGACACAGAGATTCAGAGAGGGCTGAGTGGCAGCCAGCACTTTTTGCCACGCCCTAGTGATTCCCTGAGTCCCCGCCCCACCCAATTTACAAACCCACCAAGCTGTGTGCATTGACTTTTGCATATGAATGGCCTGCCCTCTAACAGCTTAACCTAACAAATTGCAACTGGGTCAGACAACTTCAAAACTTCCAAACTCCAAGCAAAGAGGAGAAATCTTCAGAGCTCCCTGTAGCTCCTACTGGGGGGCCTCAGACACTAGCTGACTTGCACCTCCTTGGAGATCCAGAAACCAGTGTACCTAGAGGCCAGTGTGAGAGGACACCAGATTTCAACTCCTCACATCCATAAGTGACACACTCAAAAGGCAGACTCAGCAAGCACCAAAGCCCCACTGAAGCAAGTCCTGCCCCATAGGGGTGTCTCCAGCACAGCAGTTCTTCCATTAATAGACACAGCTAATCCTCACAGTCAATTGGCCCAGAGGTCAATTCCTCCCACTGTATCAATAGCAATCAAGGCTTAACTACAACAAGACTGTGTACCCAGCCCACAAAGGGGTGCACCAAGAGTGTCCACCTCAGGTGATTGGGGAGGTGGAACTATTGGGCCCTAAAGAACAAATTCCATCAAAATTTGGAGACCAAGAAACATGTCACGAATGAAAGAAATGGAGGAAAGCAAACAACTGGACACAGAGAGTTCAAAACCACATTTATAAGGTTACTAAAGAATCTTCTACAAACTGCCAAGAAACTTAGTGAGACCTTCAAGGATTTTAAGGAGAATGCCAAAAAAAAAAAAAGGAAAAGGACTAGTCAGAAATTAAGCATGCACTGCTGAAATAAAGAATAATATACAGAAATCCAATAACAGACTAGAGGACCCCAGGAATCAAGCCAAAGATCTGAAATATGAGGAAGCAAAAAACACCCAATCAGTAAAACAAAAAGAAAAAAGAGTCCAAAAATGTGAAGATAGTGTAAGGAGCCTCTGGGACAACTTCAAGTGTACCAACATCAGAATTGTGGAGGTGCCAGAAGAAGAGAGAGAGCAAGATACTTAAAACCTATTTGAAGAAATAATGACTGAAAACTTTCCCTAACTGGTGAAAGAAATGGACTTACAAGTCCAGGAAGCACAGAGAACCCCAAACAAAAGGAATCCAAAGAGGACCACACCAAGACACATCATAATTAAAATGCCAAGGGCAAAAGACAAAGAGAGAATCTTGAAAGCAGCAAGAGAAAAACAAGTTAGTTACCTATAAGGAAGTACCCACATGACTGTCAGCTGATTTCTCAACAGAAACTATGCAGGTCAGAAGGGAGTGGTAGGAAATATTCAAAGTGATAAATAACAAGAACCTACAACCAAGAGTGTTCTACCCAGCAAAGCTATCATTCAGAATTGAAGGTCAGATAAAGAGCTTCACAGATAGGAAAAAGCTAAAGGAGTTCATCACCACCAAATCAGGATTATATGAAATGCTGAAAGGTATTCTTTTTTTAAAAAATATATTTTATTTACTTTTTACAGAGAGGAAAGGAAGGGATAAAGAGTTAGAAACATCGATGAGAGACAGACATCAATCAGCTGCCTCTTGCACGCCCCCTACTGGGGATGTGCCCACAACCAAGGTACATGCCCTTGACTGCAATCAAACCTGGGACCCTTCAGTTCACAGACTGACACTCTATCCACTGAGTCAAACTGGTTTTGGCTGAAAGGTATTCTTTAAGAAGAGGAAGAAGAAGAAAAAGGTAAAGATAAAAATTATGAACAACAAAATGATAACAAATACATACCTATCAACAAGTGAATCTAAAAATCAAGTGAATAAAAAATCTGATGAACAGAATAAACTGGTGAATATAATAGAATTAGGGGCATAGAAAGAGAATGGAATAACAATTCTCAGGGGCAGGGGGAGGAAGGAGGTATGAGGGGTGCAGGAAGAGATTGGACAAAAATCTTACACCTATGGATGAGGACAGTGGTGGAGGGTAAGGGCAAGGGGTGGGGGTGGGGAATCAGGTGGAGGGGAGCTATGGGGGGAAAAAAGAGGAACATCTGTAACAAACTGAACAATAAAGATTTATTTTAAAAAAATAAATCTATGGGATCTCTTCTGCACATCATTAAAGATTTGAAAATGGAGAATCAACACAGTAAAAGGCAATGACTGAAAAAAATAATGAAGCCATTCCATATTTGTATCTCAGTGGATCAAATTCTTCAATAAACTAGTTATGTGCAGAAAGAAAAAAAATATATATATATATATATATTTACCCAAATTGCTTATTATGTGGGACAGCTGCTCAGGACAAGAGAATGGACCAAGCTGACCACTCCCTGAGGAAGTGTTCAGTCCAGGGACAGGGCTGTGCCCAGGGTTTCCTCAGCCCTCTCTCCCGTCCACTCTAAGGCCGAGGTGTCGGCATTCAGGTCCTGGAGCACTTGCTTCAGACTGCTTTTGACTCACTAGTTCTGGCCGTGCTGCTCAGCCCTTTGCCTCTGCTGCTCCATGTGCTTCTAGATGAGAAGAATATAAGAGCCTTTGATGAAGCTGCAATATTAAGGGGTCATCTGGACTCATTCATCTGTACCAATTCACTTCTCCCTGAACCTTGGAGGTTAGATGGAAAGGAGAAAGTCAGACAGTCAAATCATCCAGTCAATAATGCTGTTCGATCCAGGGAACAACTCAGACACTCACCTGTCCCTTAGCACTCCTGGGCTGGGGACTCCCACCTGGTGATGGGAGCCAGGAGGGGGTGGAGGGGGGAGTGTGGGAGGACTCTGTCCTATGCACAAAGAGCTATGGACGTTGGCCATGAGCAGGTCCTCTGCGGGACACTCGGGGGAAATAGTAATGAATCATGCAGTTCCTTGGGGGAGTTTAAAATTTAAATAGAAAGATGGGATTCAGAGACAGTAACTTTTCAACGTGCAAATGATGGCAAATATATATAAAGTGGCTTAAGCCAGGCTGGTGTGGCTCAGTGATTGAGCATTGTATGAACCAGGAGGTCAGGGTTCAGTTACTGGTCAGGACATATGCCTGGGTTGTGGACTCCATCCCCAGAGGCAGTGTGGGAGGGAGGGGAAGAGATTAGTAGCAGGAGGCAGCCAATGATTCTTTCTCATCATTAATATTTCTCTCTCTTCTTCTCCCTGCCTCTCTGAAATCAATTAAGATATATTTAAAGTGGCCTAAACCAAGGCAGAAGGGAAACAAGGAAGTGATCAGAGCCAGGAGGCAACCAGGAAAGCCTCCTGAAAGGAGCTAAATTTTCTCCATGATTCATGATGGTCCTCCCAGTGTGGTCCTCAGAATCCCGTGGGGAGCTGGTCAGCAATGCAGTGTGGGGGACACACTTCAGACCTACTGGGTGGGATCCAGAGAACCATATTTTAGTCAGTTCCCCAGGTGGTCCTTCTGCACAGGATTAGAAAGCAAAACTGGACCCAAGTGGCTGCTGGGAAAAAAACTTAGGAGCGATCTTTAGAGAGCCCTGTGAGCTCTAAGGTCTCTGTTGGAATTAGTTAAAATATTGGAAGTAAAACCACAAAGACTTCCTTCTTTAAGAGAAAAGAAGAAAATGTAGGGGTCGGAGACAGTACAGAGAGAAAGGATGGGGTTAGGATGCGGGAAACCCGGCTCTTTGCTCTGTGAACCATCTCTTAAATGAAATGTTCAGAAGGAACAGACTCTGATTGGAAAAGAAGGCAATCGACAGAAGTCATGCCAAGTAGAAAGGCCAGATATGGTCAAATACTTTATTCCCAACCTGTGAGATAGCCCTTTTGTCTTATTTGCAGGCTTTGGGAATAAATAGCCAAGGTTTGGTTGGAGACCCAATAGTGAGAAATATACTGAACAGCACCATATGTGTACATGAAACGGGAACAAAAGTATGATGTTCTATCCTATTCTAGTTCATTTTCTAAAAAAGCTCTTATGGTGACCCACTAACAGGTCTCCACCTATAGTTTGGAAAACAATGAAATGGATGAATGATCAGTGATGAGCACTTAGGGACAAAGGCTTCCTGGAGGACTGTGAAGGGCTCAGAAGTCAACTGAAAAGGTCCCTGAGGGTCCCCTGGAACTGGCTTCTCAGGAAGCCTAGCCATTTGCCTCTCCTGCTTTCAAAGTATCTTCTCACAGCTTTCCTTCTTCAGAGAGCCACCCCAGATCATCCTAACCCAAAGCCTGCCCTCCAAGGCCTCTCCAATGGCCCTTCTTGACTTCAGAGATAAGCACTTCAGAGTTGGCCACGTGGACCCTCATGTGATGCTGCCTGGCTCAATTTGTTTTCAGATGTGCCATGGGTCACAAGACTGTTGTCCCCCAGCTCCAACCCTGAGAGTCTTCCTCTTGCCCATACAGGTCTCCCTGGGAGGGAAGTGGGTGTCTCCAGCCCTCTCTGTGGTCCCTCCACCCAATCCCCAAAATAGAATTTCTCCCAGGAATCTTTTGAATACATTAAATCAAGCAGCATGGGATTTGGTTACCATATTGCCTGGTTTAACTGTTTTATATACTCATGTTCAATTTAACAAATACAGAGTACAGGTGTATCAGTCACAGTTGAATAAATATGGTGTTTATGGTGTTTGCACTTATGCCTATAAAAATCTGGGCACCGGGATCTTGGTGAGGAATGTAGTTTCTGTTATCACATTGTTTCTGGGCAAAAACAGACTCAGCTTACATCATTTTTACCTGCAGTATCTTTTCCAGGAATTCGAGGACTCCCCGCTGCTCTGCCATCTGCAGTGTCCTCCTGCCTCGCTGGTTTCGCTGTGATCGAAGGCTGTCTGTGGATGCTGGGAGCTTCCTGAGGGCAGGGGCCAGGGCAAGCTCCAGGTTTGGGGGGTTCTTCTGAAGGAAAAGAACAAATACAAAATTAGGTCCAACAGTAATGTTTCTTTAAAACTGTAAAAATCCCAAGTTACACCCGTCTTGGAAATTCACATCCCTTTCTTGTAACATCTCTTCTTCCAGTTTACCAGAAATGCTTCCTATTTGCAAAGTAGCCTCCCCTCCCCCATATAGAACACTCTATGACTCCCAGACCTCATAGCCAACCTCCCCTGAGCCTCACAAGTGATCCACCCTAAAGCTTAAGCTTCATCAACTTCACCATGAGCCTGCCTCTGGCAGGGATCCCGTGTTCTCTCCCCAATAGTGAGAGTCCAGGCTCTGCTGTCACTGAACCCAGACAGGGAGAGGTCAGAGAGCGATGGCATCGAAGGCCAGCGTGTTCCCAAAGCAGGGCTCATCCAGGCTCCTGAATAGGAAACTCCTGGAGAGTTTGCCAGCGTGCAGATTTCAAGAACTGCAGAGTCTGACTCTGGGGTAGCTGGTGGATCTGCATCTGTACACTGACTCTAAGGGTGCTTAAGCCTCAGAACCACTGCTTTAGGGCCATCCTCTAGATGGGTCACGGGGGGCGGGGGAATGGCAATAGTTCTTAGTGACTCCAAAGGCCCTGTCTAAGGCCTCCGGAGTTGGGGATCAGGCAGAGGCTGCGTCCAGCAGTAGATGGTCCACTGAAGGACCCTTCTCTGACTTGGCTCCTGTGCCAGGCTCTGGAAGCCTTCCTCCACTCACTACCCCCACACCCGCACCCCACACACAGCATGCCTATTAGCCCAGCGTCTGACCCTACATTAAAGAATCAAGTGGAGCTGAGCCGAGGATCATTTGTAAGGGTGTGTAATCCCAGCATCCAGGCAGGAAGTTATGCATGGCTAACCCTAGAGATTAAACGTGGAGGGAGAAAGGTAGGTAACTGGGCCACTAAATCCTCTGGGTCATTACCTAAGAGCTTCCAAAGACTGAAATGAGTCCCCATCTTTCCTCGGGAAAGCATCTGGCTCAGAATGACAGCATGATTTGAGAGAGAAGAACGTGCCAATGTGCCAGACACTGAGCTCACTGCCAGACACTTGTACCCTGTTACATCCCACACCCGTCCTAGGAGTATGAATCAACAGCCTGATTGCTACCCGCATTGTTAGTAAGTGTTGCAGGGTCGTGTAGTGCTTAGCCTCCACCAGCAGAGCCCTGAATTCAGATCTCAGCTCTATTCTGTTTGTAAATGGCAAACCTTTTCCCCCTCCTATCTCTAGTGTCTTGGAGTTGGCAAAATTTTTAATGAGTTTATGCATAATTGTAATTAACATCATGCTTTACACGTGGTAGATGTTCAACAATTATTAACTGCTATTACTTGAATTAATATTTCTAAGTAGGAAGGCACTGGAGCTCAGAGAAGTTAAGCATTTCTCCTGAAGCAACACAGGGGAAGTGATAAGCAGGGTTCCAAAACTCTTGCCCTTTCCTGAGTCCCATTGGGTTGTAAGAGATTTAGAGTCTCTCCATCCTCTCCCCATAGCCAATGCAATTCCCCGTCCCCTTGCCCAGCACATATCTTACAGGGTCTACCACTTAGGAGCCAGCCTCTTAGCAAATATTACTTGCTTTTATCCCATTTATTCTTCAACAATCAGGCAATGAGCGCCTACTAGCCATGCCTTGATGCTGTGTGGGACCGTCTTTGCCCTCCAGAAACTTACTGTTTGGGAGCTAAGATACACTAGGCTGTGCGGAGGGGCTGGGAGGCAGGGGCACTGGAGTGGAGAACTCAGGCTCTTGAGCTGGTAAAGGAGTGGTAACATTTCCTCCTTCTCACCATCGGCCTGTATATAGAGACACTGGCCCTGTGGTGGCTCCACTGAATTGACAAGGAACCCAAACATCCACGCGCATAAGCTTGGAGTCAAGTTTTGACTCCTTTCACTCAATTAGTGTCAAAGCTCTACTAGGTCTCCTTCGCCAAGTCTCATTGCAGTCCATTCTCAGTGCTCCCCTGCCCCTCATTCCTACAGCAGCCTCCTCACTGGCCTCCCATCCTCCTGCCTTTCATCCCAAAGCATGTGAGCTAAACTCAGTCTGGCAATGCGGGCTTCTCTTGAGCGGCTCCACTCTGCATATCCAATGTGGCATTGTGGCAAGGACACTGTGGGTTCAAAGAGAGTTCAAATTCTGACTGTTGGTTTTAAACTCTTTGAACCTTCATCTCCTGTCAGTTCAATGGGGTAGGAATCAACTCAGAGGATTAAATGAGAGATGTGAGAAGGCCCGGCACCCAATAATGGTCTTATAAATTCCCTCCCTTGCCCCTACCTTCCAGGTGACCCCTTCTACTGTGCTTTCCTGCCATTGCTGGTCTGGTCCGTTTTTTCTCCGCCAGTTCAAAATCTGTCCCTCCATCTGGACTCAGCTTGAATCTCAACTCCTCCATAAAACCTTCTATGAATAACCCTAGCCCATGATAGCTTTTTCTGTCTGTACTTCTTTGGCACTTCCGTGGCCTTGAAATGTTAAAAATTTGTTTCATGTAGTTCCAACTCATCCCTCTATTATAACCCACCGCAGGGGTGGATGGTAGCAGCATAGGGAACGGCTGCAGAGGTACAATGGGAGCATAATGTGTGCTTATTGCATACAGGAAGGTGAGGACCCCATCTGTGCATACAGACCACACAGACGTTCAAGGTAACTTCATAAAAGCCTCCAGGCATGGAGTCACCACTGGCTGTGCCCTTGGAAAAGACAGAGCCAGAGAGCCGTCCTTGTCTGTCCAGAGCTCACCCTGCAGGAGGCACAGAGCTCAGGCCCTCCTCAAAGGATGCCCCATATCTCGGACTCCCTGCTGTTGGTTCTGCAGGCTCTGGTCAAGACCCATATGCTGCAAGGCCTGCCCAGGAGCTGAGTTTGTGGTGTCCATTCTGAGTGGTCCAGGTGGCAGACCCACTAAAGCATGGCCTTCAGCCTGAGCTCCAGCAGGAGACACATCCTCTCAAGGCAGATTCCTGGCAGGGACGCAGCCTTTCTAAGCCCCCGGGAAGCAGCCACGGTCAGCACGCATGAGCTCTTCTCCTTTCCTGGTGTTCATAACGCCCAGTGTGCAGGGTGAGCACCCGCAAAGCCAAGCCCCTGGTTGGGCTTGCTGGTTCCCGCCTAATACTACCTAAGTAGATGGCATTGTTTGCTAAGGGTCAGGGGGGTTGGTTGATCCAAGTCGCCAGGACTGCCCTGCTCAGGGGGCAGTGCCCTAACGGCATGAGAGCTCATGGGGTATTCTGCTCGATTCTTTGAGATAAGAGGTGCCTGTGTCCATTGAACAAGTTCTAACCCACCCACTGAATTCCTTAGTCCCCTGTTAACTTCCAAGGCGTAGGACCTATTGGCTTTTGCAAGGGGTTAAGAGAGAGATCCTAAGAGCTGCCCCCTTCTTCCCTCAGACCCAAGCCCCATGCCCACTTCTTTCAGCCAAGCTTTACCCTGAAGGCACAAGGACGCCACTGGCCCCAGACAATCAAGCTTGAGCATCGGGCCCCACCCAACTCCTCCCTCCCGCGTGTGGCTGTGTGTTGGGGAGAAGGTACCTCTGGCCACTCAGGAGTTAAAACGGCAGCGGGACTGGAAGCGGGCGGCGTGGCTTGCAGACGGGGAGGCGGCGAGCGGAGTGGGCTGGGGAGGCTGGGAGAGCGGCAGAGAAGCGAGTGAGGAGGGCAACGGAGCCGGGGGAGGCGCGGAGGGCGCGGGCGCCGGGCCTGCGGGGTGCACTTGGCCGAGCGCGCGGAGGGAGCGCCCGGCTGGAGCCCGTAGCCCCGGCCACCAGCGCGCAGGGCGGCGCGGAGCCCCCGGCGCAGGGCGCGGGGCGTGGGCGAGCGGATCGTTGTTCCTCCGTCGCCCCCAGACTCTGCCCGGCACCACTCCCCGGACAACTCCGAGCTGGAAGGCGCCACGAGCCTGGCCGGCCTGGCGGCAGCACACGGAAAAGGGGCGCGGACCAGCCTCCCGGCCCGGCCCGGGCTGCAGCCAAGCGGCGCGGGGACCTGACGGCGGCCGCGGGTGAGTGCGCGGCTCCGGCTGACCCCGGGCGGGCGGGGGCCGCGGGGCCGTGGCGGAAGCTGGTGGCTCGGGGAGGGGCGGCCGCGGCGCCGAGGGAAGGGGCTGGGGCGCAGAGGAGGCGGCCGACTGCGCGGGCCAGAGCCCCGCGGCGGGCGAGGGGTCGCCGGGGCGGTATCCAGCCCGCGGGGCCTGACCCGCCTCAAACTGTTGCTGGGGAGAGCGGGGCCAGGAGATGTCGGGAAGCCGAGAGGGGGCGGAGAGGTTAGGGAGGGCGTGACAGGGGCGGGCAGGCGGGCAGCGCTCCAGGACCCTGGGACTTCCCTTCCGTGGAACTCGGGTGGGTGTCGGTGCGGAGGGACTAGGGGGCCTCGGTGTCTGTCCGAAGTACCTGGAACCCTGAGCCAGGCGCCTCCCAGGCCGGCAGGGTCCGCCCGCAGTCTGGATGGGACTGGGGTGGAGGATGGGCGCCCTGGGCTCCGCCTGGGGCGCGGGGAGTGGAAACGGCGCCGAGGACCGCGCTGGGCCCACCGCAGCCCCCTGGAGGCCGGAGGGGTGGCCAGCCACAGGTGGACCGTCTGTCCTGCCTCCGAGGGCGGCGCAGACTCTGGCTGCCCAGCCAGCTGGAGCCCCCGGTGCCGGTGACGGGGGCTGGGCTGAGACGCTGAAGATGCGGGAGACCGGACCCTGGGTGAGGGCCGAGGGGTGCTGCTGCGCTCCCTTTTGCTGTCCTCCCCATCAAACAGCAGGGAGGAGAATGTCCGCTGGGCTTTGTGCTCTGTTCTCTGGCTGCCGCAGCTCCCATCTGTGGGCGCCGCGCGGCTTGTCGTGGACGGGCAGGTCGGAGGGAGGACAGGGCGCAGCGCTCCCTCCGTGGCAGAGATGCGCTGGAGCCCAGGAGGCGGACGGTAACTCCCCGGGTCAGGGCCCTGAGATGGCTCCCTGCCTGCTTGGGCACCATCATTGGGAGCTTGGGATCTTCTCATGAACCCAGGCGCAGACAGGCTCCCCCCTCCCGCCGGCCTGGGGTAGGCTCTGGCCCAATGTCCTCTTCCCGACTGAGAAGGCCAGGATTCTTCCACTGCCCGTTGCTCCCTAAAGGTCCCTCCAGCAAGAAGCGCTGGGCGGGAGGAAGGGGCAAGGCTGAGTACAAGGCACTGAGGCCCCCTTGCTTGCCTGTGGGCCCTGTTGTTGTCAGAAAAAAGTCACATGTGGGTGCCTGACCCACTTTCCTGGCTGACCAGGTGCCCTTGTGGGAAGAAGATGGAAAGAGGAGAGCACAGCTAGGGGTCTGAGGCTTTAGCCCTTTGCCTCCTCCTGGGCTGGCACACTGAGTCTCCTCCTTCCTGCCTCAGGGGTAGGGGTCGGGGGTCCCTCTGGCAAGAATGGCAGTAAAGTTCATAGTGCTCCAGGGATTGAGACCTGCCCAGGGTTTGGCAAACACATCGTGTCTAGGAACACCCCCAAATCCACACCCTCTGCCAGCACAGCCTACCCAGAAGGAGACACCAAGTGTCAGTGGGAACCCAGAGGTCTGCTAAAACAATTTCCACCCAGACTGAGATGCGTTTCCTCGGTGCTTTGCAAGATTCTCCCCCACTCCCCTTCCTCCTCCCCTGCTTCCCTCCTTCCTCCTTTTTCTCCTCCCCTCTTCAGGAGCTTTCCTCAAGGGTCTCCCTTTCTCCTCACAGCGCTCTCTCTTCTCTCACCCTCCTCCTTCTTCCTCGGACTTCTGCTTTCCTCCTCCTTTACCCCCTTTTCTTCTGTAAACCGAAGTCTTAACCAGGAGCCAGGCACATTCTCCTATCCCCCCCTTTTTTATTTGAAAGGAAAAAGAAAATAGATGGCTTTTTAAACAAAATTCCTCCCATCAATTTATTGAGCACCTACTGTGCGCCTAGTACTATTTTAGGAGCTGAGGAAACAACAATTAAATGAATCCCCATGTCTCAGGGCAGAATGAACTTGTGTCTGGACTTCCCTGGTGATTATTCTGTGCCCACCAGGCTCTTTCAAAGATCTACTGCTCAGTGGGAGGGGTGTGAGCATGAACAGTCCTAGTGAATTGTCATCATCATGCTGAGTGACCTCTAACATGACAGGCCCATCTCCTTACAAGATACCAGGTATCACAAAGCTTACAGAGCCAGGGCTATCCTGTCCTTAAGGTATTTCTGATCTAAAAGGGTGGGCCAGTTCCTATCTGACGGTTTATCGGGGAAGGCTGAGTAGAAGCCCAATGTTTTAGACAGAGAAGGGAGAAAGACACAAATTTATTATTGAGTGCCTACTAAGCAGCAGTGTGTCAGGAGCTCTACAAAAATTATCTCATTCAATCCTCTTGACAAGTTTCTAAGGTCTGGATTATCATCCCCTGCTTTACTAGTATAGCTGAGGAAATTGAGGACCAGAAAGGATCAACCACTTGCCTCAGGTCACATAGGTCTACGTTTTGAAATCACTGATTGTCTGCAGTTCATTTGGCCCCTGGATGTCTGTGACATCTGGTAAGTGGTACAGTTATCTGAAGATTACATTTTAATTGGATTTTTCAGGAGCATGACTTGTCTCCTCAGTTAGAATATGAGAAGGTATAAGGTTAGCTGAATGATTTCTTGAGTGATCAGGGAAGGCTTGCTGGAGGAGATGGGACCCTGAAGGAGGGTGTAGGGTGAGCATTGGTCTTTCTGGTGCTGCATAGAAGTGTGACAACTGTAGGCAGGCAACCCCAATCCACACCCTGCATCCAAGTAGATGGGAAATTGCTGTTTCATTGAGGGTCAAAGGGTAGGAGCTTCATCCATGGCCCGTCTAATGAGGCAATGCCACTGGTGTCCTCGGCCTTCTTGGACAAGTCCTGGACTCTATAAATGCTCCACGACAAAGAATGGGGGTGGGAGGCTGTCAAGCCTGCAAGCACTACAGAGAAGAACAAGGACAATGGACAGAGGGTACATGGGGCAGGAAAGGGGGAGAATGGACAGAAACAGTAGGGGAGGAGAACAAAGGCAGAGGATACACTGAGAAACCAAACTCAGAAGGCAAGAGGCACACAAGAAAAGACATAACCGGACAGGACAGACAGCAGTGTTTGGTGGGATTGCTAAGAGAGTGTGCATAAGAAGGATATACACACCTATACTGCCTTGAGGGCATTGGTCTCTCATTCCCACAGCTTAGAGGCTAGAATAGTCACCAGGCATTTGCTTATGTAATCAGCCCATCTTTTCAAGCACCTACTGTGTGCTTGGACCCGTGTTAGATGCTAGAGACAAAGCGACAAATCAGATGTTGTCCCTCTCTTCTAGGAGTTCACAGTAAGCATATAGATTCCGGAGCTGCACACCTGGGGTTCAAATCCAGGCTTTACCACCTATAGCTGGGTGATATTGGGCAAGTCATCTAACCTCTCTGTGTCTCGGTTTCCTACCTCATAGAGTTGTTATAAGGATTAAATGAGTTAATACATATATTGAGCTGGCATAGTAAGTACTACATAAGTATATTATTTTGTAATTATTATTCAGTTGGGAGAGTTAGCCTCTTTTTAAAGATTTTTTTATTGATTTTTAGAGACAAAGGAAGGGAGAGAGAGAGAAACATCAATGTGAGATCGAAACATCAATTGGTTGCCTCCTTCGTGTCCCCTACCAGCGATCGAGACCAAAACCTGGACATGTGCCCTCACCGTGAATCGACCCAGGAATCCACCCAGCAAACTTTTTGGTGCACCATGCACAGGAGGATGCCCAACCACACTGCCAGAGTGGGAAGTCAGTCTTACAATAATGAGACAAATGCTATAATACAGGATGAGCAGATAAAGAGGTGACTAGCTCTGTGTGCAGATTAGGGAATGGTTCTCAAAGCACACAGTTTTGGGGCAAGGCTTGAAATGGAGTCAGCCAGGCAGAGCTGGTGGGCCTAGGGACACTGGTGCCAAGGGTATATGGGGCATAGGGCTAGCATGTGAAGAGGTACCTTGTGTATGTTGCCTTGTGTAGGAACATCTTGGACATGTACCACCTCAGCCTCTGTTTCCAGTGCTTGGAGCTGAGCTTCCAGTGGGGCTGACAAGTCAATCAGACCATCCCTACATTCTCCAGCCTAAACTTCCAGTGGGGCTGACAAGTCACTCAGACCATCCCTACATTCTCCAGCCTAAAACAGTTGGGCGGGGACCTGGTGCATCCCTGCTGGGATAGGTCTCAGGACCATGGCTTCCTGAGTGTTCTAAGCCATCATCAAGCAGTCCCCGTTTAAACCCAAAGCTGCCAGGGCCCTTGTCCTCTGGCTTCTTGCACTTCCTGGGAACCCAGTGGACACCTTGGGCTGAGGGAGCTGCCTGTTAGGCATGAGTTAAGCCAGGTTTGGTTAGAATTCAGTCTCTCTGTACATTTCTTCCGCCCACGCCTTCCCCGCTGCTCAGCATTTGATGGGCTTGAAATGAGTTCCAAGATGAAGATCAGGCAGAGGGTTCCTTGGGAAATAACCATTTTTCAAACTCCACTTCTCACATGTAATGGCATTAATTATAGCAGCTAGCATTTATTGAGCATTTACTATGTGCCACACACAGTGCCAAGTGCTTTACCTACATTATCTCATTAAATCCTGAGAAATACCCCTATTAGGTAGGTACTCTTATTATCTCTAATTTAATTCAAGAAAACGGAGACTCAGAGAGGTTCAGTAACTTGCTTAAAGACATAAAGCTAGAAACCAACAACAATAATGGAGTATTTAGCCTTTCTGACCGAAGGGCTCCTGCTCCTTAACCACCCCCTTTGGACCTAGAGCGTGCTCTGGGGCCATCCAGCCCATTCTCCTCCCTACCTGCTACAATAAGCAGCTCTGGACGTCCTGTCCAAGCCAGGGGCTGCCGGTCCCCATTTCACAACTCTGGAGAGCCAACATTGTTTCCTTCTGCCTCGGCCAAGTGCCTCGGGGGCCACACGGAGCCCATGGCCCCAGAGAAGCTGGACCCTAAGAGTCAGTCCCCGTGGCCACAATAGTGGAACCAGTGTAGAGACAACTTCTGGGAGATAAGAGGACAGACACAGGCCCTGGTTGAGCAGAGTACGTGGGGACGGTTTGGGAATGGTGCTGTCCATGGGAGTCTCTAACAAGGGAACCTTGGAAAGAACGAGTACAGCCCTTCACATTTAGAAACTCACAAGGCAGATTCTTTGGGGGGAAACCAAATGGAGGAAGCCTGGCTGTTGTGGCTCAGTGGCTGAGCATCTACCCATGAACCAGGAGGTCATGGTTTGATTTCTGGTCAGGGCACATACCAGGGTTGCAGGCTCCATTCCCAGTAGGGGGTTGTGCAGGGGGCAGCCTATCAGTAATTCTCTCCCATCATTGATGTTTCCATTCCTCTCTCTCTCTCCCTTCCTTCTCTAAAATCAATAAAAACATATTTTTCAAAAAAATGTATGGAAAAAGGACCAGTGATTGTTAGGCAACCAGCGTGGTCTTCCCTGTAAAGTGGGTCTGTCTTCCTTGATCCTTTCACGGGAGAAAAAAGGAAGGAAGAGGTAAGAGACAGGAGAGGTGTTCTCAAAGAGAGCTTTTAAAGGCGGGTGATGAAAGCATCTGTCTTTGGTTGGCCAGGGAGGGCAGAGGTGGTGATGCCAGGAGATGGAGTGACCTCAGAGAGGCAGCTGGCGGGCGTGCCCTGCAAGGGGAAAGCAGGGACTTGACACTCTACCTCAACCCCCACCCCTCCATCATCTACTTCTGGACAGACCTCCCCAGGGGATGGAGGTGGCGGGGTCTCACGCAGCTCCAGGCCCCTGAACTTCAGAAGGTGCTTGCCCAGAGTTGGCCCAGGGTGAAAGGGTGGAATCCCACATCTGGGAAAGCTACAGAAATTCCCTGTCCATTGCCCATCTCTGCAAAACCACATCTCAGCTGTGTCAGACACAGAACCGGACTGGAATCTCTTCACTTAACAAGTGTTTTTTAAGATCTGTGCCTGGCTTGCTGGTGCAGACAAAAGTGAGCAACCAGCAAACAAATTTCTGCCCTCGTGGAGTTTATACCTGGTTGTCTGAGGAGATAGTCGATTAGAAAGTGGCAAGTGCTAAAGAGAAAGATTAAGTAAGGAAGGGGGATAGGAGAGGATGTGCGAGGAAGAGGTGGATGTGTAATTTCATACAGAGTGGTCCGGGGAGACCTCACTGACACTTGAGTACAGAGGAAGTGGCTGCAAGGTGGTGAGGGCACACCAGGCAGATGGAACAGGAAGTGCAAAGGCTCAGAGGCAGGGCCGGGCCTGGTGGGTTTGCGGAGGCCAGATCTCCGAAAGCCCTGAAGCTGGGTGAGGAGTTTGGTCTTTTCCTCAGAGTGAAATGGACACCTGGCACGGGTTGGGGCAGGAGGTCACATGATCTGACCTTTTAAAACCCAGGATTTTGGCCCTCCATTTCTGCATTTCACTAGGTAGTCAGGGGATTCTCCAGCCATTGAAGCTAATTCAGTACTCACCCCCTAACCTCCCACCCAATACATACCTTTGGAGCACTGTCCTAGTGTGGGTGTGGGGTTGGGAGAATACAAAGAACCCGAAGTCCCAGTCTTTGCTGGAAAGGAAATCTGCAAATCCATTGGGGAAGCAAAACTTATACTCCCAAGAAATAACAAGGGAATAATACGAGACAGTATTTAAAACCAAGTGCTAAACTGTGTGATTTAGACTATAAATGTTATCAGAACTGTGAGCTGTGTGGGAGTACAGAGGGAACGCTGCCTCAGAGGGGTGCGGCTGACTGGGGCCTGGAAAGTGGGCTGGGGTTTGGATCTGTGGAGGGGAGGGTCTGGAGAGGGGAAGGAGCAGCTTCTGGGGGTGGGAATGGGAGAGGGGTGGCCAATGGGAAGCCTCTGGGTGGGGAGCAGTTTTTGTCTCTGAAGTAGGCCCCTCCCTATTGCAGGGTTTCCGGTGTCCCCTTGGTCTCTCTGGAGAGGAGAGCAACCCTTTCGTAGAGAATGAGAACCCCTTGGCCCGCATTCGTGCCTTCTCCGTGGAACCAGTGGCTTCCACCCTTGGACACGTCTTGCTTTGAGAAAGGCCTCTTTCCCACTTTCGGGCGGTTTCTGAGACCTGCGCTCCCCCTGGCCTGCTGAAGTTGGGCCCAATTCTCTGCCACCCCTTAAGCTGCATTTTCTTGTCCAGTCTGCAGCCTGCTTCTCTTCCCCTGCCTTCCCTGACAGGGCTCCTGGTTGGTCGGTCACTCCTAGAGCAATTCAATTGGTTTCATAGATAGTGCATTGAACATGACCTTGTACCCAAAGGAGCACACATTCCCCCATGAAGGGTGAGTCTTCCTTTCCTTGGAGAGAGGCTGCCTGGGTCTTGTGATTTGGGGTTTGGCTCACTTCTGACCTGTTGAGAGAGTGCCCTGGAGTGGGACCCTAGTATATCTCACTCCTCCCTCTCCCACCCCGCCCCCAGCCAAAGAGCAGGAGCCAAGACTCACGTGGGCAACCGTTTCTGGGCCCTGGTAGCCCCAGCTAGGAGGGCCCACCAACTCTACTTGGAGGCTGTGGGCAGTCTCTAAGACCCAGGCCTAAACTCATAATCCAGATAAACTGGGGTCCCTTCAAGGTGGGTTAGAGCCCCTTTTCCTTAACCACAGGCCCTCAGGCATTTGACTTAACCCCTCGGAGCCTCAGTTTCCCTCTTCTTTTCCTCCCCCACCCCCACTGCAAATATGGGTTAGTAACACCCTCCTCATCCGGCTGTTAATAACGGGAGCTCACATTGCTGAGTGCTCATGATGTACCGAAAGCTCCCTGCATTTATCGAATTTAATCCACATATTTCCGTGATGTGGATATGATTCCCCCCACTTAGCAGCAGAGGAAACTAAAGCTGGGAAACATTAAGTAACTTGCCCAAGGCCACACTCCGCTGGCAGTGGCAGCAGCAGAATTTAGCCCCCAACTCTTTCTGGTTCTCAGCCTTAAACGAGCTAATCTGTGTAAAGTGCCTGCTACAAAGTAGAAGCTCAATAAATGTTAGTTCCTTTCCCCTCCATTTCCCCAGGGCCCACCCTCCAAAGAGTAGCTCTCTCCTACCTCATCACATTTCTCTTCCCAGATCCCCTGGGATGTATGATAGAGGTAAGAATCAGAGTGAGCTGCCGGTTTATTCCAAGGAAAAATATAAAGCTGAGAGAGGGTGAGTAATTTGCATAATATCCTAAAACACTGGGGCTGTGATTAATATCCAGGACACTGTTCTCCTAAGAGTTTTGTGATGCAGCCCGCACTGGGGCTCAGGCAGTTGGCGGAGGGTATCTTACCAAAGCTGTGCTGTGTGGGAGGCAAATGAGAGGCCACCCTCTCCTCAGGGCACGTCACAGCCTGTCTCAGCTGCAGGTGCTGGAATGGAATCATGATGATCCTGGAGAGGCGCTAGCAGGAAGCTTATGAGACCTACGCTTTCTGAACTTGGTACTGTTTCTAGGGCAGGGGTAGGGAGTGTCCGGTCCACAGGCTGTATAAGACCCGCTAAATCATGCGGTCTGACCCTGCTGAAGCATTAGGGGTGAGTTAGTTAAATGTTTGACCAAATATAGCAGGCTAATGTTTAAGTTGATCATTTTGTATAGCCCGTGAATGATGTTATAAATACCCGAATGGCCCTTGGCAGGAAAAAGGTTCCCCACCCCTGATCTAGAGTTTGTTACAAATAATCTGGCAACTCTTAGGTGTGTCTAGGAAGAGGACAGTGTTGAAGGTCAAGGTCTGGGAGGAAAGGATGGTGTCTCAACTTTATGGCTTAAATCAGTGTGACTTCTGCACAAGGTGCAGCGCCATGGATGGGGACGGGTGAAGGGGCAGCGAAGGAAAACAGAGTCATAGCCTCGGTGATCATTCTTTCTGATGGGAGAAATCATTCACTTGTATGTATGGACATACACACACACACACACACACACACACACACACACACGGCCCTCCCTCTGACTTTACGTGGAAGTAAAAGCCAAAACAGATCACTGCAGGACAGTCTGAATATATACGTGCATATGGACTGGAGGGGAAAGAGCTGAGATGGGTGGATTCCCCAAACAGCCCTCATTCTTTCCTCCCTGGAACCTCTTTTCTGGTGGTTAGAGGGACCCTCTCTCTGCACACCCCACCAGGACTGCCCAAGACTGCCAACATTCACACTTGTCGTTCAGGCCCCAGAGTTCCTCTGAATTTTTGTAATGATCCCCCAGGGAGAAAAGGAGGAGTCCAAGTTCCTTGGCTCATAGCCCCTTCAGTCGTCAAGCCACCAATGGCCACTGAGTCTTTCTCACATGACATCACTCTGACACTGACTTCAGCCTTCTTCCACATTTAAAGGACTCTCGTGATTATACTGGGTCTATCAGATATTCCAGGACAATCTCTTTATTTCAAGGCCAGCTAATTAGCAACCTTAAAATTAGCAGTCCTTTAAAACAGATGGCAGCTGAGAGTCCCCTGGTTAGGTGGCTTTCACACATTTATAGAAATTGATCCATTTTTCAAAATGGGTGTGATAGGCAAAATAATGGCCCCCAGAGATGTCTGTGTGCTAGCCCCTAGAACCTGTGACTATGTCAAGTTACGTGGCAAGGGGAATTAAGGTGGCAGATGGAATTAAGGTTGCTAATTAGCTGGCCTTGAAATAAAGAGATTGTCCTGGAATATCTGATAGACCCAGTATAATCATGAGAGTCCTTTAAATGTGGAAGAAGGCTGAAGTCAGTGTCAGAGTGATGTCATGTGAGAAAGACTCAATGGCCATTGGTGGCTTGACGACTGAAGGGGCTATGAGCCAAGGAAAGCGGGGGCCTCTAGAAGGTAGAAAAAGCCAGGAAACACATTCTCCCCTAGATCCTCTACAAAGGAATGCAGATCTGCCGACACCTTGATTTTAGCCCAGTGAGGCTCATTTTTGCAGAGAGAGAATAAATCTGTGTTGTTTTAAGCCACTAAATGTGTGGTAATATGTCACAGCAGCAACAGGAAATTAACAGAAGGCTGCAGGAGCTGGAGCAAAGCAGGTGGGCCAGAACCCCACAGGCAGCCTCCTCCTGACCCATGACCCCAGGCACCGCTTCATCACCCTGAAGACCCCAGTTTGGAATAGACATCCCAGTTGTTTTCCTGGTGATGAAAACAGGCCCAGGGAGACGTGGCTTTGTGGGAGGTCACACCGAGTTAGTGGAAGAGCTAAGGCTCCCATCCAGGGCCTGCTGCTGTCTTGTCAGAAATTCCGGGTGCTTGCACACCTTCTCTCAGCTGTTTTCAACGTGTGTGTGAGTGTGTGTGTTGTGTCCGCTCACGCACACCTGCATTAGCTTGCCCTACAAGGGCCCAGACACTGCCCAGCACTAGCACTGAGCAGAAGCAAAGTGAGTTCCAGGGTCAGGGAGATGAGAGAGTGTGGCTTGGGGGCAGTTCTGCCCTCAGCCCTTCACTGGGCCTCCATTTCCTCCAAACACAGGCAACCAGCTCAGGTTGCTAAGAAGGGCTCCTGTCCGTGGTCCTTGGCCCTGGGGACTGGTCCCCAAGTGGGTTTTATTCCAGCCACCTCCTCTGGGTGAGACATGTCCATGAAGGGAGGGAGCTAGCCCATTGGCCCAGGCTGCACCTGCCCTTCTGCAGCCTTCTGCCATTTATCACACCTAACAAGCTGCAGGTGGTGGGAGCAGAGCCTTGGGGAGGGGAGGCAGAGGAGGTGGCAGAGCCTGGTGCCCTGCCTGGAAACAGTACCCCAATAGGGCATAATGCATTATCTCCCCACTGCCAGGTTTTTGGGGCTTCCCAGCTCTCCCCACAGCACACCTGAGCCACAGGCTGGCCCCCAGGGCTGCCAGCTCCTAGTGTTGGTCTCCATAGCAACCTCACATTTGCCATTCTGGTTTCTAATGACTTATTGGCATGTATGGTGATTTGCAGAGCTTGGCAGGCAGAGCTAGGCGAGTAGTGGGGAGGGAAGGAGGCAGTGAGAGGGACTGGCAGTGGAGAGGGGGCTCTGATTTGGGATAGAAAGGGCACACTTTTCTTCCCGCCCCACCCCCTCTTCCCTGCTGATTAATATCCCAAGTAAGGTTGCTGCTTCAGGTCCAGGTCCTCCCTCTCTGAGGAGCATCGGATGGGCAGACAGCTGTAGAGCATAGCTGCTCACCTGTCAGTCGGAGGCAGAGAGGTGCGGAGGGGCTGGCAGCTATGTTCATCCGCGTCAGGTGAGACCGACCACTCGTGTTTCTGCCACCCCTGCCTGCTCCCTGGGCCTTGAGAATAAGGAGTACCCCCTGGGCCCAGCAGTCGCTCTGCCTTATAGAGAGGGGAGCAGGGGTACTGTATCCACAGGAGAGGTGGTTGCAGCTCTGACCCCTCTCAGGCTCAGAGAACCAAGCCAGGCGCACTGGACGAAGTGCCAGATTGGGGAGGAAGTGGGTGAGTCAGCTGAGCAATCAAAGGGGAGAGGTGAGCGAGGGCCTGGCTCTCTTCCTCTTTTCTCCCCAGAGCTTACCAACCCCAAAACTACTTCCCCGAACAAGGCAGTGGGGAGTCTCTTTGCTTCCAGTGGATTTCGTTCTGTGTGTGTCCTCCTAAGAGGCAGTGTGGTGCTAAAGAGACATCTGGGTTAGAATCCTGTGGCCACTGCTTACCAACTCTTATGACCTTGGCCACGCCTCTTAACTTCTCTTTGAGCCTCAGTTTGCCCATCTGTGAAATGGGGTTAGCACACCCATCTCACAGGCTTGTGAAAATGAAGCTCACACTTGTAAAATGTTGGGCACATAATTGGCATCAATAATAAGTATGAAAAATTTTTAACTAATCTTTTAATTATCTACTCCAATAAATATGAGCAATGTGATCAATAATTTTAAAAATTCTGGTGGGCTTGGTGGAGTTTTATTTTTGAAATATTCAAGAATGGCTTTTAATTTTCAGTAAATATTTGTTGCCTTTCTACTGGGCCAGGTGCTGGGTCTTTCCCGGTGTTCCATGATTAGGGTTAAATTAGGTTGTCTGTGAATTCTCTAAGCAGATAGCAACTGTGATGGAAGTGGAGGGAGAGGGAGGCCCAGGAGGGGATAGTAGCAAAGGGGGTGGCCCCAGGTCAGCCATGGAAGTGGATCTTCCGTGGTTTTCTGGGAATTGTCTGGCTCCACGAGAAAGACCTGCACTGTGAAGGCTCTGTCTGGCTCCTTAGAAACAGGGAGACTGTTTTAGACCTGGGCAGTGGAAGAAGGAGACGTGGGTGACTGCCCCTCGGTGTTCATACACTGCTGCTGAGGCTTGAAGGGGCCACCAGTAACCACCCAGCCACCAGGCAGAAGAGGAGCAGAGAGGCCCCTGCCCTCACCTGGGCATGGGAGCAGGGCACAGCGCCCTCTGCTGGTGCTGGAAGGGAGGCAAGGGGAGACAGTGTGAGCTGGGAAACTGGGCTTTCTGTCTGCCACAGGTGGACTTTGGTCTGAGCAGGAATCTGTTCTTCTGTCAACCTCCCCACAGTCTTCCCCAAAATGGAGCAACAGAGATACACACAGAGAACATCAAAGGTGGCTGGTTTCCTGGAAAATGTCTGGCCCGTTGCTTTCCCACCTTCTCTGTCACAGCACAGCACACAGACCCAATGACAGGGGCTCAGGGACTCTGACCTTCAGTTTGCCCATCTGTAAAACGGAGTTCACATACCCATCTTATAGGCTTGTGAAAATGAAACCAGCTCACACTTGTGAAATACTGGGCACACAGTAGGCATCAATAAATATGAAAGAATTTTTAAAGCAATGTCTTAATACCCTCGCTGGTTTGGCTCAGTGGACAGAGCATCGGCCTACAGACTGAAAGGTCCCTGGTTTGATTCCCGTCAAGGGCACATGCCTGGGTTGTGGACTTGATGCCCAGTAGGGGGCATACAAGAGGCAGCCGATTAATGATTCTCATTATTGATATTTCTCTCTCCTTCTCCCTTCCCCTCTGTAATTGATAAAAATATATACATATTTTAAAAGTGATCTCTTAATTATCTACTCCAATAAATATGAGCAATGTGATCAGGATCTCAGCTCTAAACTATTGGTGGCTCCCTAATGTCAGCCGGAAGCTCTACCTTACTAACTCCTCCAACTTATGTTCATTGATGAAAAAGCTGTGGCCCAGGGAGGGGAAAGGTCATGCCCAAGGCCCCAAAGCATGTTAGTGTCATCAGGACTAGTTGTAAGTCTGCCAGCCTCTGGCCCAGGCTATACCTATGCCCTCTTCTCAGACTCCTTCCATTGGCTTTCCTGCTCTTTCACGCAGGAGAATGTAAGGGGACAGAATTTCTCCAAGACATCATTTGTCCCCAAAACTCAAAAGATCAGGCCATCTCTGCCCTTCCCCTTAGTACTCCCAGCCATCTTCCTGGCTCAGTGAGGCCTTTGGCATCTATTGATAGACATCCTGCCCTTTCCCTATCTATCCATTGGCCTGGCTGAGATCAGTGACTACATGAGCCACCCATCCTACCCCCAGACCAGTGGTCGGCAGACTGCGGCTCGAGAGCCAAGGTTTGCTGCCCTGTTGACTAATGAGTTTGCTAACCACTCCCCCAGACCATCAGCCCCTTCACCAGCTTCCCCACCTCAGCCACTCGCTCCCAAGTTCACATCCTAGGTCTTGCCATCACCTGAAAATTGCCTCGTAGAGATTCCTGTGTTCTGGTTACCACCTCCTGGTCTGCCAGCTTGCTGCTCATCATTGACCTCGCAGGATCTTTTGTCCATTGGCACCTCTATTTTCTTGCCATCCGTTACCTTCCTCTGTCTTGCTTCTCTGAGTTCAGATAGATTCCATGTTCTGTCATTTTAAGAGCTCTCCTGCCAATATCCTAAACTCTCTTGACCTTCTGTCTTTTTATTGCCCCGAGCTGGCCGAGTCCCAATCTGGATTAATCACTCTACCTGCTTCTTTCTGCCTTTGTGCAGACAACTCGACCTGCTAGAATAAGACAGAGTGAAGCAGATTGGTACTTCTGGGAAGTCACCGTCACCAGCCCAGCTTATCCTTCCAAAGTGCCTGCTGTTCCTGCCACCTCCCCCTGGTTCTCTCTCTCTCTGACTGTCCACAATGCCTGTTTCACACCTTCCTCCCCAAACCTTCGCCTATACTCTCATTCTCAGCTGAGGACCCCGCCTACTTCGCAGAGCAAGAGAAGTCAGCAGGCAGCATTCCCACATCCCCCTCACCCGTCCCAACAGCCCCACACATGCCTGGCTCCACCGCACCCCTTACCCCCTCCTCCCTCCTGCTTCTGCAGAGGAGGCGTTTCCACGGCAGGCCAGCCCGGCGGTCTCCCACCACCTCTGTTCTGGATCCTGTCCTCTGGTCTCAGGAACCTCCTTCCCACCATCCCCAAGGTCCTCCCATCTTCACCAACTACCACCAAAGCCTTCCTCAAGCCCAACTCCACTTTCTGCCACCATCTTGCCTCATTTCTCCTGACAAGCCACGTTTCTGGAAAGAATTGGCTGTGCTAACGCTCTCCGTTTCTGCACCTCCCACTTCTTCCTCTGCCCCTCTTCAGTCTGGCTTCCTCCCTCATCATTCTGCTAAGACAGCTCTCCTTATCGCTAAATGCAGGGAACGTTTTTTAGTCCTCAAAAATACTTCCCCTCCTTTCGGATACTTTATTGTATCCACTAGCCAGGCTTCTCCTACCCCCACAGGCCTGGCTTCTCTGGTTACAACCAAGTCGTCTTCGCTGAGTCATCCTCCTCTCCCCAGTCTTAAACCTTGGATTCCTTATGGTCTGGCTCAAGGTGTTCTCTTCTGACTGGATTCTTGTCCCAGACCATCTTATTGGTAGTGGTTTCCGTTATCAGCCTCTTTCAGGTGACACCTGGGTATAAGTCTACATGTAACCTGTACTTCTTTATCTGAGCTCTATATCCTTATATCCACTGCCTACCTAAGTTGGATGTTTCAAAAAAGCTCAGATTGGGCAGATCTGAAGTCCGAGTCATGATTCTCCTCCTAAATCTGCCACTGTCTCTGCCCTCACCCCTGTACGTTCTCCCTCCACCATTACCTGTTTTTGTGAATGATACCACCTCCCACCAGTTCTGTATGCCATAAAGTTGTTACCCCTTACATCCAGTCCTCCTGGTACCAGGTCCTGTCTAATCTACCTCAAAACAGCATCCAGCCCTGGCTAGTGTGCTCAATGGTTAGAATGTCAGCTCTCATACTGAAGAGTCTCAGGCTCAATTCCCAGTCAAGGGACTTACCTGGGTTGTGGTTCACTCCCCATCCCTCTGTCGGGGCACGTGCAGAAGACAACCAGTCAGTGTGGCTCTCTCACATTGATATTGCTCTCTCTCCTGCTTCCTCTCTCTACTCTCCCTGAAAAACCAGTGGGTGGGGAAAAATATCCTCAGGTGTGGATTAACACACACACACACACACACACACACACACACACACACAGAAAAACAGCACCCAAATCCATCTACTCTTCCCCCTCTTCACCTCTGTGTTACATCAGGCCGCCCTCACCTCTCATCAGGGCCACTGGAATCACTTAATTGCTATTCCCGCACCTCTAATCTAGTCTCCAGATAGCTGCTAGAATGACATTTTAAGGACACAGTCTGGTCAGATTCTCTCACCCTCTCAGAGCTCTTCAGTGATTCCCAGCGAGTGCTCTTCGGGAGGAGCGGCAGCTGGCAGACCCTGGTAGGACCCGGCCAGGCCTCCCTCTCCCGCTCCCTCGCCCCACCCCATGCTCCACTCTGCACACTGGCCTCTTTCAGTTCCTTTCCTGCTGAGCTCTTTTCTGCCTCGTGGCCTCCACATGCACTCTTTCTTGGCCCTTTGTCACTTTTCCATACTTCTGCTCCCTAAATGTTAGCTACCGTTCAGACCTCAGCTCAAACAGCCCTTCTTCAGAAAAGCTCCCTCGAGGCACCTGCAGAATGTGACCAGGCCCCTGGTAAGCACTCTCAATGTCCTGGATGCTCCCTTCAGTACACATTAGTGTGAGGTCTAATTATGTGATTGGGCGCTTTTTAGATCAAATATCTCTTCCACTAGACATTGACCCCAGGTAGGAGACTCTAATCTGTTTAGCCCACCATTGTAGCACAGATGAGGTGCTCAAAAATATTGGGGGAGTGAATTCATTATGAAAGGTTTTGTTTTTCTGTTAGGTGGGTTTTTTTTTGTGGGGGCAAGAGGTTGTTTCTTGCCAATCCTCACTGGAGTATATTTTTTTTCCATTGCTTTTTCAGAGAGAGAGAGAAAGAGAGGGAAGGAGAGAGAGAACTATTGATGTGAGAGGGATGGATTGGTTGCTTCCCACACACTCCTATGGCAGGGAAAGGTGTGCCAGGAATGTGGCCTGCTGTTGGGTTTGTAGTAGATTGACCTCTGTAGTGAAGGCCAGTCCAAGGTGGGTTTGTGGAGCCCCTGGTGGCCTCTGGCTTGCCTCATACACTCAGTGGCCCCTCCTTCAGGGCCGGGGACATATATATTTTAGAGGCCCGGTGCATCAATTTGTGCATGGGTGGAATCCAACCAGCCTGACCAGGGGAAGGGGAAATGGGTGATTGGCTGGCCTGCCTGCTGGGTCTGCTGATCTAACTCTTG
Source organism: Lasiurus cinereus (assembly GCA_011751065.1). Lineage (NCBI taxonomy): Eukaryota > Metazoa > Chordata > Mammalia > Chiroptera > Vespertilionidae > Lasiurus > Lasiurus cinereus. Next base: position 8,559,786 of record JAAGEH010000042.1, on the reverse strand, counting down.
GTGGGAGGGACAATTTGCATATTAGCCTTTTATTATATAGGATATACACTGAGTGGCCCGATTATTATGCATTCAGAGATCATAATAATTTGGCCACTCAGTATAAGTATAGAATTGCAAAGAAATGTACAGGGAAGTCCTGAGTCTCCTTATGCAGCCTCCCCCAATATTAATATTAATATCTTACATAACTGTAGTATAATATCAAAAGCAGGAAGCTGCCAAGACTGGTTTGGCTCAGTGGATAGAGCGTCGGCTTGTGGACTGAAAGGTCCCAGGTTCTATTCCGGTTGGGGACATGTACCTTGCTTGCGGGCACATCTCCACTGTGGGGCGTGCAGGACGTGGCTGATTGATGTCTCTCTCATCGATGTTTCTGACTTTCTATCTCTCGCCCTTCCTCTGTAAAAAAATCAATAAAATATATTTTTTTTAAAAAAAGCAGGAAGCTGACCTTGATATAATTCATAGAGCTTTTCCAAATTTCACTGGTTACATATTGTGTATATGTAACTACCACAACCACCAAGACACTTAACTCTGCCATCACAAGGCTTCCTTGTGCTAACCTGTAGAGCCACACACCCATCCCTAACTCCTGACATCCACTAATCTATTCTCCATCTCTATAAGTGTGTTATATCACAAATGCTATGTAAATGAAGTCAGAGTCTGTGATTTTTTTTTATTAGTTTTTTTATCAGCACAATTTCAGTGAGTTCATCCAAGTCGTTGCCTATCTCTGTTCCTCTTGCTGAGGCGTGTTCTGTGAGAGGGGTGTGCCAGTGAACTCATCCACCCCATTTTACGAGTGAGAAAACTAACTTGCTCAGGGTCACATGAATAATAAGTGGCACTTAATACATATTTGGTAATAGACACCTCAGAGATGTGTAATGTACCGAGCTCAACAGACTGTTCTCTTGGCACCCAGCCTGGTGTTTTATGTAGAGTAATGTTTGCCAGTAAAGATGTGGGTAGAGTGGCATCTATGTTTACATAGGTAGCAGTAATACCCACCTTACCCCTGTGCCCAGCCACTCAAGAGAGGAATACATCCTTCTCAATATCTCACAAAACTGCACCTTCGGTTTTGCTTGGAATATCAGAAAAGGACAGTTGGAGCAATAAATATGATCACATACAGGGCTGGCATTTTATTGACTAAAATGTCCAAAGCTAATTGTTCCAAATTAATACGTGTCATATTTGCATGGTATTTTGTACCTAATTTGCAGGTTCCCCTTTTTAGCACAAGGCAGAGAAACCCTTGCAGCTCCTGCTTCCTGCACCACCGCCTTCCCAGCTGTTCCCAGGACAGGCTGCGCAGTGTCGTCTGCAGAAACATTGGGTTGAGTCTTAAGGGTGCCCAGCCTAAGCTGGCAAGTCCACCAGGGCATTTTTTCCTGCAGCAGTGGAGCCCAGTTCCTGCCACGCGGCAAGGGCCTCAGGAGGTTTAATTACAAAGGATTTGTGGGGCGGCTGGAAGTCCTCAGCCTCAGGTGTGGAGCGCCAAGTGCAATTAAGTGAGTGCAAAGGAACCACAGTTGGACTAGTCTCCACCCTGGAGATGGACTTGCTTAAGCACCGCTGTCATTTCTGTCTGGAGAGGGGAGGGGACAAGAAAGCCAACCTAGCCCCCAGGGTGGGACTTTCATGGAGGGTGTTTGGAAACGTGTCCCATGATGTCAAAATCGAACCCGTGGTTTTAGTCCAATCAAGGCCTTACCAAGGACCACGGGTCCTGGGTGAGGTTAAAAGGGTGAGACTGTGGGCCCTGCCCTCAATGAGCTGCTAATGGTGTTGACCCACCCTTAAGCAATTGAGAAGAATTAAGTGCCAGAGTATGTTGTCCAGACTGGAAAGCCAGTGGAAGTTGATAGAAAAGAGAGGGCAAAGGCGTCCTGAGGAGATGAGGTTCACGCTGGAGGCTGAGGGATGAGTAACATGTTCTCAGCGGTGTTACCTCATTGCCTGATACTCGGGGAGCAAACTCGGACCACGTGTGAAATTCACAAAGAGGTTCAAACAAGACTTCAAAGCAATTTTGACCTTTTAGAGGCCATCTGGGAGGTGTCCTCAGACCCCTGGAAACACTGAGCACCCTCTTGCAGGGCACCTCAAAGGAAGAGCTGAAGAATCATCTCCCTAAAGAGAATGGGACATTAGTTGGGGAGATTGAATGGACTCTTGGAGGAATGGCTGGGTAGGAAGTGGGGCCAATACTGGGGTAGAGGGTGGGACGTGTCTGATTTAGGACCAGTGTTCGAAGGACTCAAGTGGAAGCTTGGTTCTGTAAGGAACTGGAGGTGGAGAAATGATGACAGTATGAGGCTGTCATTATGGTCGAGCTGCCCATGTGACAAGAGACTCATGAGGGCACAGGAGAGGCTGACCCAGAGGGAGGGTGAGCCCAGGAAAGCACAAAGACGGGAAGAGGTTTCGAGAAGAAGGGTTCTTAGCTGTGCTGGGCGGGACTGAAAGCTAAAAAAATGCTGGTGGATCAAGAAGGGCTGTGAGATTGAAAGCAACTCACGGGTCTAAGCAAGCAGGGTCTGCGTCTGGAGGGCATAATAGACAGGAGCGCCGTTTTTATGGTTGTGTAAAAGTGGAGACAGAGTAAATAAAGGGCTGAATTTCCTGAGCAGGTGAATGGGATGAGGGTTGTTTTTAAAAGGAGAAAACGTCTTTCCTTAAGTCAGAGGGAAGAAAGAGAGAATAGGAGGCACAGTGGTGGAAGGCAAAGGAGGTCATGCCAGACCATCCCACTGGCCCCATGAGGTCGGCAAGGTCATCTTCCCAGACGTCACATGCAGATAGGAGCCCAGCAAGAAGCAGGGTGTGCCAGGAATAAAAGGATTGCAGCAAAGAGATGAGCAAAGCTGGAATCTTGAATCTGTAACAGGGCTGGGCTTTTGGCTTCTTTTTTTTCTCCCTGTCATTCTTTGGGAGGAGAGGAGCAGGCGGAGGGGGTAGGGAGAGTTGCTAAATTTTTTTATTGAGTCGGGCAGCGATGGCCTTCATAACCTTTGCCTGGGTTCCTAGGCTGTCCAGCCCTCTGCAGAGACTCACCCAGCCCGGCCTCTTCCTGCGAACCACCCAGTGAGGAGGTCCGTTCACCTGGCCTGCTGTATGGGGCGCTCTCTCCTTTGCAAAGCTTGAGGCCATTTCTTCTTGGCCCGATTTATCAATGGATCGGTTCTAAGAGAATCCCATTTGCCCTCCACTGCTCTCTGTGCACTGCTCTCATTTTTCTCCCCTCCTCTATCTTGCGACAGCAGCTTAATAGCCTGCGAGAGGGTCAGGCTGGGAAGATGAATGCCAGCCTGTGGGGATTGCATCCTGCCTCTCCATTAGGGAGATGATGGAAGGCGGGAGCAGAGGACCTGTAATCCAAGGAAACACAAACAAACGCAACAAGCAGCTTGCAGGATAATCCAAGCATTTGCACTTGTGCTTGGAGTGTGCTGTGATGACTTGAGTGCCACCAATTTGCTGGTCTAATTAGGTCTGATTTGGAGAACACTGGTTGCATTTCCCAGAGTAGACGAGGCAGCAAGGAGAAACCAGGATGGGCAAAGAATGTTTGCTGGGGGAAGCCACAAGTGAACAATCCTCCAGGGGCACACACAGCGGAATGGAGGGTCCAGAATGGCTGCTGTTATTTAAAGACTTGGCACATCAGACCAGTCCAGATACTGGCAGGTCACCCAGAACACAGCTTCCTCATTGCCATACTCCTCACACATTGTGCAGGGACTCCCCAATGGCCAGTTTAAACAGGGAGAACACCGGGGAAAACCCCTTATCGATAGTGTCAGGACAGTGATCCAGTATGACATATCCCTGTCTCTACCTGTCCCTTGATGATGTGCCCAGGTCCATGAGCTGATGCCTCTGGATGCTCTTTGGTATGAAGACCCCAGGGGGCTGCTGCTCCACTCTCCTTCTTCCTCTCCCTCTCTCCCAACACTGGCTGGTGCTTCCTTCTCACCTTTGGTATCAATTCATGGTCCAAATGAAGGATAGAAGGGAGGGCCCCTGAGGAGAAACCATGGGATGGAAGGAAGTTCCTAGAAGGACTCTGGAAATGATTCATTTGAGGAAACATGGGTTCTAGTCTCAGTTCCAACCTCAGTGTCCTGTCTAATTGCGAGCTACTCACCAAAGCTTTCTGGATCTCCATGTTCCCCATAAGGCCATTTTTCTATGTCAGTCCCTCAGGAGTTCATGTAAAATCCATTTCTAGTCATCATGAAACCAAGAGGTGCTCCAAGCAGTGTATCCCCAACTTCTCCAAAACTTATTCCAGAGCTGGACTATGTTTCTCAGTGTCCAGACAGAGATTTGTGACAAATTTAGAGCCTAATGACTTGTGTTTAAGATCCAGTACCCAGTGACTTATCATCTGTCTTTACCTGAAGGGCAATTTTCCATTCCTAAAATGAGACCTATACCTGCCTAACACAAGGTGTTTGCGAAAATCTACAATAATGTGTGAGAAAACTCTGCAAATTCTTCAATGTCCGACCACTGTTAGGAGTTTAGAGCCAGAGGTAGAAGGGAACATGGGAAGATCATGGGCTTGATTCGTAAGGAGTTCAAATTCCCCATATGTGTGGTTTGTGGTCTTGACAAGTTGGTGCCTGTCTCTTCGTCTCTTGGTTTTACCATCTGTAAAGTACACATAAGTGAGCCCTGTCAGAGTGACCTTGAGGATCAGAGAGTGTGGTTTTTGTAAGGGTCTGGCATAGGTAAGGATTGCTCCCTTCCCTTCCCTCATGCCCTATATCTAGCTCCTCTTTCTTCTGGCTCAGCCTTCCCAGGCCTTCAAGTCAAGGATGGCTCAGAAGACATCATTGGTCACATTTTCAGACTCATTCTCTGAGCTGAAGTTCAGCCTGGCATTTTGGGACCACCACCTTGGGTACATCCTCCCAGGGTCTCCTTAGGCGTGCGTCTTCAGTCTTGGCTTCCTCTTTCTGTCCAGCAGCAGGTGCTTGCAGAGGAAGCCACGACTGACCAGACCCTGGCCCCAATCCCTGTAAAGTCATTTGGCCATTGCATGGCACTCCACTTCTGCTGGGGACCAGCTCTCCCCAGCCACTGCCTCTGCAGAGCAGCAGGCCACTCCATGATTTTGGCGCAGCCATTCTGCCCTTGTTCAGAGCAATTCTCTTCCATGATGAGGGGCCTACTTTCTGTCCTGACCCCAATTAGCCCCTCGGTGTCCATTACCACCTCCACTGACAGGTTTCCTCTGTATTACCGGGAAGCCAATCTCTAACCCTCCCTGCCAAGGTCATCTGAGAGCCCTAAGCACCCAGCTGCCCCTCATGGCTCCCAGCAGTATGGCACATTGGCCATATGATTGGGCAGATGTCCTAGCCCCTGTGTGATCTTGTCTGGTCTGTGATCACCCTTAGGGAATAGGGGGCTGTTAACAACTCAGGTTCCCCGACAGCTGTCCAAACCAGCCAAACAGATTCCAGGGTGGGCATCTGGAAATCTGCATTCAGATAAGCTCCCACAAGATGCGTACACACTGTCGTTGGGAAGCCATTGCTGTGACGTTTTCCTCACTTTTATTGAGATAGAACTCATACATGAAGCACACAGATCCTAAGTGTGCAACCTGGTGAATTTGTTCATGGAAGTACAATGCGCCTTCCCCACCCCTCATCCCCGTTACTGCAGCTCAGATCAAAATGTGGAAGCTTTCAGCCCCGAAGCCTCTCTCATGCCCCCTCACCCTCCGTGACACCTGAAGATGTAACCTCTATTCAGAGTTCCAGCACCATGGATTGATTCATTTTGCCTGGTTTTGAATTTCATGTGAGCAGAGTATTTGACTTCCTTCACTCCACAGCATGTCAGTGAAGCCCAGACAACTATGTATTCTATTCCCTGTACTTGACATTCTCCCTCAAGATGGGGCGCGGGGGTGTGGGGGGAGGAGGAGAGAGACACGCATAATAGAAACAAATACAAGAAAAGAAAAAAATATGGGTGTTTCCAGGACTTCTCCCTGCAGATTGGTCCTGCCCTTCTACCTCAGGCTCATGGACATCAGGTCTGGTCCCCATCCTTTCAGCATTCATGCTTCTAGGGTCAGGATTGTCCTGTGCTACGGTGGAGGACCTGAGCCCCTTCCCCTGCCAGCTTTTCTCTGTTCCAGCTACGGGGACATTCGTTTGTTTTGTGTGGATTGCCAGAGAGTCCAAGCACATTCCAGACTAAATTGGCCAATTTAAGCTACAAATGAAAAGACAAATGAGTTGGAAATTGCACAGAACAAGCCTGGGCCTCATCAGCAGGTATCAGTTCTGACATGCGGAGCTGGGCAACCATTTAGGCCTTTCCTGCAGCCGAGGTCAGAAAGGCTTTTCTGGGGATGGGAACACAACCTCCCACACACCCACCCAGGCAGAGGGGCAGCCCCAAAGGCTCTGAGGGGAAGCTAGCAAGTGTGTGTGTGTGTGTGTGTGTGTGTGTGTGTGTGTGTGTGTAGGAGGGAATAGACAGAAGACACAAAGCAGACACAGAAAAACACTCTGAAAGTTGATGATGGACTATTGACCACTGAAAGAGCTCTGAGCCAACTCTCCCTCACTTGGGTGACTATGAAGCAGAAGCCCTGGGGGCTGGATTTGAAAGAAGTTCCAGGAGCATTTCAAAGATCCAGATCATGGTGGGCCAGACAGGCTCACCCTCTCCCTCCTCATTTTCTGAGTAGAAGTGCTCCTGGCCAGGCCCCAGGCTAGCTGCTCAAGGGGAGAAGAGGCCCAGGAGACAACCTGCAGGATATGGCTGCTCATTAGGATGAGTGTGGCCCTCTCTCCAGGAGCTGTGCTCTGCCCATTACCAGAGCCAGAATGTGCACTGCACCATTGTGAATGTTGCTAAGCTGGACTGTCACCAGGGAACTAGTTTCCATAGCAACAGAGGTACACTGGACCCTTGACATTCTCGAGGGATACATCATAGCCCTTCATGTGTCCATGGATTGGAGACTACCATGTAATTTTCCTCATAAAATGCAGTAAAGTATGACTGAGAGATGTAATGATGGCCAGCGAGGGCAGTCCCTTAACACTCAGCTTGCCAGGAGCCTTCCCTGAATCACTCTCACAGTGCTTGCAAGTCAGCACTATATACCTTTTCATGTCATGTTATTGGCAGTGGTGAGGATGGCACTAGGTGTCTGACCGGTGCGGTGGGACCAGACCTGGGTTCAGCAACCTCAGTACTTGAGTTTTGGCTAAGAAAGAATTCAGAGCCAAGATTCAAACTTAGAGAGCTTTTATTTAGAAAATCACAGGTAGAAGAAGTATTTCATAGACATAATGGGTTTAGAAAACAAGTTATAGAGGCAAAAGAAGGACTCTTGAATCTTAGAAGTGAGGAAAGTTAAAGGTGACATCTGAGAGGAGCGGAGGAAAGAGGAAGGGAAAGAAGAGGCACCAGCCTGCTCCATGGGTTGGATCCTTCATCCTAAAGCTTTTAAGGCTGGAGATCTTAGGGGAGGTCCCAGGGGAGGATTTCAATAGGATATTCATTAGCTTTCCAGGTGGGGCCTTTCAGGTCTTGGTCTCCACTGATTGGTCGGCTCTAAGGCATGGGGTCATTAGTCTATGCAGCTGGTCCTGGGGTCAGCCAACGAGTCACTTACTGGTTTTGCTGCTTTTCTGGGCCTGGAGCTGAAGTACAACTGAGGCTTCTATGTTATCTCTAGGGAAGAAAGTTCAAGGGGTCCAAACCTTATGACCTGCTAGGAGAAGAAGGGTCCCCCTTGGTGTGAGGTCCCTGTTTTCCCAGTTTTGCCCATTGCTAGGCATCTGGGGCTTTCTTTACTCAAAGGTGGTGGTCCCTAAATGCCAGGCTGACCTTTTACTGGTGACCTCCTATGCCTGGCCCATCGTCCTTGCTCTGCTGGTGTCTAACTGCTACCACAATATCAGGATTGGTGGTTACAAGAATCCACCTTATGATAGACCTGAGAATGCCAATGTCTGCCACTTTTCAAACAACAGATAGTCAAGAGGGATTTTGACTAAGCTTGGTAGACTGAATACCTCCATGTTTCTCTCTGCTGCCACATTAATGCAAGAGGAAAGGAGCAAAACAGGTAGAAGCCTACAAGGACACGGGAGAGGAGACCGACGTGTCAGGGGGAAGTTGAGAAGTTGACTGACTCAGCAGAACAGACAAAGAAAAATCTGGGGATCCCCAAAGAGGAGCCAGTGAGGCATGGGCAGATCCCCACCATAGAACCACAAAGTTCAGAAACGTGTGCCATGTGAAGGCAGGGTATGGAGCGGGGCCCAAATCAGGAACGTGATACCCAAAGTGGTTCCTCACCCCATTTCACCAGGAACTATCCCTGCTTTATGCGAACCACATCCCAAAGAGAACTTGATTCACCAGAAACTGAACCCAGGAAGTGCTGGCTTGGGCACATGGGGACGTATGGGTGGGGATGAGGCCATATACATGTATTGAAAAATGGGGATTTGCAAGCCAGATGGGAAAACTCCTTGTCATTTTCTTCCTGGGGGCTCTGGGTGGCTGGACAAATGGTGACATTTGGGTGTCTCCACTGAAACCCCCCATGGCGAGACCCAGCAATTAGAAGCTCTGCCCATGCACAGAGCTGCCAGGCAGCTTTGAATGCCTCGCTCGTAGATATGAGCCATCAGCCAAGGATTCCTAGATTATTAAGGAAAGCCTCCAAAATTAAAAAGCATAAGCCTAAGTAAATAGAAAACAGCTTGAAGAAAGCGAACACTGTGCAGGGAGTTAAGAAAAACCACCTTCACCACTCAGTTGATATTCTCCGAGAGACAAGAGATGGTTTTATTCCCATAGAACAAGAACAAGGGCCTTTTATAAAAATTGAGATATAATTCACATCATTAAAATTTAGCCTTTTAAAGTATACAATTCAGTGGGAGGTTTTAAGTACATTCACAAGATTGTGTAACCATCACCACAATCTAATTCTGAAATGATTTTCTCTTCCCAAAACAAAATCTCAGACCCATAAACAGTCAGTCCCCAATCTTTCCTCCACCACCACCCCCAGGCTTTGGCAGCCACTAATCTGCTTTCTGTCTCCCTAAATTCACCTATCTGGACATTTCATAAGTAGAATCATACAATACGTATGACTTTGTGTCCAGCTTATTTATTTCACCTGATGTTTTCAGGGTTCACCGACGTTGTAGCATGTATCAGTACTTCATTTCTTTCTATAGCTGAATAATATTGCATGTATGGCTATTTCACATTTTATTCATCCATTTTATCAGTTGATGGGCATTTGGGTGATTTTTGGTTTTTTAAGGAAAATGCAGAGAACAAGAGTGAGCTGTTAGAAATTGAAACTATATTCTGTTCCCTCAAATGAAAATGGTCACTTTCCAGATTGCAAGGATCCACTAGGTGCTCAGCACAATTAATGAAAGAAGACCCTCACAAATTCACAACGTTTTTCAATTTCAAAATGTCAGGGATAAAGTGAAGAGTCTACAAGTACCTGGAAAGAAAAGAACAGGCTTAGAATAACAGCAGACTTCTCAACAGAACCCTGCAAGCAAGTAGAGAATGGAAAACATGAACACCTCCATGTTTCTCTCTGCTGACACATAACACAAGAGGAAAGGAGCTCCTCAATCATACAAGAGAAAGTTATTTTCTTAAATTCTTTTTTATTTTTCAATTACAGCTGACATTCAATATTATATTAGTTTCAGGTGTCCAGCATAGTGATTAGACATTTCTATGACTTAAGTGATTCCCCCGGTAAATCTAATACCCACCTGACATCATAGTTATTACAATATTATTGACTACATTCCCTATCCTGTACTTTGCATCCCTATGACTATTTGTAACTGCCAATTTGTACTTTTTAATATCTTCACCTGTTTTATCCACCCTCCAACCCCCATTCCATTTGGCAACCATTAGTTTGTTCTCTGTATCTATGTGTTTCTGTTTTGCTTATTTATCTTGTTTTTTAGACTTTACATATAAGTGAAATCTTGTTGAGGGGAAGTTATTTTCTACCTGAAATTATATTTCCAGTCAATCTATCAATTAATTATGGAGGTAGAAAAAAGACATTTTGAAACATGTAAATTTTTAAGAAATGTGCCTCTTTTTCAAACGTAACTTATGGATATGCTCCACCAAAACAAGAAAGATTCAGACATGAGACCAGGGAGAGAGACAAACAGGAAGAATATGTACTACCATGGGAAAAAGTCTGGAAGGATATGTACGGAATAACAGCGGTTAGCATCAGGGTGGAAAGGAGATGGTTTGCATTTTCTCCATGTGTCTGTCCATGTTTTCTAACTTTTCAATAATAGTACTTATCATTCCTAAATTATTGTCTCCTAGGGCAGCTGGGCCCTGTTCATCTTGTCTAATACCAGTGCCTGGCAGAGAGCAGGCAGGAGTCAATGCTTCAGTGACTATAGAGCAGTGGTGAGCAAACTGCGGCTCTCGAGCCACATGTGGTTTTTTGGCCCCTTGAGTATGGCTCTTCCAAAAAATATCTGTGCGATTGAAATATACAGTGCAATTGAAATTTCATGACCCATGCGCAGAAGTCAATTTTTGGCTCTCAAAATAAATTTCAATCTTTGTACTGTTGATATTTGGCTCAATTGGCTAATGAGTTTGCCGACTACTGAGAGAGAGAGGGAGGAAAAATGATAAATCCCTCCAAATGTAGACAATAAATAGAATAAGACCTGGAGTAGGGATGCAATGAGGTTTTGCAGACTTCTTGGCTGGGAAATCAGGTCAGTTAGTGATAAAGGAAGTCAGTCAGCTCTGAGCAGCCCTCAGGGTTCCCCACCTGGCCCAGTGGAGCCGACTCCTGGAGGGACTAGCAGTCATGCAGCCAAGTGCTTTCATCTTGCAGATGAGAAGCTCAGAGTTGCAGTGTGTGACCCCATGTCACTTCCCTGCTCTGAGCCTCAGTTTCTTCCATTGAAAAACACGGGAGCAAATGAGGTGGGTGGTCCTAGGCTCAGTGGGTAGAACATCATCAGCCCATGGACTGAAGGGACAAATAGTCATAGGGATGCAAAGTGCAGGATAGGGAATGTAGTCAATAATATTGTACTAACTATGATGTCATGTGGGTATTAGACTTATTGGGGGAATCACTTCTTAAGTCATAGAAATGTCTAATCACTATGCTGGACACCTGAAACTAATATAATATTGAATTCAGCTGTACTGAAGGTCAAAGGCATATATCTTGGTTGTAGGCTTGATCTCTGGCCAGGTTGAGGTGCATGCTAGAAGCAACCAATCAATGTGTCTCTCTCACATCAATGTTTCTTTCTGTCTGTCTCCCTCCCTCTCTTCCAGTCTCAAAATCAATGGAAACAACCTTGGGTAATGATTAACCAAAAAATAAAAAAGAAATGCAATGCCTTCCAGCTCTTCTAGGGACCCACAACATCCTGAGAGAGTGAGAATCAACTCACCTTAGGTGTGGAGACTGCCCAAGGCACAGACCCTCAGGTGAGGGCAGAGGGTGGGATGCAGGCTTCACCTCCCAGCCAGTGGAGGCAGCTTCTAAAGTGGGTACAGGTACAGGACAGACTTGGGCCAGGAGCAAGCATGGCCCCCGCTGCCTACATCAGAATCTCCTGCTTGGAAACTGGCTCCTCCTCAGACCTGCAGAAAGGGGCCCGAGGAGCAAGGCGGTGTTTGCATGGTGATGCGCACCGCAGGTGACTCTGGCTCGCTCTGCTTTGCAAAACTTTGGATTAAGAGGGCTGGCATTCGGGAGAGGAGGTTCAGTGTTCATAATTGAAATAGCTACCATTTATCCAGTACCTACTCCACGTGGGGCACTTTTTGACATCTCTAATCTTTACAACAACGACTCTGCAAAGTAGGTATTATTACTCTAATTGTACAGAAGAGAAAACTGAGACCCAGAGCAATTAACTTGCCAGTCATCACATAGCTAATGAGACAAGAGCCAGAAATTTAACTCAGGTCCTTCTTTGCTCTTCCCAGTCACAAATCCTTGCTCTGGGCCTAACCAGCTGCTTCCTGCCTGCATGGCGTTAGGAGTGGCATGCTGAACTGGGAGACGGATGGTTTAGGTAAAGGTGGCGCAGCCCTGTGGAGAGTGGGTGCGGCCCTCTGCCTCTCTGGCATCCTTCAGTCTCAAAGGTGCTGTTCTGACTGGGCAGAAGTCTGCCACCTTGGCTTCCCTCCCTCCCTCCCAACCTCCCACTGTCTCACTAAGTTAAGAGGCCCAAGCATCCCCTCCCCAAGGAGAAGCAGCTGCAGCACCTGGTATCCTGGCACCAGGGAGACACCTGGGCCCTGGCAAAGGCCAGCAGGGGAAGGGAGGCAGAGCAGGGGAGAAAGGAAATAGCCTTGGGGTGGGACAGAGAAGGCAGTCATCCTAAAGCTCCATGACTGGGAGGAGGGCCCAGAAGATTCTAGATAGGAGAACTCTCACCCAGCCCCTCACCTCAGCTAGAATTGCCCAGTCCCCTTTCTAAGTTTTCTGCATGAGATTCCCAGCAGCCCTGTCACCTGCTCCTGCATCTGACAGCCTTCCTTCAGGGGGTCTAGCTGGGGCATCTGGCCAGAAAGCCCCACCCAAGAGCTTTTCCTGTTCCCTCTGCCTTGGTCACACAAGCTGGGAAGGGGGGTGATTGGTCACCCTACTCTGCCTTCTGGTCATTCAGGTGTCGGTCCTCAGAGGCCTTCTAGGCCACCCAGAGTAAAGCAGCACCAGCCACGCTATCCTGTCCCCCACTGGACTCCTTTCTGGTCACTGCTGTAACACTTTAGCACACATTTTCTGCCTCACAATTCTGTGGGTCAAAAATCCTCCTGGCCTGGCTCAGTCCTCTGCTCTAGGTTTCAAAAGGCCAAAATCAAGGTGTCAGGTGCCTGGGAGCCTGATCCTGTGGGTGTGGGACTGAGGTCCTTTTCCTTGCTGGCTGGCAGCTCCAGAGGCCTCTCCAGTCCTTGTGTGTAACCCCCTGCAGCTCAGAGCCAGCGATAGGACACCAAGGCCTCTCACGCTTGGCTCCCTCTCCTGCTTCCTGCTGGAGAAAGCTCTCTGCTTTGAAGGCACCTCTGCCTAGATTTGTCTCACTCAGATTCTCCAGGACACTCCCTAATCTTAAAGTCCACGACCTTAATTGCATCTTCACTGTCCCCTTTGCCATGTAAGGTAACAGGTTCAACAGGTGCTAGGGATTAGGGTGTGGACACCTTTAAGGGCCGGGCCATTCTACTTATATGTTCCTTCCTGGCCCTGGTCACCATCTGATATCTTATCTACTGTTTATTCTCCATCCTCCCTTTCCCTCTTCCCTCCCCATCCTCCTCCCACCCCTTGCCTGAAAGCTTCACAGGAGACGAGATAGTGTGTGTATTGCTCACTGCAGGGTCCTGAGACCTCCTTAAACAGTACTTGGCACACAGTAGGCATTGGTGTTTGTTGAATGAGAGAATGAGTGAATGTTTCAACGACTCTCAGATGCTCTGTGGAAATGGGAACTTCTGGCAAGTCCAAGGAGGCTTCCTAGAGCCCACCCCTCAGCTGGGCAAGTGGGAGGCCGGGACACCTGCAGGCTAGAGCGCTCCCTCCTGGCAGCTTCACTGCTGCTTCTGAACAGCTGCACCTTCTGACCAGCTGCTTCCTAGCCCTGTCTCTCTGCCAGTGCTGTCCCCTCCTCCCACTCAGGACCTCAGACCCTCAGTCTCTCCCTGCCTGAGGACCCCAGACGACAGAAGCCTGCGGCTGGGTAGCTGGCCTGAGGGCTGCTGAAGAGGTGGAGGGCCAGCCAGGAGGAGGCAGAGCTGCCTTGCCAAAGGAAATCCACTTGGGACTTGAAACAATTAATTTCCCCAATCTGCAAAATGCTCAGCTTCTGAGGGAAAACAATTAGCCCACTGCAAATTGTAATTGTCATCTCACTCCTGATTTTAATTTGAACTAATGAGGGCTAAGTGATTCTGGCTCCCTCCTCCTCCCACTGCCCCGTGGCCTACGCCCCCATCTGCGAGGGGCATGTAGCCCTTGACTGCCCACCTTCTCCCAGAAGCTGAGGGCCATTTCCAAGCGGGCAAGGGGCTGGGTTGAACGGAATAAAGCGGGTGCTGGCAGGAGGGAGGGAAGCAGAGTGCGCCTCGGCCCACAGGGAAGCCTGCAGTTCACAGGGCTCCCTGGCAATCAGGTTATTGAATGGAATTGACTACTGGCTCGCTCCTCTGTCACAGCCAGTTACCTCTGACTGCGCAGTCTCTGCGGACCCAGCTTCCAGGAGTGTCTGTCTGCCTCTGTGGGACCAGGGTGCCTCTGCCTGGCCTTGGCTCCCCCCACCTCCCACAATGCTCTGCAGCGGGGAGGGACTGCATGCCCACCACATGCCGGTCATGGGGGGCAGTGTGGGGATCGAGCTCAGGTCATCTTGTCTATCCTCAGCTCCTGCTTAACAAACTGAGGCCTGGAGAGGCCAGGGACTTGCTCGGGGCCACACAAAGGTCCAGGCTCAGCAGGACATGCAGCCCATCATGCTCCCTCATTGTTGCTTCATGTCCCTCCTCTCCTGGGACACTTCTTCCCTCGCCTGCCCACGGTTTGCACCCAGCACAATGCCCTGTGCTCTCACTGATGCAGTAGAGAAGAAGGCTGTCTTGAGTCCCAGTCCCTGTTCTACCGCAGCACGCCCCTCACCGCCCCATTTCCAGTTAGTTCGGTTTGATTCATTCATTCTCACATCATTCATGTGTTCGTCCCAGCAACTGTGTGCTGGGGACCATGCAGGGTGCTAGGACACAGAGATGAGACCAGCCCTGTCTTCAAGGACCCCACCCCACAGCCTAGTGGGTTCCAAGTGCAAAGCTTTTCAGCTCTGAGTCCCCAGTTGGAGGAGTTGCATTTGGGATTAGGACTCTGAGCTCTTGTCCTAGCTTTGCCATGGATTCGTTCTGTGGCCTTCCCCAAATCCCTTCGCCTGGTCCCTGTCCTGAAGCCAGGGCTTTGGGGCTGGTGCCTCCATCTCTGCCTTTTGCGACTGGCAGGACCTCACCCCAGCTCCGCGCAGCCCCCTCACATGCTTGGATGGCAGCATGACCGGCGGAAAGGTCCTCTACCTGGTCAGAAGGAGCCTGGGTCCAGGCTGCCACTAGCACCGGGTCACTTGTTCCTCATCTGTGGAGTGAAGGAGGTGGTGACCACTATGTGGTAATGAGGCTGTGCAGGTGCGGGGTTTGCAAATCAGTGGACAGGCACCAAGTGCCCTGTGTGACTTTGAATAACACCTGCATTGGCGCACAGGGGGGCATTGTTGGTATGCCCTCATGGCACTATTGCACCTCATCTCCGGTGCCAGCCCTGTTTGGTGGGAGCACTAACCAGAGGCGCCTGGGAAGGTGGAAAGCACACAGAACTTGGAATTGGGGCGGAAGGGATTCCCTCTCTTAGAGCCTCAGCTGCCTGGGCCGTCGGACTGGGTCACCTCTCAGCCTCCAGCTCTCAGGCTGTGGGATTCAGTAGCTGAGCCCGACCCAGCCGGAAGGCAGCCCTGGGAGAGGCCCAGCTTCATCTGTGTCCTGCCCAGACCCTCCTCCACCATCTCCTGACAAGGCACAATGGCTGCCCCTCTCAACCTTCTTTTTGCATCTCCCCCATTGTCTGTCCCCAGCCCACCCACCCATACCCAAGCAGTTAGCCCTGAATTGCTGTCCCACTGCTCTCTTGCCTTCGGTCACTTTAGCTGGGCCTCCTGCCTCAAGTTCCTCCTCCCCCTACACTCTCCCACCCGTGTCTGCCTCCACTGGCTGCCTCATCTCCCACCTCGGCCTGACCTGAGGGAAGGTGCTGGGCGGTTGGGTCCACAGCCTCGCCTCGGCAGTACCTGTTCCCCTCACAGGGCTGAGAGCTCATCCTTATGTTCCTGCCTCTGGCCACTTAAAGAAGAGAAAGCAGCCATTCCAGTGTGGCCGGCTTCTCATCACAGGGCATTCTTTCCACAGCCCCCACTGTTTCCCACGGGCCTGGGGACCTTCTGCACATAGGGCCGCATGGATGTGAGAAGCGGTGTGCAGTTACGCACCCCCTCTCCACCCTGCTTTCCCTTCCCCCCATACAAGTTCTTCACCTTCCGCTCAGACATATCATGTCACCCTGCTGATAGGCTGTTAGAAACGAAGGTTGCTCCGTGGAGAAGTGGATGTTGGGCTGGGGCGGGGAGGCAAGGGTTCTCCTCCACCTCGAAGTCGCTAGACCACCCCCCTCCTGGGGTCTTCCCCCGCCGCCGTTATGGAGACCCGTGGTTGTCAGAGATCGTCTCCAGAGTGTGTTTAGCAAAATGTTTCTGAGTCTCTCCTCCGGAGAGTTGGGTTCCAGAAGTCTGGGGTGGAGTGTAGGCATCTTCCTGATGAATAAGCACCCTGGCTGGTGATGCTGTTTGAAGGGAGCCATGGACCACCCTCTGAAACCCACCACGAGGAGCTCTTGTGCCATCATGTGTAAGGGGTTGGCATGTAGAGTCAGGAGAAAAGCCATCAGCCCTCTTCTGGCCTTGGTCAGAGGCCTTGAGGACTGGCTGACCCTAGGTCTTTAGGTTGCTACCAGCATCCTCTTCCTGCCTTAGTCTCCCAGGTGATCCTGACGTCCATCCCCACTGCACTGGCTGGGAAAGGGGGAGCCTCGGGGGAGGAGTTGTGGGGCAGAAGCTGGGAAGGGGACAAACTCCATAGGAGAGATGTTAATTTCCCCAGGGGTTAGGCAATGCTGCATGCTCCTGGCCAAAGGTTTTAAGGTCGCCTCCATCTTCTCTAGACACATTTTATGATCAAGCACTTGCCTCGCCTTGGCTCACTCAGCTGCTCACGGCCTGGGTTTCCAACACTCATGGCAGTGGGGTCTGTGCCACAGGAAGGGCAAAAGAAGCGATGGTGCCCCCTCTCTGTTCAGGCCAATATTGCTACAGTACTTACCCCTCTCCATAATTCAGGTGAGGAAAGCCAGGCCTACCAGAGTTAGGTAATTCAGATTAAGGATCATATAACTTTTGGGGGAAACTCAGAAGTCATCTGATCCAATCCCTTCGTCTTATAGTTGAGAGAATCGATATCTACAAAGAGGCAATGTTTCCCAAATTCTCACAGAGGACCCGTAGAATGGAGCTAGCTAGTGGTGAGGTCAGTGATGGCTCCCAGGAATGAGGGGAGGAAGGGGGACTGACTGACAGTCCGTGATCATCCATGTGCTGATATCATGCCAGGTATTTTCCATGTATCATTTGTTCAGTCCTCACAACAACCTCACAAGAACACACCATATTTTCACATTAAAAAAAATGATTTTAGAGAGAGGAAAGAGAGAGACATCAATGTGAGAGACATTGATCAGTTGTCTCCTATAAAGCACCCCGACTGGAGATCAAGCCTGAAACCTGGGTATATGTCCTGACCTGGAATTGAACTCACCACCCTTTGGTGCCTAGGACAGTGCTCCAGCCAACTGAGCCACCCAACCTGAATCATATTTCCACATTTGACACGATGAGAAAATTGAGGCTTGGAGAGTTTAAGTGATTCACTGAAGAGTCCTTGAGTAAATGGTGGAGCTGGGACTCAAACCTACCTCTTTCTAATATTAACATTGTGCAGTAGAAATGTAATGCAAATGACAGAGGTGATTTCAATATTTCAGCAGTCACGTTTTAAAAGTAAAAAGAAACAGGTGAAATTAATAGCATTATTTAACCCAGATGTGATCAGTGTAACAAAGTTATTAGCGAGATGTTTTGCATTCCTTTTCCATATTGAGTCTTCCCAAGTTGGAGTGCATTTACATTACAGCTCGTCTCCGCTTGCACGGACCACATTCCAAATGCTCCAGGGCTACATCAGGGCTTCCACACAGGCCTTCCTTCTTGCTGCGACTCCGTTCTGCTGAGTCACTCTGTGAGAGCCATCACACCTGGCTTCTGCTGCCCCGACGCTGCTTTCATTAACCTACTTATTAATAACTAGAGGCCCATTGCACAAAATTCGTGCAGGGGTTGTGGGGGGCAGGGTGTCCCTCAGCCCAGCCTGCACCCTCTCTAATCTGGGACCCCTCAAGGGATGTCTGACTGACCATTTAGGCCCAATCCTGCTAGCAGTCTGACATCCCTCTCACAATCTAGAACTGCTGGCTCCCAACTGCTCATCTGCCTGCCTTCCTGATTGCCCCTAACTGCTTCTTCCTGCAAACCTGATCACCCCCTAACCATTCCCTGCCAGCCTGATTGCTGCCTAACTGCTCCCCTGCCAACCTGTTTGCCCCTAATTGCCCTCCCCTGCTGGCCTGGTCACCCCTAACTGCCTTCCCCTACAGGCTTGATTGCCCCAACTGCTCTCCCTTGCAGGCCTGGTCCCTCCCAACTACCTTCCCCTACTGGCCTGATCACCCACAACTGCCCTCCCTTGCAGGCCTGGTCCCTCCTAACTGCCCTCCCCTGCTGGCCATCTTATAGTGGCCATCTTGTGTCCACATGGGGGCAGGATCTGGTGTGTTGGAGTTATTGTCAATTTGCATATTACTCTTTTATTAGATAGGCTAGGAAAGGAGCAGAGGGAAGGCCAGACATTAGAGGCCTGCATTTGGGCAGCTTCACCAGGAAACTACAACTTTACACTCCCCAGGAGTCCAACAAAGGGGAGATAGATGCATGCCCAATAAAGTTGGGTGACATAGGGAAGGTACTTGCTGTCAGTCACCTCTGAGAACAAAGGTCATTGGCCAGAATGGATGTGGCCACTGCAAAGGCAAGAAATTTGGGATATGTAACCCCCTGAACACAAGAGCTCACTTGCTTGCTCTTGCTGCTCTTGGGACCCGGGATTTGTGTGATTCTGGGCTTGTGGCGCTTTCCTGCATTCACCCATGTGGCCCACACCATGTGGACCACACACATGGACTAATGGGCTGTTACTAGTCTGATGCTGTACTGGACCCAAATGCAACATGGAAAGAAAACGCTGGACCCGGCCTTGCTTCTCACTGTACTGAACCCCCCAATGACTGGGCAAAGGGAAATGGGACTTTGGAAACCCAGGGATATCATTCCACACAAAAATCACTCATTCTCCCATGCAAGTCTCAGGAAATTCTTATCCGAAGGACTCCACCCCCAGCACCCATGGGGAAAAGGACTCCACTTTGTCCGATATCACCCTAACTTTCTCCTGTTGTAAGGAGCCCTCCCCTTTCCTCTCACTTGCCCATATTTCAGCACAGCTCTCTCTCCTCCCCCTCTCCCTCCTGCAGAAGGCCTTGTTGTCAGACAAGACCCCTTTAAACAAGGAGAGACAAAGGTGACGAATGTTCCTCATTTACATTCGGAGTCTATCTGGCGTTTTGGCCCTGTTGAGTGGCACCTCTATCAAAACATCTCATTTGGAAATGTCACAGTGGCTTCTGATAAGTCATCAGTCACCCTGCTGGTGGCTGACAGAGGGGTAACAGGGTGGTGGCTTTTAACACACCGTGGAACGCGTCTTTCACAATCGTGGAGAGTTTTACTCAGGCAACAAGGCATGGCATCTCTTAAGGAAAGGAACTATTAACCCGGCTGCAGCAGGCCCTTCGAGGCCTTTCCCCCTTAACTTTCCAACTTTGCTCCTTTCCCACGTGGAGCCAGAGACTCCTCACTGCAGGCCACCCTCGGGCACCTCCTCTCCCACTCCTGCAGGAGCAGGCCCGCCACCCTCACGGCAGGGCACAGGAAGCTGTGAAAGTTGCCTCAGAACCCCACTGGGAATATAGTGCTTCGGGTGGTCCAGGAATCTCACCTGGGGCCCAAACAGCTCCCGTGGGGGAGGAAATCCCACCTTCTTCCCGGCCATTGTTCTTTTCCGGATGTGATTGCAGGTCCTTCCCTCTCCCTATCCTCTGTCCTTCCGGGCTTGTGCTGCCGCCTGCTCTCCCTGAGGAGCTGTACTGCAGGTGGCTGCCATCCCTATTTCCTCTCAATTTCAACAGAAACAGAAGTAATTTTTTTGGAAAGGAACATTCACTAAAAACTAAAGAAAAACAATAATACATCCAAAAAGCATAGAAATAAGTCACAAGTTTTTTCAGGTCATGTATTTCTGATCAGAAATAAAGGCACTAAAGTCCCTGATGAAATGGACTGGTCCTGTCCAAAGCAGCCTGGCCCCCTTCTGCCTGAAGTCTGCCCCGCACCCACCAACCACTCACCGTGGAGGGTTTCCTCCTTCCCTTCCCTCACTTTCCCCATCTTCCTCCTCAGCCCTTTGGGGTCCAGGCTTTGGCCAAGTGATGCAAGTAACCAAACGTGGTTGGGTAGAAACATGGGCAGATAAAGGCCCCAGGTGGCTAACTGAGCTAGAGGAAGAACTCGCTCGGCTAAACTAGCCATTCCTCCGGTGGAGATGCCTGCTCAGAGGGTTGCCTTGTAAACAACCTAAACCCAGGGCGCATCTTCTGGCACCATCTAGAGAGGCTGGAGGAAAGCCATCTTGGCAACTGGTTCAAGCTATCCTCCATTCTGTCTTCGTCGTCAGTGAAGGAAAATTCTCTCTCCCTCTCCTTCCCTCTCTCTCTCTCCCCCCCCCCTCTCTCTCTCACACACACACACACACACACACACACACACACACACACACTTTTTCCCTGTGAGCCTTGCCCCATTCCTGTCTCCCGTGGTGCTATGTTGTGATTTCTGCCGAAGGCAGCATCTTGTAAAGCAGGGGTGAACGTGTGGCCTGCAGGCCTCAAAATCATTTGGTCTGGCCCTGCCAAACCATTCGGGGTGAGTTAGTTAAATGTTTGACCACAGAGAGCAGACTAATCTTTAAGTTGATAATTTTGTATGGCTCACAAATAATGTTGTAAATATCCAAGTGGTGTTGGCAGAAAAAAGGTTCCCCTGTACAGAAAAAAAGAACTCATTCTAGAGCTGGGCCAACCTGGCTCCAGTGTTGAGCTCTGCAATTTCTTACATGGCTCTGGGCAAGTCAGTCACCTCGGAGCGTGGTGTCCTCATCTGTGAAATGAGATAAGGATGCCAGTCACACTGAGCGAGACCCAACACTGCCAGCTCACAACTGTTAGTTCCCTTCCTCACCCCCTCCCCATCCTCTCCCTCTTCCTCCCAGTGCAGGTGCAAGGCAGGGAAGGTTCTAGGTGACCGACAAGCCCTCTGTCTGCCTTGGCCCGGTGGCTGGGAGTGGACATGTGGACTCCAGATGGGATGAGCGCCTTAGTCCTCGAACGTCACCCACCTGCTCATCTAGCCTGGACAGGGTTGGACCAAACTCCATCAGGACCCAAGTTAGCCACCCGTGATGGGGACTGCCACCTTTACAAGAAGCCTTCTGTTAAAGGGGACCCCACTGCCAGCCATGGGCAACCACACCTTTTGTCCTCTGACACCAGCCCACATGTACTGAGCACCCACTATGTGCCAGGCCCCGTGCAAGGCAGAGGGCAGCGAATGGAGCAGGCTCGGCCCCTGCTTGAGGAGCTCAGTGTAGGGAAACAGACCGTCCCTCCATGGCTCCTGCTAAACTAGAGGAAGGGCTGCGTGGGAGTAGGAGGGAGGCAGGGTGTCACCAAGGAGATGAGAGCGGAGCTGACACTTGGAGGGTAATTAAAGGCTCTCAAGTTGGAGAATGGGAGGACATTGCAGAGCAACCAGCTCAAAGGCCTGCAAGTGCCCTGAGAACAGCCAGTTCCTGCACAGGTCAGGGAAGGGAAGAGGAGACAAGACTAGGAAGGTGGGCAAGATGGGGTGGGGGGCAGCTGCTGGAGGAGCTGAAGGGTCTGCTCTTTGATCAAGGTGAACTGGTGACCTCTCTCATCAGAGAGAGACCGAGTGGAGGCGGCAGGAGTCGGAGGAGAGCTCTGATGGGAGCTGTGGGGTGTCAGGAAAGAGCAATGTAAGGGGAGCTTCTAGGAGAAGGGCCCGGGTGAGCTAGGAGGACTAGGAGATTTCCGTCACCAGTGTAGGGGGAATGGCTTCTGGCTGCAGTCACATCTCACCAAGCCACCTTTTCTCTGGTACTGCAGGGGTGCAGCTCAGAGCTAGAGGGGTACACACCCCACCCCATCCTGCTGGAGCGAAAACTCGCTCACTGAGCTCCTGCTGTGTGCGGGCCCATGTCAGTCTCTCAGCACGACCTCCCTTAATCTTCCACAGAGCCCTGTGAGAAGGTCCCGTGTTCAGATAGACTGACTGACCTGCAGAGAAGGTGAGTCATTTGTCTGAGGTCACACAGCTGGTAAGAGGCAGAAGCTGGACTTGAACTCGGGTCTTTCATAATCTAGAGACTTTTCCTTCCACTCTGCCCTGCAGAACATTTAGTTCCCAGCTTGCTGAGCCTGGTCTCTGTCTAGCCCCCGGGCTTCTGGAGGAATTTAGATGACATTGATGCCGCCTTCATCGTCAGAAGGCTGTCAGGAGGTGACAGGAAACAGTAGGTACGGAGCTGTCACAATGGGGAAAATGAGGTGCTGAGGAAGGCACTTTAACTATCGCCGCCTCTGTATTGGAGGCAGCCACAGCCCTGCCTGTCATAGTCTGCTTCAGTGTTCCCAAACCCATCCTAAGTCCCCTCTTCAAGCAGGCAGAGTCCAGTCCCCAAAATCCACCGCTGGCTTCCGAAAGAGAGTCCTCTTTATGGAAGGCGACAACCTATCGTGTTCAGAACAGTCATCGGCACCATTGGAAATTTGATGCAAACTTTGGGCCTTCTCTCCAGAAAAACTCACCCGCATGACACACACACACTCATAAACGAGTTTGCTGCTGAAACCAGTTTGGCTAAATGGATAGAGTGTCAGCCTGCGGACTGAAGGGTCCCAGGTTCGATTCTGGTCAAGGGTATGTACCTTGGTTGCAGGCACATCCCCAGTAGGGGGTGTGTAGGAGGTAGTTTATCTCTCATCGATGTTTCTAACTCTCTATCCCTCTCCTTTCCTCTCTGTAAAAAAATCAATAAAATATATTTTTAAAAAAACACGTGATTTTGTACAGCTGCACTTGTTCCTAGACTCATCACTCCACCCATAAGGATAAGTTGACTCTCTCTGAATATGCTGGGGGAATGCGCTTAGGATGGGCCAGTCCTGGCCCTGTGCCGCCTCCCCCTCCCCCATCCCATAGCTTTGGGAGAAAGCAGAGGACTAGAACTCACACTCAGTCATTGCTTTTCAAGTGTGTGTGTGTGGGCGGGGGGGAGGGGAGTTGAAGCCACCGGCCACAAGAGAGTCTTGGCTTGTCTGTCCATTTAAATTCCTTAAGGTCCTTCATGCCAGGGTGTGGGTGGGCTGCCCGGACAGTGGGGAGTGGACTCTGTCTGAAGATCGGTCCCTCTTCACGCCACTCAGGATGCTGGCTCTCAGAACCCGGGATGCTCCCCCCTACACTGAATTCTCTGGGAAGGAGATGAGGCCGATGCTGAGTCCTACTCCCTCCCACCAGCCACCTCAGGAAGCTCCTGTCTGTCCCAGGTGGGAAGCACGTGCGATCCTAATAGAGCTGCCTAATCACTTGTTTAAATTAGACATGTGGTGTGTAATGACTCCTGGCTGGACCAGAGAGAGCCATCAGCTGTCCTCTGCAGGGACCAGACCTGCGGGCACACGTGGCCCCACAGGCTGCAGGAGCAGAAGCATTCTCCCTGAGGCAGGGCTGGCTGGCTGGGGCGTCCAGGGGTTGAGGGGCAAAGGCAGCTGACACCTCACTCCCTCCCTTCCTTATTCTGCTGCTCATGGGGTGATCCTGGGAAGCAGGAGGAGAGGACCTGAGACAGTTGCCCAGCTCTGCCACTGGCACCCGAAGGGCAGCTCCTGGCACAGGGGGGTCTGGAGTGTGTACCCACACTTGCCTCCCAGTTGCAAGAGACAGAAAATTGAGCAATTCTCCAAGGGTGTGGCCATAAAGCCAGTAGGTTCACTGTTTACACAGTTTTGAGGTCTGGGGACAGAGATGCTAGGGAAATATTAGTTAGCTACAGCCCTGTTAATTACTACTGTTTTTATCATTATTACAGAGGAGAATGTTCCCTGTTAATTCCCTGGGAAAACAAGCTGGCACCACCCAGGCCTAGTGCCCAGGAGAACAAGCACTGGCAAAGTACAGTCTCCCAATTCGCTCTCCTCCAAGCTGGTTCCCGTGGCAGGCGCAGCACCTCTGTGCCTGCCACATAGCCACACACACGTGCATAGATACACACATGCCACACACACACACACACACTATACATGCACACACATGCATGCTCCTAGAGACAGAGAAAGAAAATGGGATTGTTGCCCCTTACTAGCTGTCTGACCTTGGGCATGAGGCTTCTTTTAGCCTCAGTTTCCTCATCTGCACAGTGGGAGTATATGAGTTGTTACGAGGATGAAAAGAGATAGTGAGTGGCAAGTCCCAGCAGAGAATAAGCCCTAATGAGCTCTCTTTGCATCTATTTTAGCTATACAAGGCATATATCATTGCCCCCATTTTATTTATT
Organism: Lasiurus cinereus; assembly: GCA_011751065.1. Lineage (NCBI taxonomy): Eukaryota > Metazoa > Chordata > Mammalia > Chiroptera > Vespertilionidae > Lasiurus > Lasiurus cinereus. Next base: position 8,535,243 of record JAAGEH010000042.1, on the reverse strand, counting down.
TTTATTTATGTTTATTCAGTCGACAGCCCCATTTTAAAATTGAGAGGACTGAGCCCAAGAGGTGGGACCCCAGCACCAGTCTGGGGCAGGCACCCTGTCTTCCTAATGAGAGGCCGTGGGCCGTGTGAGGCTCGGTGTTTGCAGAGTGGGGGCGTTTGGCCCCTGTTGGCCCTGCTCTCCTCTCAGAACAGGCTGGGCTCTCCTCTCAGAACAGGCTGACACGGGGGAGACAGGAGGCCCTGCTGGGCCAGGAGGGACTGCAGTCCTGGAGGACAGCAGCTCTCTACAACTGCGGTGGGGGGAGGGGGACGCTGGGGGCTCCCTGCACTTGTACATAAGGAAGGAACTCCCCAAGGTAGAAGCGGAGTCTCAGGGTCTTGGAGGCCAAAGACACTTCGCCAGCCGGAGGGTAGGAGCCTGGGGTGTGCCTCCCATAGCCCGGCTCCATTGAGGCAGATTAGGTGCCAGGTGATTTCTTGGCAAGTTATGCCTTTTTGGTTTCACCCTCTCTCTTACCCAGGAAGTTCTCCCCCACCCCCAGCCACAGTGTCCTATGGCATGTCATCTGGTCTCCTGACCCTGGGTCAGAGGAGATGGACTTGGCTTCAGGCCCCACCAGACACTCTCCTGTGATGGCCAGGAAGAGAGGCTGGGCCCTCTGCATGTGCTGGCCAGTCCTTGGGGCCTGGGTGTGACCTTTCACACACACATTCTAAGCCGTGGGGTTAGGAATAAGTCCCAGAGAGTCTCCCTTCCTTCCTCTCCTCCCCTATCCGCACCCCCCCCCCCCTCAACCACCGTCCCAGCTTCATGCGGGAACTATTTGCCTGGCTGGGGGCTGGAGTGGCAGCCATTCTCAGGGTGAGATAAGAGAAGGTCACCAGCCGTAGGAGGTGACCAGGAGCTGGTTTGAACCATGCTTCTGCTACAGACCCTTCCACAGTCTTGGAAGGTCACTGTACGCCTCAGTGTCCAGGTCTGTGTTGGGAAGGCCTCATTCCCACTCCACGGGGCCGGAGGACTCAACGAGGTCAGACCCGGGAAGGCTGTGCTTGGTGCCAACATCAAACGTGCTGCTGTGGATGCTGAAGCGAGGGTTGGAGGCCTGGCTGGGATAATAACTCTGTGAACCGTGGCACATGGGATCAATGTTGGTGATTAGATCCCCAGACTGCTGCTTGCAGACAAGGCCAAGGCCTAATGCTTGGGCCAGGGGAACGGGCACTCCCAGGTGGGGCCCCTCCACACTCAGGGGATGCTTTCATCGAGCAGGAGAGAGGCCAGGAAAAGTGGAGAAGAGAAAACCCCAGCAGTTTCTCCTCTGTGCTCCCCACTCTCAGTGCCTGGAGGAACTGAGCTTCGTAATACAATGGGATTTAATAAAATGCCTTTAACTCCCAAAGTTTGTCTGCTGCCAGCTCCTTAATTAAATTGCCCAATGCTGCTCTGCAATGGCAGCACAAACTCCTGTGTTTAAAGAGCACGGTGTTGCCATGGCACCCCCAACAGACAGGGCCGGCGGCTGTGGAGGAGCATACAGATGAGGCGTGGGGGTGGCCCCTGTCCACAGTGTCCATCCCATACCCTGCGTGTACACACACACACACACACACACACACACACAGAGTCAATCAGTCAGGCTCTGGTCTAGCTTCCTGGGAAAGGGTTTATCCTCACTAAGAATGCTAAGCCTGGGCTTTAGAAAGGGAGACTCGGGATGGCAATGGGGGCATTTGAGCAAAGCAGAGCTGGCCAACTGGCATGGCTGTGGCAGGTCTCAGGCCCAGCACTGGGCACTCAGGACAGCCATGGGGGGCCTGGGGTAGAGGTGTGTCTCATCTCCCCAGCCCAGGCTCTAAGGGAGCCAGCCCCTCCCCAAGGGCACTTCACAAATACACTTTCTCTGCATGCCTCCACTGGAGAAGGGAGGGAAGCACTGGGTCAGTGTGATTGGCTTAATGCAGTGGTCGGCAAACTCGTTAGTCAACAGAGCCAAATATCAACAGTACAACGATTGAAGTTTCTTTCGAGAGCAAGATTTTTTTAAACTTAAACTTCTTCTAATGCCACTTCTTCAAAATAGACTGGCCCAGGCCGTAGTATTTTGTGGAAGAGCCGCACTCAAGGGACCAAAGAGCAGCATGTGGCTCTCGAGCCGCATTTTGCCAACCACGGGCTTAATGGAAGGAGTATGTTCTCTCACACGTGGAGGGTAGAGGACAGAGGATTGCACTTCTTTCTGGATTTTTCTTTCAGATGCAGTGGTTCCCAGTCCAGGCTTCCCATTAAAACCAGTTGGGGGATTATTTCACCAACATATTATGAAAATTTTCAAATATACAGCGAAGTTGAAAGAACTTTACGGTGAGCAACGATAGACCCACCGTTAACCTTTTCCTAGGCTTGCTTTATCACAGCTCTCCATCTGTCCCTCAATCCATCTTATTTTGGGTGCATTTCCAAGTAAATTACAGACATCAGTCCATGTCATTCTAAATTCTTCAGTATGCATATTTATGGATTTTAATTTTTGTTTTACAGGGTTTTTTGGTTTTTTTCTTTTTTCTTTTGACCTAAAATTTACACACAAAGAAATCCTGGAGAGTTCTGTGTGTGTTTTAAATACCAAGTCCCCAGAGATTGACTTGATTGGTCTGGAGAGGGACAGGGGTCAGTGATTCTTGTTTTTATTACCCCCCCAGCAGAATGTGGAGCTCCCCTGGCCACACCCTTTAAGCCCAGGGCCCCTTCCTCCAGGTGCTCTCCATATATGTGGTGCACCTCCAAGTTCATGCTTTGTTCATTTACTATGGGCCATCCACATCCATTGTTCTTGTGTTAAAGTTATTAGAGAAGGTGTCTTTGTGTCGTGTCTATTTCCCGATGGCAGAAACCATATCTGGTTGAAATGCTGTGCGTGTCGCAGCAATGAAGCCACATACACTTTATTTTGCTTTATTGTGATGACTCGGCCTGTGGAGTGGATGGAAAGACAGTGATGCTAGTGGAGGGTATTCCGAGTGATAGGATGGCAGTGAGCACAGGGTCCTTTCTGGTGGTCACAGCTGAGGACAGTGGCAACAGTGGATCTGGAGCTATTGGTAGAGGTGGTGGGTTGCAGGTGGGGTCCCCAGGTGATGCGTTGTTCAGGTGGTCATGGTGACACTGCTGATGTCACCCTCTGAGAGTGATGTGCAGAGAGATGCTTATTCGCCCACTGATACCCACCTGGGGAAATGTTGGTTGTCACATAAAGAAAAGGTTTGGTCTTCCCACAGGAGAACCCCATGGTTGCAAGGCACAACTCCTTCCGAAATACTGAGGCCACCTGAGAGCCTTCACCCCTGGAGCCTGGAAGAGTCCAGACTGCGTGCTGCAGCCCATGCTCAGCACCCTGTTCCAGTGCCAGGCCCAGCCCCAGGAGTCAGTGCAAGAGGGTCATTGGGAAGGTTTATTTGAGATGAGCAGACCTGGGAGCCAGCTGGACTTAGGATGGCAGCCATCTCATGATCAGTAGAGATTTTATTTGCTGCCTGTCTGGTTTCCTGTCCTTCCATACCTGGTACACTCTTGAGAGAGGACAGAGGGCAAGTGGCCCCTCCCCTAACCCAGGCAACAGGGGACAGAGGGATGCAAAGCCAGTGCTTAGCTGGCTTCTCTCTGAATTGTTCTGGGCTAAGGAGGGAGGTTGAAGGATGATGTTGGGCTGCTAAGACCTTTTTTGTTTTGTGTTTTTTTTAGTATATAAATAAGCCCAGAGAATGGTGCTGAAAAATACCTTTAAAAATAACGTTGCCAGCCAAAACCGGTTTGGCTCAGTGGATAGAGCATCGGCCTGCAGACTGAAAGGTCCCAGGTTCGATTTCGGTCAAGGTCAGTAAGGGGCGTGCAGGAGGCAGCTGATCGATGTCTCTCTCTCATCGATGTTTCTAATTCTCTATCCCTCTCTGTAAAAAATCAATAAAATATATTTTTTTTAAAAAAGGAAGGAAGAGTCTGGTGTGGGCCAGTGCAATCATGGAATTGTAAATTTAAAAAAATAATAATAACGTTGCCCAACCCTTTTGTTTTACAGATGAGAAAACCTGGGTCACATGGCAGCAAATAAAATCCCTGTTGAGAATAACAATAAATACCCTTCACGTACATATGTCTCTAATGATGCAAAGACACCCCCACCTATGATTTGACTGGGGCTTAGACCAGCCCTGCGAGCTGCCGGGACCTTCCTGCCTATCTGACGGATAGCTCCTGAGTTCTTCCCGATTCTTCCCACTAGCAATGAGCCAGGTGATGTTTTTGTAGCACGTTCAGCTCATCGTACATATTTTACACTCGTGCTTTCATGTGTCTGTGTCACATCTCCATGCAAAAGACTTCTGTCCCCATTTCTCAGAGGAGAAAACTGAGGCTCCTAGAGGTTAAGCATCTTGCCCAGCTTGCACAGCTTTGCTGTACAGAGTGGAACTGGAATTCAGGATCCCTGTGTTCATGTCCTAGAGTTGCCATATCAACGCACTACAAGCCACGAGGCTTAAATAACAGAAATCGTTGTCTCACAGCTCTGAGGTCAGAAGTCTGGAATCAAGGTGTCTGTCAGACCAGGCTCCCTCTGAAAGCTGTAGGGGAGACTCCTTCCTCACCACTCCCAGCTCCTAGGGGTCTCTCTCCTCAGTTTGCAGCTGCAGCCCTCCAATCTCCGCCTCTGTCCCCACATGATTCTCCAGGTGCCTGTGTGTCTACATCCGAACTTCCCTCTGTTTACACGGACACCAGTCATTGGGTTAGGCCACTGTGATCCAGTATGATCTCATCTTAACTTGATCTCATCTGCAAAGACCCTATTTCCAAATGAAGGTCACATTCACAAGTACTGGGAGTTAGGGTTTCTATATATCTTTGGGTGGGGAGGAGGGGTCACAGTTCAACCATACCGGTCCCTGGCCTAAGCCAGTGGCCTTCCACACATGCAGTTTGCATTGTGTGCTCCAGCCCATCCATTTCCTCCTCCACATCTCTTACCGCTGAGGATGAGGTGCTCCCTCTCCCGCAAGACAGAGAGCTGGGAGCACTTTCATCTTCTGCTTCCCAAGTTCCCAAGATGCTAAGGTAGAATCATGAAATATATGGGCCTTTTGTCTTCTCTACTCCCAGACAGTAAAAATCATTAAGGCTTGCTCTTAATTAGTTTAATTTTAAAACTTCTCAATATTGATTTAACCTCCACTCTTTTGTACTTGCTGCAGGCACTGAATTATGCCTGTTATTGATCGTGGATGGAAGCCTTTCCAGCCACCAGACTCTGGGGCGCTGGGAGCCGCAGGTCCCCCGGGGGCGGTGCTGGGCTCAGGAGGCATGGGCCAGCTTGGGAGAGGGAGCCTCTAGGCCAGATTGGGGAGGTCCTCCCCTGAGAAAGGACTGCACGGCTTAGGTCAGGGGCCAGTCTCTTTCTCTGGGGTTGGCCCAGGCTCAGGGAGTCTGAATAAGAAGTCAGCTGGCAGTCTCCTAATCCCATTCCAGGCCTGAGGAAAGCTGGGCAGTGGGCACTGCAGGAGGGTGACGTGGGGTCAAGGTTTAGAGCACAGGCTTTGGCACCAGCCACAACCAAGCTGGAGTCCTGGCCTGACCAGCTGTGCGCCCTTGAGCATTTCACACCTGTGACATGGCTCAGTCATCCCATGTCAGTGTTGTGAGCATGCAGTGCAGCCTCTCAGGGCAGGCCCCAGCCCAAGGACTGGCCCCATCCTCAGTCGGTGGCTACCGTGGTCACTGCTGCTGTCCCACTGGGAAGAGAAGGCCTAGACTTGGCATCACACTAGCTTCTAGCCCTGGCTCCATTACTCACTTGCTGCGTGATCTTGGGCAACTCATTTAATATCCTTTCCATTGAAATGGCACCTTCAACCTTGCAGGGCTGTTATGAGAATCACATAGGAGGGTGGATGTGGAAGAATTTAAATTGCAAGGAGCATCCACTCCTGACGGATTATGAGCATTGATGGCTAGAGTGGTCACTGCCCTACATGCGCCTTTGGCGGCCCTCTGCCTGCACTACCGTGTCCAGACCGTTCAGTTCCGGCGCACTGCTCCAGCCTCTTCCCCACATCACGCACACGAGACCTCAGGGCAGCCACCTCGGAATTCACGCCATGCGTTTTACCCAGTCTGTCTCCAATATGCGCATGTGCCTTCCACCATCTGTGCGCCTGCTGACCTGCTGATTCCGGCAGCACTTCCCCTGTGGTTTTTTAAATCAGCTTTGTTGAAATTGTGAATTTGCATTCCATCAAATTCACCCATTTTTAGGGTGTTTGGTAAAGTTGCTCTGATTTTTTGGCCCAACTTCCCACCTGAAGCAGAAGTGTGTTCTCTCCTCCCTGTTGCCCTTGGTAAATGCCTGTGACACTGGTTATCATGCTGTAGTAGAGCGGTTTTTTATCTGTGCCTTCCTGCCTGCCCTCCCCATAACCTTGTACCCTTATACCTGCATCACACCAGCATCCAATTCCAATCAGGGCTCAGTGAATGCTCATTGTGTACACAAGTGGAGGTGAGGGGGGTTCTGGAAGCTCTAGTCTTAACTGTCATGATAACGATAAGAAGCTCATCATATACATATACATATACATATACATACACTACATATACATATACATATACATAATTCTAATCTCAGGTTGGCCATTATCTAGCCCAGCAGGTCTCAGAGGGGAGCAGCTGGAGGGCTTGGGCAAACCTGGGCTACTGGCCCCACCCTCAGAGAGTCTGAGTCTGGAGGAGGCTGGGTCCGAGAAACCGCATTTCTAACAAGTGTGCAGGTGATGCTCATACTGGGGCCAGGCACCACCGTTTCGGAACTGCTCACTGCTCTGGCTCAGCCCTCTCATTTCCTGGGTGAGGAGCCAAGGCCTGGAGAAATGAGAGGACATGTTCCAAGGCCTGTCCCAAAGCCCAGACTAAAACCCCGGCCGGTGTCCTGGCCTCTGCCTCCCTCTCTGGCTTCAGAGAAGCAGGCTGAGGGGTGCAGAAGGTGGACTGAGCTTCCCCTAGGCCTGGGCCTCACCTAGGCCCCTAGGAGGGGAGATGGAGGAGGGGCTCCTGAGGGAGAGGTCAGCGGGATTGGAGAGGGGACCAAAGGCAGGGGACCAGGTGAAGGAGTGGCCAGGACAGCCCTGCAGGAGGAGGTGAGGGATGACGGCCATTCTCCCTGCAGTCAAAGGCAGGGGAGGGGGTTGGAAGGGGCCGCTGCGGGCCTCAGCTGCAGCCATTCATCTCCAGGCTGCCTGAGACAGCTGACAGAGGGAGCAGGCGCTGAGCCCGGCAGACACCAGGCTCCTTCCACCAGCGATTTATCTCTCAGCTTCATCTGGCAAACCTGCTGATGAAACGAGTCTCCTTCTCTCTCCGCCTCATCAATTTTCATTCTCATTTCATTTTCCTTTTCCATCAGAAGAGGTTAGGCCTTTCTCCTTGTTTAACTGGTCTCCCCATTTGATCCATTGCCCTTTCTCCTCAGCCATCCAGGCCCCCAAGGCTCTCCCCAATATCTCCCACCCGCCCCCCGCCCCCCACCCCCCAGCTCCACTCCCATGCCCTGGGAGTCCCTCCCTCTGTGCACAAATACTGGAGAGAGAAACCCAACACACACCTCCTCCCCCATCGAACTCCCCCATTCACTTCAAACAAGACTGGAAGATCTATGTGCTTCCCTTTAGTTCTGGAGCAGCTCACAGTCTGAGAGAAGAGATGAGTATCGTACTGGACTGAATTCTTAGAGGATGCGGGAAGGGGCGAGGGGCTGGTTAATTGGTGATGGCTGTGGTCAGGGACAGCTTTCCAGAGGTGCAGTGTAAACTGAGACTTCAGAGAAGGGAAGGCATTACACACATGAGAAAGAGAACTTCTAGGCAAGGGCCCTGCATGTGCAAAGGCACTGGAGCAGCAGAGTATAGCTTGCACATTTCTGAAGGCTCCCATGCTTCCCTGCTCTTGTGTCTAGCTCTCAGGGACCCACTGTGTCCAAAGGGATGTCCTGAGGCACAATCCCTGGCTTCCAGAGGGAGCCTTTTGAAAATGCTACAGGGTCTGCCCCACACTCCCATCTGATTCTAAAAAGAAGGGGGGATTGTAGGGAGGGAGGCTGGAGGGCTCACGGATCTGGGCGTGGCTGCCCCTCTGGCTTGTGACTGGCCAAGGTGGAATGACTGGGCTGCTGTCAAGCTGGGACATTGAGACTCTGCTGGAGTGACCTCTTGACCCTTCCAGTGTCTGTCTGGTGGTCTAGACACCAGGGATCATGCCTTAGCAAACAGGAGGATGGAAGGGAAGGGCCTCTACTGAGCACCAGGCACTTTATGAACATACCCCCATGAGGCAGGAGCACCTGAGTGAGGATGCCCCAGGCCACAGAGCCAGCACCAGGATTCACGGGGAACCACTAGCCTAAGCCCTCAGGGGAGAGGGGGAGGCGTGGGGGGGGAGGGGGGGATTGGCGCTGGAGTACACAGATTTGGCCGGAAGGGAGCCTGAGAGAGCTCCGGAAGGGTGAGCATCATCAGGGGATTGTGTCGAATCCAGAAGCAAAAACTGAGTCAGAGAGAAGTGCCTTCTCTCCCTGAAGGAAGGGCTCAAGTGGCTGAGCAGGGACCAGAGCCATGGGCAGGAGCAGGGGCAGGGTGCAGGCCCGAGGAAGCCAGGCTCTGGGGGCCATTGTGTCGCCTGCCAGTTGGTGAGGAAGGCGGCAGAAGGGGCCTGAGCCCAGACACCGAGCCGCGTGGTCTTCGGGAGCTCTGGAACAACCAGCTCCTCCTCTCTCCCTGCCCTCCTTTCCTTGCCTTTCTTTCCTGCTGCCACGGATGTTTTCTGAACTCCTACTATGTGCCAGAGAATTGGAGGAACTGGCCACTTGAGCATAGCCCCTTCCCCTGAAGGGCCCATAGTCTGGTGGAGAGACAGACAAGTAAACAGGTAGTTTATGACAGAGGGAAGTTGGGGCACAGAGGAGCTCCGGAGAGGGAGGGGTGGAGCAAAAGTCTGGCAGCGCCTGGTGGTGAGACCAGCCTGGTACTGCTCTCCATGCCTGGCAGAGTGGCTCCACTCCCTGCAGTCCTTTTGGTGCAGTGCGACCAGACAGAGAGACTGGCGCCCTCCGCTCCTAATTAAGAAACAACGGGATAGCTTCCTCCCAGGCCCAGAGCTCACCACCCTCTGTCGGGTCTGCCAGGAGGCCTGAGAACAGAGCTATGCCCGGGACAGGTCCCTTCCCTCCCAGCCTAGAAGGGGTTTTTACTGGAACCCTGACGCCTCTCCAGAGAGGTGGGGAGGGAAGGACACCAGACACCTCCTCTTTCCCCAGGGGATGCCTCCAGTTTCCCTTCCTGCTCTCTTCCAGGACCCCCTCTACCCCCCACCACCACCATCCACTCTTGGAAGTCAGCTTCGGGCACCAGAATTATAGGAAGAGAAAGAATTGGCCAATGAAACCCACCCAGGCTCAAATCCTGGTTCTTCCACACTTGCTGTGGGTCCTTGGGCTGGTCCCTGAGTTTAGGGTTTCTGACCTCAAAAGTACCTCCTCCCAGGTTGTCGTGCGGCCAGTACAGATCCCGGCACGGAGAAGGCGCTCAGGAATGCGCATCTTTCACTTGGGCTTTGCTCTATGACATATAGAGTCTATGACATCCTTGCAGTGGTGTCAACCGGAGCTGAAGGGACTCGGCTTACCAAGAGGGAGCTGCTCAGTGAACAATGGTTTTCAAGCTTTTGTAGAATGCATCCTAAGGCCAAAACTGCATGCCTTTCATCATGTCCCTGTCGTGTGTGTGTGTGTGTGTGTGTGTGTGTGTGTGTGTGTGTGTAAAATAGAGAGGGGGCTTTTCAGCCGTGTTTAGCTATATACAGTGCGCACTGATGTTTCTATTTTATTTCTGTTTTTAAAATGCAGATTGTGACCCACTTTAAACTGTTTTCATGACCCACTAATGGGCTTCCCTTCACAGTTCGCGGCAGTAGAGCACGTCCTGCCCCTGCAGGCGAGGTCTGCCCTGCACCACACTCTGGAGAGACAGAAATCAATAGCGAAGCATCGTTTCCTCGAGGAGCCCACAGCCTGGCTGGGACGGCAGACCTGCAACCTGACAGCGAGAACAGTGCTGTGTGGAGGTCTGTCACAGGGTCTGTGGGCTGGCAGGGGTAGGGGAAGGGTAACCACCCTTCTCAAGGGAATTGAGACAGCACCTCGGTGGAGGGGGCATTTAGGAGGGGTTTTAACAGCTGAAGAAGAGCTCGGTAGTTGAAGCTGCTTTGCAGGCAGCCTGAGATACCCAAGGGGTGAAAGGAAGTAGCAAGTCTGGTTGTTTAGTGGGAGCACAGAGTGACTGGGCATGAGAGGCTCACTTAAGGGTGAGGGGTTGGGGTGGCAGGGAGAGGACGTGGTGCTGCCTGACAGAGATGAGGCTGAAGAAGCAAGAGCAGGTTTGGTGGGAGAAGATGGAGAAGATGGCTGAGTTTGGGGCACGTTGAGTGTGAGGAGTCTCTGAGGCAAAGCAGGGGGAGGCATTGGGGGCAGTTAGAAGAGAGGCTGGGCCGCTCCTTCCTGACCACCTGTGGGTTTGTGCTCTGCCCAGTGCCCCAGATCTCTAACAAGAAGACCGGGGATGGGGGTTGGGGAAGGGTCTGTAGCAGAAAGAGGGGTGAGCAGTGCTGCACCAGGTAGTGGCCAGGACCCAGCAGGAAGGGAGTCACAGGGGTGCACGGGGCCAAGAGGCCACCCTGCTATCTCCCTGCCTCGAGGCAGCCTGGCACTCACAGGCCCAGGCCACAGGATCCAGCCAGAGCAGTGCTCTAAGGCATAGAGCAATTTCTGGATACAGCAACTATGGAAGGAGGAAGAGGACCCAGTCCCTTTCTGGAAAAGGCTGATTAAGCAGGAGACCCTGAGAAGCTGTAGTCCTCAGGAAACACAAGGATGAATTAAGTGAACTTCAAGTCTGACGGTCTGGCATCCCCCCAAGTTTCCAAAGACCATGTCCCTGGTTGTGATGAAAAAGAAAAGGAAATCTGGTTAAAAAGATGAAATTGGCCTAGTCCATTGGCTAAGTGGTTAGAGCACTGGCCTGGGGACTGAAGGGTCCTGGGTTCAATTCAGGTCAAGGTGACGTACCTTGGTTGAAGGTTCGATCCCTGGCCCTGGTCAGGGCACATGAGGGAGGCAACCAATTGATGTGTCTCTCACATCAATGTTTTTCTGTCTCTCTTCCTTCGTTCCACTCTCTCTAAAAATCAATGGAAAAAAATATATCCTTGGAGAATCCAAGATGGCGGCATAGGTAAACACCTACACTGCTGCCTCGCACAACAATTTCAAAGCTACAAATAAAAGACAGAACGGACAGCACCCAGAACCACAGGAAAGCTGACTGAGTGGAAATTTTACAACTAGAAGGAAAGAGGGGCTCACAGAGACCCAGAGGAGCTGCAAAAAGCTGAGGTACGGAGACGCACGAGGAGAGAGCGGGTGCCGGAGTACCTGGCTGGCTTTCTCTAGCGGGAGGGAGATGGAGACTCTCAACGGCATTGAACCCCTTATCCTACGACACTAAACCCCAGATCCAGCTGAAACTCATACAGGGGGAGTTTGGACTGTGAAAAGGGAGAGGTGCACGGAAATTTAGAGGAGTCGCAAAAGATCAGAGGTCTGGTGGCACACACAGCACTGTGCACAGAGGACCGACTGCTGATTGTGCTGCTGGCGTTCACAAGTGGCCAGCAGACAGACCCTCCCAACTGCATCACTTCTAACTCCACTAAACCCCACACTCGGGCGAAACCCTGGGGACCCAGACTCATATGGTCCCAGAGCGCAGGGGAGCCAGAGGGGCAGCAGCCTAGAGGTACTGCGAGAGAGAGTGCGTGCACAGGGACCGCTCCAGCGATTACCCAGTCACGTGAGACTCGGGGGCTGTGGAGGGCGGGGCCAACTGGAAGGCAAGGCTGTCCCTTAAGCCCTGAGACTCCACCCATCCCAAGCTCAACAGAGAGGCTTTTGCAGTTTTGCAAGTCTGGTATCATAAGGTTGAATCCAACACAGAAGTTCTCCTGGCATAGTTAAAATGCTAGAACAAGGGAAGGGATCACAAACAAAAGAAATGGAGGAAAACAAATGACTGGATATAGAGTTCAAAACCACGCTTATAAGGTTTTTCAAGAATATCCTAGAAAAGTTGGATAAAGTTAGCGAGACCCAAGAGGAGATGAAAAAGAACCAACTAGAGATGGAAAAGGTCCAACTAGAAATTAAACATACACTGACTGAAATAAAAAATATTATACAGAGACCTAACAGCAGACTAGAGGAAGGCAAGAATCAAGTCAAAAATTTGAAATATAAAGAATCAGAAAACACTCAACTGGAAAAGCAAGAAGAAAAAAGAAACCAAAAATGTGAAGATAATGTAAGGAGCCTCTGGGACAGTTTCAAGCGTACCAACATCAGAATTGTGGGGGTGCCAGAAGAAGAGAGAGAGCAAGATACTGAAAACCTACTTAAAGAAATAATGACTGAAAACTTCCCACATCTGGTAAAAGAAATAGACTTAGAAGTCCAGGAAGCACACAGAACCCCATATAAAAAGAATCCAAAGAGGACTACACAAGACACATCATAATTAAAATACCAAGAGCAAAAGACAAAGAGAGAATCTTGAAAGCAGCAAGAGAAAAACAGTTCATTACCTACAAGGGAGCACCCATACGACTGTCAGCTGATTTCTCAACAGAAACGATGCAGGCCAGATGGGAGTGGCAAGAAATATTCAACGTGATGAATAGCAAGAACCTACAACCAAGAATAATCTATCCAGCAAAGCTATCATTCAGAATTGAAGGGCAGATAAAGAGCTTCACAGATAAGAAAAAGCTAAAGGAGTTCATCAACTCCAAACCAGTATTATATGAAATGCTGAAAGGTACCCTTTTAGAAGAGGAAGAAGAAAAAGGTAAAAGACAAAAAATTATGAACAACAAATACATATCTATCAACAAGTGAATCTAAAAATTAAGTGAATTAAAAATTTGATCAACAGAATAAACTGGTGAATATAATAGAATCAGAAGCACAGAGAGGGAGTGGACTGATAATTCTCAGGGAGAAAGGGGTGAGGGGTGTATAGGGAGAGACTGGACAGAAATCATACACCTATGGATGAGGTCAGTGGGAGGGAGGTAACGGTAGAGGGAGGGGTGGAAGCCGGGTGGAGGGGAGCTATGGAGGGGAAAAAATAGAAACAAATGTAATAATTTGAATAATAAAGATTTAATTAAAAATATATATATATATCCTTGAGGGAGGATTAACAACAACAAAAAAGATGAAACTGGTTGATGGTGACAGAAGTCAAGACTGGCTAACACTAGATGGGGGCAGGATGAGACTGGAAAGAAACCTTCCCAGGAACCTTCTAGAATGTTGGAGATATTTCTCTTTTGAGCTCAGCAGTAGTTATACTGGTATCCACAAATGTACATTCATGTAGACATTCATGCAGCTATGCCCTTAGAATTACTGTTATTTGTGCACTCTCCTGTACAAATGTTAACCCCAATAATAGCCTTTAAAAATTGAATACAAATGATGAGAAATGAGAAGGAAGAAAGAAGAGAAGATGGAATAAGAGGCAACATCAAGGGGCAAATGAAGGGACTAAGAAGCATGGCATCTCCCTTACGCCCACAGCTTTTCTGTGAGCCAAGTCCCAGCTGGGCATTTGAGGTTCAGAGAATTACCCACTTTGCCCAAGGTCACACAGTGAGAGGCAGAGCCAGGTTCAAACTGATTGCAAAGCCCAAGAGCCTCCCTTCGCCTCTTCCCCTTTGCATGAGTCATGCATGGAATTCGGGCTCTGGAAGACTAGATAAACGGCTGCCTGCGCGCCCCCGCCGAGGTCTGCTTCAGCTCTGAGGTCCTAGTTGTCTGTGATTAAGTGAGAGGTGGGAGTGAGGCCCATGCTCACCTCCCAGGAGGGGCAGAGGCCAGGTGTGGAGATGGAGTGCTGGCTTCCCTCCCTCTGCAGCCCTTCCACTGGGCACTTATCTGCCTGTGAGGAAGCCGGAGTTTATCAACGCTGCACTCAATTATGCTGCCCATCTGTCTGCACAGCTCAGGGGAGGCCTGGCACTGAAGCTGGGAAGGCCAGGCAATCGATCACCGCCTGCCCACCCGCCTCTCCCCCCAGAACCCCAGCTCCCAGGGGTAGGATGGAGGCGCCAGGGAGGGAAAATTTCCGGGAGGGAGGCTGTGAGAGGCTGGAGGAGCAGCAATTTAATTGTGGCAGGAGCAGAGGGACTGCTGGGGCAGGAGGCGGGGCCAGAGAAGAGGAAAGGGCAGTTCTGGCTCCTGACAACAGCGTCTCCAGAGCTTAGTTTAATAATCAGGCCCATACTCTGCTCAATCCAGAGCAGCTGCCTGGGGGAGGTGGGGCCTGAGAAAACTTGGCCCCTAGAGTGGGCAACCTTGCTTCCCTGACTATAGGTCCTGGGCCTTCTGTCTCCTGTAGCTGAAGGCCATGGGGCAGCAGTGCTGGCAAAGAGCAGCACCCCCAGCCCCCAGTCAGAAGGCAGGCAGGGGTCTGCGTGAGGCCTGCTGGCCGTTTGCCCTGTGGTTCCAGGCCCAGCCACAACCACCTGGGAACAGTGTCTTCCCTCTGCAGTCCCACCAGTAGGTCACTCTAACCAGGAGCCCAGGCGTGGTGTCTGAGGGTATCCAGGGAGAAGGAGCTGGGACCCAGGCCATCTCTGAAGGGAACTGCACCTAGGCGGGCATGTTGTGCTGGCCCTGCACTCTGCTCCTATAGACGGGGATTGATCCGCAGGGCAGGGAGAGTTGACTGGGCTGATGGCTCAGGTTATGGAGTCAAATCTGGGGTTTGAATCCTGACCCTACCTGTAGAAGCTGTGCAACCTCTGACAAGTCAGCTAACGCCTCAGGCCTCTGTTGCTTTCCCTGCAAAAGGAGACTAAATCCCTTCTCTGCCTACACGCAGGCTGTGGTAAGATGACACGTTTCACTATTTGTATCCACTCACACATACCCTTTGGGGCACAGTCGTACACCCTGCATGATGGGGACACAAAAAGCACATAAGACATAGCCGCTGCACCAGAAGTTTGGAACCCAGTTGGGATATGTGCACGTGATAGTCTGAACTCCTGCTCACCCGGGAGATTGTGGATACAAGACAATTAGCTTTCTCTGCACTCCTGGCAGAAATTGCTCATCAGCCTGCATGAGTGGGTCGTGTGCAAGACAGCCTTGAATGGCGATGGCAGGTGAGTGGGCAGCTCTGAGCTCCACCCTAGATGGGGCTGCAGGCTCAGCAGGGGGTTGGGGGGCTTTTTGGGCCTTGGGCAAGTCTCTGGATCAAAGGTACGCAAACATGAGTCATCAGGCGGCTGCCTCTATCTGGGTGCTGCACCCCGGGCCTGGCCTCCTGTCGACGGAGCATTGCCTCAATCACCCATCCCAGCCTGGGGTGTAGGGAAAGGCCCGTCGTTGGAGGGTTTTAATTGTTTTAAATAGTTTCTCCGTCACAAATTGTTAGAACAAAGGTGGAGGAAAAGAGATGCTCTGGACTCAGGCAAGTCTGAGATGCCTGGGGCCCAGCTGAAGACCCCTCCTCACCCACCCACTCCAGTCTTCTCTCTGCCTTTGAATGGTCTTGGGCTCTCCTAATTGCTTTGCATTTTGGGTGCTGCCAGAGAGGCAGTCTTAGAAGGTGGGGCATACTATTATCTATTTCTGCTCACAGGTCCCCTCCCCATCACCTGGGGGCAACAGTGGGCAAGCTTACTGTAATAGAGGCTTGTCAAGTTCTCGGATCCAACTTCTGTTCCTTCTAAAAGGCCCGGTTGAAGGGCCTTCTAATCCCGGAGGATGAATGGAGCTGGAAGGAAACTAACATTTCTTGAGTTCTTTCTGTGTGCAACACAGTTCCCTTCGCCCTAATGACAACCTAATGACACATAAGGAACAGGCGCTCCCAGAAGTCAGTAACTGTTCCCATGGCCTTCTGGTAGGAGGTAGTGTGTGTGCAATAGCAAGATCTCCTTGCAGGTGGGTTCTGCTCCTCGGGCCAGGTCTAGGCAGGAAGCTGGACTTCTGGCCTTGGATCCAATTCCATGACAAGGCCTTCGGGAACCCAGCTGTCTCTGCTGCCTCTCCACCCACAGAGTGTACCACAGAACCCACTCCCCTTTTCCTGGCCATCAGGCATGGCTTGGGTGGCCAGGCCCCCCAGGCTCCCCTGGAACATGTATGCAGGTGCACAAACATGTGTGCCCATGTGTTTGTTTGCCCTGAGTTTTATGGGTCAGTGCCCACATAAGTTATGGTTGGAAAAAACAACCATGACACAATGCACAGAAGTAGCTGCAAAAGAAGGTGGGAGGAAGGTAATCTGATATAAACAGGCATGCCGCTCTCCTGCTCAGGGAGGGGGCTGTGCCTCCCATGGCTGTCCTGCACCCCACCCAGGAGGAGTAAGCAGCCCTGGGTCCTGGAAGCTGGATAAAGCAGGCAAAGAGCTCCTCTGGCTAGCTGAAAGGCACCATCTGAAAGGTGGTAGGAGACATAGCTCCCCGCTTCCCAAAGCTCCTTAGTAAGGAAGGAGACAAAAATAGGCATCCACCTGCTGCTGCAGCCACCAGGGCATCCCAGGGTGCCCAGGGAAGGCTCTGGCCAGACCTGGAAATCAAGAAGCGTGGTGCAATTGGCACAAGCTCTGGACATGGGTAGATTGTCCCTTCCCAGCCAAATTCTTTAACCTCTTCCAAACTTCAGTGTCTTTATCTGCAAACTGGAGGTATTAATGTTTACCCTGTAGACTAATTGTGAAGGTTAAATCAGAAAGAGACATTGAGGGTCCTTGAAGAGCCTTGGCAAACTGCAGTATTCACTAAGTATGGCACCTCCCTAATGCCTGCAGGTGGAAGACTCCCCAGATCAGACCTCCCCGGAGGAGTCAGCCAGGCCTGGGAGGCCCCTGTGTCCCCACCTTGGTTCTAGGCCAAGGCTGGACATGGCTTCAGGGAGATGCAGCCTGGCTGTGGGGCTGAGAACGTGGACTGGTCTCCTGGGTTTGGAGGGAGGAAACAGCAAGGGCTTGGGTTATAGTTTGTGGTGGGGATGGGGCCTGACCTCCTGGGGGAAAAGCCCCTGAGCCCCCGAGGTTGATTCATACAGTAAACACTCACTGGGCACTTGCCCTGTGCTCCAAGCACAGTGACAAGCAAGACTAAGGACGTGGGCTCCCCTAGATGGGGAGACTTCTCCATGCTGTGGTCAGGGCTGTGATGGGAAGAAGCATGGGGCCCTGGAAGAGCATAAAGCAGGCCCTCAGCCAGCCGGGGCAGCAGGAGTGGAGGAGGTTTCTGGAGGAGGAGACTGGCCTTCGGGGGAGTCTTGAGGACAAGCAGAGGTTGCCTGGGAGACAGTAGAAAGGAGATGCGAGAAGGGTAATGTCAGGGTAGCTTCAGCCTGAGAGGGTTGTGCACAGAGCGTACATAGGAGGGCAGCAAGAGGAGCCCGGAGAAGTGGCTGGGACGGGTCACAGAAGATCCTCCTTGCAGTGCTGAGGAGCTCAGACTCCAAGTCCTTAATCCCAGGACCTGGCAGCTCGGCCAGGCCGTTGGGAAAGGGAAACTTCTGCCTCCAGGTAAAGAAGTTGGCAAAAACCCACGTTGCATCCCGACCAGGAGGAGTAAGCAGACCTCAGGCAGGACCACTCCCTTCCCCAGACAGTCTGGAGTGGGGTCAGAGGCCCCCCTGGAAGGCAGAAGCCGCACCTCCTCTGCCCAGAGCACTCAAAGGGACGTCTGCAGACTCACTTTCTCTTCCATTTACTGAGGGAGCCCAAGAGAGAGATGAGAAAGCTTGGAGAACCCACTCCACCTCTCTCTGCGCTCAGAGGACTCTGAAGATGACAGTGACCGCAGCCGTCCCCTCTCTTCTACACACACACACACAGAGAGACAGACACACACACACAGGCACACACCTTTCCCAAGTCTTCTGGAAGTTTCTAAGGCCCAACTTCTTCCTCCTGCCCTGAAGCCTCACAGTCACCCACTTCCCACCTCAGGTCCTAGAAAAGGACACTAAAGCCTAAGATACAGAACAGGACCCAGGAACCTAGCCACTCAGCTCTTTGCGCCTCTTGAGTCAGGCAAGGGAGCCGGGAGGAGGGATGGATTCTGCCTCTCTCCACCTGCTTATCCTCTGCCTGCTCTTCTCCAGGGCTGCCTGCTGGGCATGGCGATGAGTGAGCAGGCCCAGCGGACAAGGATGGAGAGCTGCACCCAGAAGGGCGAGAAGTGATGCCCAGCCGTCCCCCATGACTGCCCTGAGAGTGGGACTCCCCGGGCCCTGGCAGGCTGCTGACCCTCAGCTTGCAAACCGCTAAGGGCAGGACGTGAGACTTTTCCTGTGGATGGTCCCCTCCCCTGCGGCTCCACCATGAGGCTCCTCGTGGCCCCCCTCTTGCTAGCATGGGTGGCTGGTGCCACTGCCGCTGTGCCCGTGGTCCCCTGGCGTGTGCCCTGCCCCCCTCAGTGTGCTTGCCAGATCCGGCCCTGGTATACACCTCGCTCGTCCTACCGCGAGGCCACCACAGTGGACTGCAATGACCTGTTCCTGACGGCCGTGCCCCCGGCGCTGCCCGCGGGCACGCAGACCCTGCTCTTGCAGAGCAACGGCATCGTCCGCGTGGACCGGAGTGAGCTCGGCTACCTGGCCAACCTCACGGAGCTGGACCTGTCCCAGAACAGCTTTTCCGACGCCCGGGACTGTGACTTCCAGGCCCTGCCCCAGCTGCTGAGCCTGCACCTGGAGGAGAACCAGCTGACCCGCCTGGAGGACCACAGCTTCGCAGGGCTGGCCAGCCTGCAGGAGCTCTATCTCAACCACAACCAGCTGCGCCGCATCGCCCCCCGGGCCTTCGCCGGCCTCGGCAACCTGCTGCGGCTGCACCTCAACTCCAACCTGCTGAGGGCCGTGGACAGCCGCTGGTTCGAGATGCTGCCCAGCCTGGAGATCCTCATGATCGGGGGCAACAAGGTGGATGCCATCCTGGACATGAACTTCCGGCCCCTGGCCAACCTGCGCAGCCTGGTGCTGGCAGGCATGAACCTTCGGGAGATCTCCAACTACGCCCTGGAGGGGCTGCGGAGCCTGGAGAGCCTCTCCTTCTATGACAACCAGCTGGTCCGGGTGCCCAGGCGGGCGCTGGAGCAGGTGCCTGGGCTCAAGTTCCTGGACCTGAACAAGAACCCCCTCCAGCGGGTGGGGCCCGGGGACTTCGCCAACATGCGGCACCTCAAGGAGCTGGGGCTGAACAACATGGAGGAGCTGGTTTCCATCGACAAGTTTGCCCTGGTCAACCTCCCCGAGCTGACCAAGCTGGACATCACCAACAACCCCCGGCTGTCCTTCATCCACCCCCGCGCCTTCTACCACCTGCCCCAGATGGAGACCCTCATGCTCAACAACAACGCGCTCAGTGCCTTGCACCGGCAGACGGTGGAGTCCCTGCCCAACCTGCAGGAGGTGGGTCTGCACGGCAACCCCATCCGCTGCGACTGCGTCATCCGCTGGGCCAACGCCAGCGGCACCCGCGTCCGCTTCATCGAGCCGCAGTCCACCCTGTGTGCTGAGCCGCCGGACCTCCAGCGCCGCCCAGTCCGGGAGGTGCCCTTCCGAGAGATGACAGACCACTGCCTGCCCCTCATCTCCCCCCGCAGCTTTCCTCCCAGCCTCCACGTGGCCGGCGGAGAGAGCCTGGTGCTGCACTGCCGGGCGCTGGCGGAACCAGAGCCCGAGATCTACTGGGTCACTCCAACTGGGGTTCGACTGACAGCTGCCCGTGCAGGCAAGAGGCACCGGGTGTACCCCGAGGGGACCCTGGAGCTGCGGAGGGTGACGGTGGCAGAGGCGGGGCTGTATACCTGTGTGGCCCAGAACCTGGTGGGGGCCGACACCAAGACAGTCAGTGTGGTGGTCGGCCGGGCTCCCCCGAAGCTGGGCAGGGGCAAGGGATCGGGGCTAGAGCTCCGGGTGCAGGAGACCCACCCCTATCGCATCCTGCTCTCTTGGGTCCCCCCACCCAACACCATCTCCACCAACCTCACCTGGTCCAGCACCTCCGCCCTCCGGGGCCAGGGGGCCACTGCTCTGGCCCGCCTGCCTCGGGGCACCCACAGCTACAACATGACCCGCCTCCTTCAGGCCACGGAGTACTGGGCCTGCCTGCAAGTGGCCTTCGCTGATGCCCACACCCAGTTGGCCTGCGTGTGGGCCAGGACTAAAGAGGCCACTCCCTGCCACCGAGCCTTAGGGGACCGACCTGGGCTCATAGCCATCCTGGCCCTGGCTGTCCTCCTGCTGACAGCCGGGGTAGCAACCCACCTCGGCCCTGGCCAGCCCCGGCAGGGGGTGGGTGGGCGGCCTCTCCTTCCAGCCTGGGCTTTCTGGGGCTGGGGTGTCCCCTCAGTCCGGGTGGTGTCTGCTCCCCTCGTCCGGCCCTGGAATCTGGGAAGGAAGCTGCCCACATCCTTAGAAGGAGAGACACTGTCACCATCATTGTCTCCCAATTCCTGGAGCTCATCCTGTCCTCGGCAGTAGAGAAATAACGAGGACTACTTTTTAACAAAAGGGAAGCAACCTGGGCCAATGCCCTGCCAAAAAAGTGACATGGACCCACGTGCTCAAAGCCGGACAGCTGAGCCATGACAGACGGGGCTTGGTGGCCCTAGGGGCTGCTCCCGCCACCTCTAAAACATGGCCCTTACCTTCTGGGGGGCTCCTCGGCTGCCTTTTTGAGGAGCATCTGTAAGGGACAGAAGGACTCTGGTGAAAAGCTCCCACCTCCCAGCTGTCTACATGCCCAGAGGCTCCTGGGCAGCGCCTGGCTGTCCCCTGCCATGTCCCCAGGCCCTCGGCCCTCAGGATGTGCCCCTCCTCTGCCGTTTCTCTGTTCAGTCTCAGTTGCTTGCTCCTCCCTCACCCGGGCAAGGACTGAAGGAGGCCTCTCCTCCCACCGTGGCGCCGCTCCCAGCGACCCCAGCCTGCTCTGAAGGACACTTGGACGAGGCTGC
Organism: Lasiurus cinereus; assembly: GCA_011751065.1. Lineage (NCBI taxonomy): Eukaryota > Metazoa > Chordata > Mammalia > Chiroptera > Vespertilionidae > Lasiurus > Lasiurus cinereus. The sequence continues at coordinate 8,514,099 of JAAGEH010000042.1, read as the reverse complement.
CCAGGACCGCCTCCTCCTGGCAGCCCAGTTGGCACTTGCTCGGAGGTTGACTTTCTATAGGCAATTTTGTACCTTTGTGGAGGAATGTGTCACCTCCCCCCAACCCAGTCCACTCTTCTCTCCTGTTTTGTAAAAAATAAAACTAAATAAGAAAAATATGCAAAGGAGGGAAAGGAGACAAAGAGAAAATAGTCCTTTGAGTCCTGAGTACAAACCTGGAGCTCTCCTGCGGGGGGAATCCCTGTAACCCTAGAGGAGGGCGAGGGAGGGGCAGGAATGGAAGAGGAGAAAGAAAAGGAAGTGAAATGGGGAACCAGGGTACTGGTTTCCCTTCAGGTTTCGATTCTGGCCTCTCTTAGACAGTTCCTGGGAAGAGGAACAAAGAGCCGAGAGGCTGACAGGAGAGGGTGAAAGCACAGGTGGCAAGGAGGAGGGTGGGGGAGAGAAAGGGAGAAAGCGCCAGAGATGGAGGGAGTGGAAATTTCCATCACCGAACACTGTCACCCCTCCTCATTCTCTGATAAGCAATTAACATGCCAGTGCATCAGAAGCACTTCCCAGGCCTCTTTCTAATTAAACAAACCCAAGGGGCAGAGTCATGCCGAGAATTGCAAATCATCAAGATAGCAAGAACCTGGCTCACTGGGGCAGGAGCCTGTGTGGGGTGATAGGGGATGGGGGCAGGGTGAGGGCTGTGGGACAATGAACTCGGTGCATTTATCTTTCCAGTCCATTTCAGTATAATTTGCAGGGAGCTTGGTTTGCTTTTACAGAACTTTTTTTAAAAACAGAATGACTTCCGAAGCCCAAGTGTGAAGAGGGCATGCGTTGGAGAGGCCACGGGGATGAGGGGAGGGCTGCCGTAGGCCAGGCAGTGAAGCAGCTCCAGAGCAAGAGGCCCCTGACCCCGGTGGTGCTCGTTTCGAGGTGTCTGGAGAAAGGGGTGGAGCTCCTGAAACTGAAAAGCAGTAGGAGGTGCAGCCTGAGGGCCCCTGTGCTCCAGACATGTCAGCAGACTCCTCAGAGGCTGCGCTGAGCTGCTATGTGTCACTGGTGGAAGCCAGGCTAGGGGCAGAGCAGCGGGCCCCACGGGACCCACACAGAGCACCCTCACCCCAGCCAGAGGGTGGTGCTCCTCCCTGGGTGAGCGCAGGAGAGCAGGAGAGCAGGGCTCTCTGACGACCTTCACAAACGCCTGCTGAGCATGGATGGCTGGGCCCACCCCAGACTCCCCTAGGAGCCTCTGACCTAGATCTGGGCAGGTCCCGAGACTCTGCCTTTCTAACACGTTTTCAGGTGATACTGATGCTGTGGGTCTGGGAGCCACACTTTGAGGACCTCAGAGCTCCACCCAGCATGTAGTGGCTGGCTAGAATGTTCCACTCCTGCTCCAGGCCCCAGGAGAGAAGGGGAAGGAGCCTCCGCTCCCCCCACTTCGCTGGTGGGCTGCTCGGGTCAGCAGGCTCCATTCACGTGTGCTGCTCCCCAGGGGGTGGTGGTGTGCTCTGTGTGGAGAGGGTAAGCAAGCAGAGATAGCAAGCATGCTCTCGTCCCCTTCTGGCACCATGAGCAACGCTCTGTGGCCTCCAGTATTCTCTCCTGGTGAACTTTGGGGTCACCACAGCTACGTTCTGGGCAGCTCCACCAACTGACTGGAGCTGGCCTTGGGAGCTAGCCTATTTGCCATCTGTGGTCCAGAAGGCATATGGGGAGGAAGTATGCAGGGCCTCTGGTGGATTATGGAAAACTGCAGTTGGAAATTAACACCTTCCCTCCCTTCCTCTCCTCCCTTCTCTTTGCTGCCTTCCTGGATGGGCCAACATGGCACAGAGCTTTGAGCTCTTGCTCCCTTAAGTGAGCACCCAGAAGCCCTGGGAAGCCTGTGGAGGCTTGCAGCCCCCTCCTGTCAGCACCTGCTGCCACCCCTCACCTCCCCTAGGAGCTCTGGGCCCAGCAGAGCCAGAGACCCGGAGAGTGAGCAGCGCACAGCAGGAGTCCTGAGGCCTCAGCTCCCGCTAGCTCAGAGTAGCCCAGATGTGCCTGGGTGGAAGGCCTCTTTGCTACCTTCCTTTCCTTAGCTATAGACAGGAAGCCCTGGAGGAGGGGGGGAAGCCCCTAGGGAGAGGGAGGTCCATTCTGGTGCCCAGTCTCCGCACACCCAGTGTCTGGCTGCACTGCTGCTTCCAATGGAGCCTACAGCTGCTTGAGTCCTTGCAAATGAATCCCTTCTTCTGGGGAGGAAAGGCAGTTATGGCAATGTAACCTTTCAACCGATCCCCATGTCCTAAGCCCATTGGCTGCCAGGAGCAGTGAGGTGAGCTGAGAGAGGACACAGGCAGGGAAAAGAAGAAAGAGGCACTTTGTGCGCGATTGTTTCCCAGAATAGCTAGAAACGGAGGAAATGGGAGTGAGCAGCCTCCCCCTGGCATGGAGCTGGCATGTACTCAGGTGCCTGTGAGCAGGTGAGAGGACGGGGATCATGCCCTTATGTCTATTAACACAGGAGAAGTGGCATTTGAAGTCAGCATTCACACTAGACTGAGCGTGTAGGCAACTACACGTGCTGTTTTTAAAACAAACACAATAGCTATTTACCCGGTCTTCTGAACGTGTTGGGTTGCTTTTTTAACCCTCAGTAGAGAGCAAGATTTAATTCTGTTTAAATGTTAAGTTATGTAAGGCCTATCATTTCCATCTTTCGAGATGATTTCAAAGCCAGCCTAACTATTGCACGTGTTAGCATTCCCTCCCTAGTGCATGCCACTGCTCCATTCAGTCCTGCCTTCTATGTCCTCATCCACAGCTCAGACAGATTGTGGAGCAGACCTGGGCGGGCATGTGCTGTGGCTCACCACCAGCCTGACACAGAGCCATCAATCAACATGCCTGGCATTGCCGCTCAGACAACTGCTAACCACTTAACTATACGATCTTGCACGGGCATTTCTGCATTCTCCCACGAGGCTGACTTCGTTGGAGTTGCTGTCAAAATGAGGAGACAGTGAGTCTGTGGCGTTCCTGGGAGCTGAGTCTAGTCCCTGTGTCACAAACGAAAAGAGGTTGGCTGCTCTATGTAGGATGACCAGAGGGACTTTCCTGGTCTTAGCACTGAAAGTCCCTCGTTTTAGGAGCTGTCAGTCTTGGGGCAACCTGGAATGGTTGGCCACTCTAGTCTAGTGAGCTCTTTTTTTAAAAAAATATATTTTATTTATTTATTTTTTTTTTACAGAGAGGAAGGGAGAGAGAGAGTTAGAAACATCGATGAGAGAGAAACATCAATCAGCTGCCTCCTGCACACCCTCTACAGTGGTACTTCAAGATACGAGTGCCCTAACATACGAGATTTTTGAGATACGAGCCGTCGAGCAAGCGATTCTTGCTTTGAAATACAAGCAACATTTGAGATACGAGTAATCGTGCGGATCGGCCAGCTGAACACGACCCACAGATTTACCGCGACTCGAGCGTCTCATAGTTTCCCACGCCTCAAGGTTACGGAATGAATTAAACTCGTATCTCGAGGTACCACTGTACTGGGGATGTACCCGCAACCAAGGTACATGCCCTTGACCGGAATCGAACCTGGGACCTTTCAGTCCGCAGGCTGACACTCTATCCACTGAGCCAAACCGGTTAGGGCTCTTTTTTTATATATATACATTGATTTCACAGAGGAAGGGAAAGGAAGAGATAGATAGAAATATCCATGATGAGAATCATTGATCGGCTGGCTCCTGTACTCCCCACACCAGGGATGTAGACTGCAACCTGCACATGTGCCTTGACCTGGAATCGAACCATGACCTCCTGCTTCATAGGTCAACACTCAACCACTGAACCACGCTGACAGGCTAGTGAACTCTTTGAAAGTATACCACGCCATCTTCCTTGCTCCCTTTCTCTTCACTCCCTCGTAATCAGATATATCATGAACTTGACTGTGTGTTAGGCGAACTGGGGGTGCAGATGAAATTCTGAGCCCAACTTTGCATTTTAGAGAGAGGAGAAAGCTGGTGAGCAGGCCCAATAAGTAAATATACAGAATGCTGGATGGTGATGGCGATGGGGGAAAAATGTCAGGGAGGGAAGAGGATGAGAGGGGATGTGAGGGCTCACCTATGGTGCTCAGGACAGGCCTTGTTGAGAAGGTGACATTTGGGAGAGAACTGAGCAGTTATCTGGGGGAAGGTGATCCAGGCAAACAGAATAATATGGGCTGGAGCAAGAGAGGGAGGGGGGAGAGTAACAGTGAACCCTAGGTCAGAGAACAGCCAGGCAATTGCACTGAGCCTTTAGGCCACAGGAAGGACGTGGGCCTTCCTTACCAGCAAAAGGGGAGCCACAGGAGGGGTCTGAGCAGATTTGACTTACAGGGATCCTTCTGGTTGCTAGACTGAGAACAGCATGGGAGTACCGAGGTAGAGGGTATTGAGTGCCAAAGCAGACAGGCCAGTTAGGAGTCAGCCCACTGTGATAATCATCTCAGTTTAAGCACTGTTTTTAGGATTTTGTCACCGAGTACACCTCCAGTATTTTCTAAATCTATCTTTGCCCCCATTTTTGAAAATCAAATCCACATTTATCCTTTTGCAGGCTCCTGACCCCTCTCCTTTTCCCCTGAATCATCAAAAGCAGCTCACATAGATCAAGGCTCCAACATCACATTGCACGTCTATCAGTGCCCTACCTCGTAACACAGAACCTGGAATTCATGCAAGGTAGCGAGAAATAAACTCCACTGGCCTCCCATCCCCTCTTAGTTGTGTCTGTCATTGAAGCATGTCATTCCAAGGGAGAGGCAGCAGTGACTGGAGGAGTCCCTGTCCTGCCCTTGCTCTGTCACATTGTCAACCCTTTGGCTGTTCCAGGCCTGAGGTCTACCTTCCTTCTTGATGATTTTTCTAAAAGAACCCTTGTGTGCTCCTCATGGGTTTCCCACGTGTCAGGTCACTTGCTTTAACCTCCCCAGTACGGTCCTAACCCACTTGTTTCCTTCATGCAGCTGCCCTTTGATCAGCACCCTCTCCTTGTATTTTTATAGAATAGTGATGATGGCTGACATTGAGCCCCTACTGTGCGCTAGCCATTCTAATACAGATTTCACACACGCCACTTTATTTCACTCGCAGCCACCTTATCAAGTAGGTACTCTTATCCCCATGTTACAAATGTAGATAGCAGGGCTCAGAAAGGCTAATTAGCTTGTCCAAGGTCACATAGCTAGTAAGTAGGTGGCAGAGTTGGGATTCAAAGGCTCTGTCTTCGCTGCCCTGCTCCACTATATTCAGATTCATCTACTTTGAAAGTATGTCAATCATTTTTCAAGAACATGAGAACTTAAAATCCAGGTGCAGATTTTAGAGAACTCCCGGTGCAGCCACTTCTATTTTTAGATGCTGTCCTCTTTTAATTCACTATAATTTATGACTTTATTGTCGGGACTTCAGTTTTAAAACCTCTGAACTATATTGTCTTGAGAATCACAGCTTCTGATTCATTTCTCAGAATTCTTGAAACATGCGCTTTAGAAGTCTGGATGTGTTTCATTTTGCACCTCTCGTCCTTTCTTTCGTTCTTTAGATACTATGGACTCCAAAACCCCACAGTGGCTTCCTCTGGGGGTTCTCATCTCTCCCCTCCCCAATCAGTTCTTTGTTGGAATTACGTCCAGAGCACCCTTTGCCCACAGCGTTCCTTTGTCTCTGAGCTCAGACATAGCTGGCAAGCCAGGAGCTGATCAGTGCCCAAGCCGGAGACCAGGTGGCAGGAGTCCCCGGCACTGCTTCCCCTGGCCTTGGCACCCATTTCTTAGCATCCATTAGAAAACACAGTCCCTGGGGCCCCTTCAGGCCAGGTGGCCCACGCATTCTCATGCCCCAAAGCCCTCCTGAGCCATTCTCCTTTTGTCTTCACCAAAAGCTGGTGCCACCTCTTGTGACCTTCCATTGCCCAGCTGGAGTCAGGAATTGGCATCCCACCCCTGACTCCTCCATACACCCTGAAACTTCGTGCCCCTCCAGGTTCTCTTTTCTCTAATCCCCAGCAGGGAGTTCTCCCTGCCCCCCGCCCCCATTTGTAGACATTTCCAATCACTGCAGTCCCTCACCCCGCACTGCAGCACCACAGCATGCAAAGGGGCCTAATGGTCTTGCGCCTGGGTGTCTGGGAGCTCTGAAGAGCTACTGTTGGAAAATGCCAGCTCCCTTGTCAACAAGAGAACACAGTAGTTGAAGAAGTACAAGGAGCTGTTCCTCATCCGCTCATTGCACCTCAGGAATCAAAAAGGGCCACGCTGTCAGCCTGTGAGGAAGGAAGAAGGAACCCAGGATCAACCTACGTTCGAAGAATAACGTGCGGGCCCTAACCAGTTTGCTCAGTGGATAGAGTGTTGGCCTGTGGACTGAAGGACCTTGGGTTCAGTTCTGGTCAAGGGCACATGCCTGAGTTGCAGGCTCAATCCCCAGTGGTGGGCGTGCAAGAGGCAGCCAAACAGTGATTCTCTCTTTTCATTGATGTTTCTCTCTCTCTCTCTCTCTCTCTCTCTCTCTCTCTCTCTCTCTCTCT
>JAAGEH010000042.1:8435254-8507525 GCA_011751065.1 Lasiurus cinereus | reverse complement strand
TCTCTCTCTCTCTCTCTCTCTCTCTCTCTCTCTCTCTCTCTCTCTCTCTCTCCCTTCCTCTCTGAAATCAATAAAAATGTATTTTAAAAATAACATGCAGTACGTTTGGCCCATGGCTGAGCTCACTGGTACCTACTTTCTCATTTGCTCTTACACAGATATGGTTGTAATCCCCATTTTACAGGCAAGGCAAGGGGACTGAGGCTTGGAAATCTGACAGAAGTTACGCAAGCTCACACAACCAATAAGGGTAGAGCTGGAGTTCGAACCCAGGTCTTCTAATTCTGAATTGCCATGCTTTAGCCACCTGCCCACACTAAACACCTTCTACCTAAACACGAGGACGTGAGGGCAGTGCACTCCTCTGTGGGGTGTGGGATGCCAGCCTCTGTACTAACCATGGAGGACAAGGAGGAGATGGTACCACTTACACCAACGAGGATTGTAGGAGCTGGGTGTGTGGTTGGCAGGTCCCAGGACCCCTCAGGGCGGAGCTGACAGAAGCCAAGAAGCCCTGTGGAGACAAGGCCACTGCTTGGTAAACCCCCACAGCCACAGCCTGTCTTGCAGAATCCCCTGGGTCAGGCCCCTGCCTGCTAACAGCCTCACCATCATCATCTCCATTCATTTCACAGTGAGGTTGGGGCAACTAGGCAGGGCAGGGATAGACTGAGTCACTAGCTATCCTCCTCAGGGGTTCCAAGTGGACTTGGGCTGCTGTGAATTGCTGACAAGTTTTCCTGATCATAGGCATGGATGATATTTTCTGGAGAGAGGCCAACTTGGATTTGGTAAGATTCTAAAATAGGTCTGAAACCCAGAAAAATCAAAACTTGCTGCATCAGAGGGTCTGAGAGTCACAGCCACGGTTCCAGAATGCAGTTGGGAGTTGCCACCCACACCTGGGGCTCTGTTAGGGGGATTAGATTATGAACAGCCACCACCTCCGCACCTAATGAGAATCAGGTTTATATGTGAAGACATTTCCCTTCAAATAAGGAAAGTGGGTCCCCAGTGCCTTCATCTGCAAAGCAAGGGCTCCTTTGTCTGCCTCTAACCTTCAATCAAAGCTTCAAGCCTCCAGCCCATAAACCTACAAGCTTTCTGACTCCGCTGCACCCCTGCCCCCGGCTCCCTTGCCAGCCCTGTCAGTCCCCCAATCCTGAGAGCCACAGTAGAGCTCACTCAGCCAGTCCCTTCTGAGCATACCAGCTGGTCCGTGGCAACTTATATACAAACTCCAATTAGTGATACATGCAGACAGAAGAGGTCTTGTGCTACTTATTGATACTCACAGACAGAGGAGGCCTCGTGCCAATCAGTGATACATGCAGATAGAGTAGGTCTCGTGCTAATCAGTGATATACGCAGACAGAGGAGACCATATGCCAATCAGTGATACATGCTCAGAGGACTCTCCTGACTCTCGTGCTACATAAACATAAACAGGTTGCACAGGGTGTGCTTGCACAGCACGTATATTGCTACTACTGAACCACTGCCCTCCCACATGCTTAGGGCAAAAGGGCCTTTCACCCAGTGATACTGCTGTGTCCTCGCCTGCATGCATGGGTGTGGCAAATGGGCTTTGATCATCCAGCATACTCTGATTGATTAGAGTCCCCACCCTTGGGAATCCCAATCTCAAGCCCTTCTCCTTTGTCATCTTGGGTAGGTTAGAATCACCCATCCTGATCTAGTTCTCCTTTATACCCCTTCCCCAATTCCTCAATTTCTCAGACACCCCCGCATACATACACACGTGCTATGTGCACATGTGCTTGCACAAACACACGTTGTGAATGTCATTTGCAGCTCTGCTCCAGGCCCCATTCTACATGCCATCTGCCAGAAGCTATTTTAAGCATCTAATAAAGCTTCTTAGAAGGAACCCTGGGGTGTTTCCCCAGGACAAGAGCATTTGGCTCCAGATGGCTCTGCATGTTGGCACCACATGAAGAGAAGGAGAAAGGATGAGTCCAGGGCTAGCAAGAGACCCAGTCACCTCCCAAAAGCACTGGGGGCAAGAGGAGGGCCCTAAGTAAGAAGGTCGAACATTCTTTCTGGTCAGAGGCCTATACCTGGATTCGAATCCCTACTGAGATCTTTACACACCTCTCCACCCTGCCTGTGAATGAGGGCTGCTAGAACTTAACTCCCTCATTCTCAAACTGGAGCGGCACCAGAATCACCTAGGCAGGGGGAGGGACACAGATTCCTGGCTCAACCCCAGAGGTTCCAATTCCAAGAGTCTGGAGTGGGACTTGAAAATTTTCATTTCTCACACAAGTCCTCAAATGGATGCTTCCGGTTGGGGACCACGCTCTGAGAAGCCATGACTCATGAGTGGTTGTGAACATTAAGTGAGAAAATATACATGAAGCAGCTAGCACTTAGTAAGACAGAGACTCTCAGCTTGTATTGTGCATGAGAATCACCTGGGAGCCTTAACAGCTGATGCCCAGCACCTCAAGCCAATTAAATCAGAGTCTCTAGGGATGAGATACAGACATGATAGCAATTTTTAAATGCACAGTCAAGGTTGAGAGCCACTGTCATAGAAGCTCAATACATTTAAAACACTCTTTATGAGCTACCCAGCTGCCCCTCACTTCAGATCTTGCTCTCCTTTTTTTCTCCTGGGTCCCATCTCCCACTGTTTCCCATGGGAAGCACCTCAAGGAAGTGTAACCTTGGCTTTGGCTTCCAGAGTGGCCAGAGGCTGAGTACCATGTGGAAGATGAGAGTTAGTTCATTCATTCAGTGGCTCACCTGCCCAGTAAAATGTCATTCACTCATTAATCATCAACCAAGCTGCTATCCCTGGGTTTATGGTGTGCTTGAGGGATGAGTAAAATCCAGTCCTGTCCTCAGAAGTTGGTACCATAAGCACAAAAAGTGTAAAATAATGGATGTTCCGATTTGGAAGAATCCTCTAGCTCCACCTCATACCCACCATAGAAGTTCTGTAGAATAGTCCCTTCATTCCTGCAGCCCAGGTATGTGTCCTGACTGGGACTTGAACCAGCAACCCTTAGGGTCACAGGACAACTCTCAACCAATGGAGCCACTCCAGCCAGAGAGCTCTTTACCTAGAAGGCAACCCATCTAGTTGAACAATTCTACTTGTTAAAAGTTCTTCCCAAAAAAACAGGAAGTTGAGTCCTTTTAATATATATATATATATGTTATTTTTTACAGAGAGGAAGGGAGAGGGGATAGATAATTAGAAACGTCGATCAGCTGTCTCTTGCACACCTCCTACTGTGGAGGGACAAGGACCAGACTGCGTTCCCCCCTTAAGGAGTCGAATTAAGGCCAGGGTGACCTCAGGCCTGGAGGCAGTAAAACCAGGAACTGGTGGTTTTCGTACACAAACACCAGGTACCTAAGGCACACCCAGCTCTGAGGAACCACAGGGTCGTACAAACCACCCCTAGGAAGGACATCTGCATTCCAAGCTACTTGCTTAATCAGAGTTTAGATAAAGAGTAATGCTTAGCCAAGTCCTCCTGCGCTGAGGATAAAAGGCATTTGCTGCGGAAGTTCAGGGCTCTAGTGCTTCCCTGCTGTGTCAGTGGAACCGTGAGCCCGGACTCGAGTTCATAATAAAGGCTTCCTAAATTTTCCAATTGGCTGTCTGGTGGTCGTCTTTCTCGGGTGGGTTCGAGTCCCACCTGGGTCGCCCCACAACACTACTAGGGATGTGCCTGCAACCAAGGTACATGACCATGACCAGAATCGAACTTGGGACCTTCCAGTTCGCAGGCCAATGCTCTATCCCCTGAGCCAAACCACTTAGGGCAGAAGTTGAGTCCTTTTGTTTACTTGTTCAGCCCATTGTGGTCTCAATAAACTCAGTAAAAGGTTGGTGAAAACACCCTCTGCTGAGGTTGAGTTGCCACCAAGTGCATCCCGAGTGCAGTGGCAGTGATCAAAACAAGGATCAAACGGAGCTACTTTCAGGCCCATTCCAAATGCTCTCTTCAAAGGAATTTGGAATTCTGGCACAGCTCACCCTCTAAATGAAAAGCTCCGACTGTAGCCCTGGCTGGTGTGGCTCCATTGGCTGAGCGTCATCTGGTGCATATTAAAAAGAAAAAGAAAGATGTACACACATCGTTACTACCACTCATCTTTCTTTCTGTCTCATCTATGGAACCAACCACACACTAGTCAGGAGAGGCCTAAACGTTTAGGAGATTCTACGCAGCTTGCGGAGCAATGCAACTGCAGAGCTTGTGGTCAGGATCCTGGGAACACAGACATGCAATGGACCAGGCCAAATGGCAGAGGAAGGCCGAGGGCTGCAGGAACCCCTGAGGTGGTGAAGAAGGACACGTCTGACCTCAGTCCAGCCCAGCTGGGTCCAGCCTGCTGGGACCTCGCATCCCCAGTGACTCTGGCTACTTTGGACGGAGGTGACATGAGATAGGGCAACATCACATTTGAGCAAAAGGGAAATCAATGGTAGCCTCCCTTCCAGCTGACTTTTCCTCTTCTGGGCGAAAGAGGCTCCCTATCTGTAACCCAACCATGCTGAACCTCAGCTGCGGTGTTCTGGAGAGAGGAAGCTGGTAAGAGAAATGGGATGGCAGAGACACCCGTAGGTGAGTGTCTACATCATGTTTCCCACCTCCCAGCCTCCCCACTATGTTTGCAGAGAAGAAATGGGCTAAGACTGATACTGAGGGGGAAGTATGTTGTACATGTGTGCTCAGAGGGGACACCGCAGTTAGAGGAAAAGGCAGCTGTAATTCTTGGCCATTAGCATACCAGCTAAATGCTCAGGCTTCTCCTTCTTCTGCCCCTCCAGCTGCCTCTTGGTCCTCACCAGTGAGGGCGCAGAGATGTCTTCACTGGGGGCAGCTCAGGGGAGGGGAGTCAGGATCTGGTTGACCTTCCATTGCCTCCTCAGAAATGAAAAGCTGCTAATAACACCATCCCTTCCTACCTCTCTCCCCTTCCCCTGGTAACACCATCACCACCACTTGACCTTGCTTTGCTGGTTTTTATTTTTATTGTAAATCATCTGATTTTTACATTTTTAATTGTAGTTAAAAACACATAAAAAATGTACCATCTTAACCATTTCTAATTTACAGCTCAGTTGTGTTAAGTATAATCACAGTGTTGTGCAATCAGCCTCCAGAACTTTTTCATCTTGCAAAACTGAAACTCTGTACCCATTAAACAACTCCTTATCCCTTCCTCCCCTGTTCCTGGCACCGCCACTCTCTTTTCTATTTCTGCAAACTTGACCACCCTATTTACTTCAAAAAAGGGGGGTCATACAGCAGTTGTCTGACTTATTGCATTTGGCGTGATATCTTTAACATTCCTCCCTGTTATAGTATGTGTTGGGATTTATTTCCTTTTTAAGGCTGGATAATATTCCATTGTATGTATATACCACATTTTCCCCCATTCATCCATTGATGGACGCTTGGGTTTCTTCCACCTCTTGGCTATTATGACTCATGCTGCTATGAACACAGGTATGTCACTATCTCTTTAAGACCCTGCTTTCAATCCTCTTGATATATACCATCAAGTGGGATGCTGGGCCATATATAATTCCATGTTTAATTTTTTTTGAGGAATCGCCATGCTGTTTTCCACCGTGGCTGTGGCATTTTGCATTCCCACTGGCCGTGTACAGGGTTCCAATTTCTCCACCCTGCCTTGCTTCTAAGGAGTCATAAGAACAGGAGCTCCCCAGCACCTCTCAACTTGACATGGGAGTCCAGAGCCTCTTTCCAACTTAGAATGACTGCAGTCCTGCCTTTTCCTGCCTTTCCCTCAGAACCCCCGAGGCCATTTCTGGTGGAATCTCCTGCCCATCGCCCCATCCCTGAAGAGTCCTTGCAAGTGGTCCCCCCACGTCCCACATGGTTTAGGGTTCAGGCTCTGGAAGAGGGGCCGCATGCAAATGAAAGAGACAAGACAATGCCAAAACCAGTTTGCCTCAGTGGATAGAGCATCAGCCTGCGGACTGAAAGGTTCCAGGTTTGATTCCAGTTAAGGGCATGTGTCTTGGTTGCGGGTGCATCCCCGGTGCGGGGCGTGCAGGAGGCGGCTGGTCAATATCTCTCTCTCATCGATATTTCTAACTCTCTATCCCTCTCCCTTCTTCTCTGTAAAAAATCAATAAAATATTTTTAAACAAAAGAAAGAGATAAGACAAGGGATACTTTGGAAATATTGGGGGACCAGGTGAGAGCCCAGCTCAAAAGGAAGGACTTGCTTGGGCTCTGGCCTTGTGATCCTTTTATTCAATTTGGGATCAATCTATAGCCCTTAAGCAGGCAATTTCCAGCAACAGGCAGATTATCTTATCAGTAAGAATTTACATGACTGTCTGATGGGGAAGTTGCTTCAGCTACCATTGTCTAGCCTAAACAGTGGGTGCATAGCTCTGACCTTTGCCAGGGCTCAAAGGTCACCAGCCTTCTAGGTTCCTTGTCCACACGTCTCTGTTAGTGAAGACAATGGGCGGCTGGTTTCCCACAAGTCCTGCCCTCCTGCAGCCTGGGAAGAATACAAATCCACAAGGACTTCCAAGGCAGTGAGCAAAGCAAACACCCCCAACAGCATGGTGCTCAAATAAGAGCTACTGGGGCAAGGAGGCTACACCCCACTCCTGATTGCTATGTGGGGCATGTGGTCATAACACAGCACCTGGGAGTTGGGGGCAAGGGAAGCTGGAGAGGGCAGGCCTGAAAGTCCACATCACCTCAAATCTCCAGGACAAACTCCAGCTTGGCCTCCCTGTCTCCCTCCTTTTGTGCTAGGGACTCAGCAGCCAAAGGGCTCATTCTAAAATTCAAATTCGGTCCACCACTTCCCCATTGAAAACGGTTCCTGGCTCCCCACACCTCAAACTCTGTCCTCCCACTCTGAGATCCAGCCACAGGAAGTGCTTCAGTTGCTAGAACATATACACTCTGTGTCTGCTGGGCCTTTGTACCCAGTTTTCTTAGCTTGGAACATTCTCCTCCACAACACCCATTGTCTCCCATCAACTAACTAGTTCTAGTCAACCTTGGGTCTCATCTTAGATATCGCTTCCTCCAGGAAGCCTTCCGTGGCCTCCCAGGTTCTGAGTCAGGGCCTCTTCTCAGTATTTCCACGAGGTCATCTCAGGACTCTAATGCTGGTGTGTTCCCCAGTGACTCACCTGTGTTTCTAAGTCACTGAGTCCTGTGAGCAGAGTCTTCTTCATTTGTATCCCCAGCACCCAAAAGACAGCCAGTCTCAGTGGAGGTGTTCCTTTTTGATGAGTGAATGAATATGTGAGTGAAGGCATGAAGGCCCGAATCAGGAGGCTGCGAAACATGAGGAGTAGAGTTGCTAGCTGACTCCCACCTTCTTTCTTTCCCCCCACATAATTAAAAGTGCTCAAATGTGCAACCTCAAATGTCAAGTTAAAAAATTAGCCAGATCTTTCAACTTCTTTCTTCTTCTTTTTTTTTTTTTTTTTGGTTGTCAAATGATCTTTAACTGAAATATTTTCCTTTGTGGTTCTTAACTAGCCGGCATTCTACTGCACCACTGCTGAGGTCATCTATGACGTCATGAGGGTGGCAGCCATCAACCTTGTAGCCCACAGACTGAGTAGTCCCCAGGATATCTTCAGTGGTTCCAGAGAGTTCTCTAGCTAAAGATCGGTGCCACATCTGTCGGGCAATGTTGACAATTTCATCAAAAGCCTTGGCTGATTGTGGCTCAGTTGGTTGAGTGTTGTCCTGTGAATTGAAAGGTTGCTGGCTCAATTCCTGGTCTGGGTACATGCCCAGGTTGTATGTTCAACTGATGTTTCTCTCTCTCTCTCTCTCTCTCTCTCTCTCTCTTTCTCTCTCTCTCTCCCCCTTCTTCTTTAAAAAAAATAAAATAAATAGAAACATATTTTTAAAGTAATATTTCCACTCTACTTAATGTGCTTTTGCTTCTTGGCAGTTCTTTGAGCGCTTTGATGATCTGGGCAGAGGCAGAAGGCACTACCTCAGTCTGGGCCTGTGAATTTCGAACGGTCAGTTTTGCCACAATCCTCAGACCTTTCCAATCACTGGTTCTTTGGTGATGGCATCACTAGCCTTTTTGGAGACAGACCCAGAGACCCCATTTTGGGACCCAGAGTAGACGTGGCATGGACTTCCCCACTAGTGCACTCAGGTATATGACTTGGATCTCGCTGAGGTCAAACTTTGATGGCTGGGTGGACACATGAATCCAGATTTGGAAGCAAGTTGCACCTTGGCCTCCTCTGAGCCAAAGACGTTTATTTCTTTCCTATCCTCTGACCTTCAGTGTCTCCTCCAAGTTAAGGGGCAATGAGGACAGGGAGGCCATGCAAAGAGACAATCCCGGGTGTGCTTTTAGAAATTGTTCCAAAGCTCTGCATTAAGGGCATCTTTTAATTTACCTGACTGTCCTCTGCCCTGTGCCACTGAATGGTGACAAGGTTATGGTTTCTCCCAGCTCTCTCCAGCTTCCCAGTGTCTGTCCAGTGACCACCTGCCTCCCTTGGCCCTCCCACCTTTGCTAAGAGACACTGTGATCTATGGCCTTTACCAGAGAGCCAGCCAGGCTGATGGGCCTGGGAGCCAGGTGTGACAGTGATGAATCTCTGGGAGCGGGGCCCTAATTGGCCATTCCCAGTGAAGCATGGAGACTTAGCGAGACAAAAATCTCCCCGACAGCATGCTGAATCTTTTTCCTGCTGCTGCTAAACAGCAAGCCCCAGGCTGGGGACATTCAGGAGAGCTGTTTCAGGGGGGAGGAGCACAGACAGGGATGCACCCGAACTGCCAGTAGCTCCCTGGAGCCTTCGGAGCTGCACATTCTGGAAACACAGAGTATCAGAGAATTTTATGTAAACACTGTTGCCATCGTCACGTCTAGCTAATGACAGCAGACAGCCGGCAGAGCCCCCAAGAACTGCCATAACAATGAGCCCGTCTCTCCCACACCACCGTCACTGCCGTCTGGAGAGTGTGGGAGGGACAGGCAGGGTCACTACTTCACTTTATTAGCGTCCCCTGTGAGACAGAGCTTTTACACGAATGATCTTCAACGTCTCAGCAGTCCTAGGAAGTGGCAAGTTTTAACATCATTCCAAAGATAAAGAAACTGGATGCCAAAACCGGTTTGGCTCAGTGGATAGAGCGTGGGCCTGCGGACTGAGGGGTCCCAGGTTCGATTCCGGTCAAGGACATGTACCTTGGTTGCGGGCACATTCCAGTCAGGGGCATGCTGGAGGCAGCTGATCGATGTTTCTCTCTCATCAATGTTTCTAACTCTCTCTTCTTCTCTGTAAAAAAATCAATATAATATATATAATTTTTTTAAAAAAGATAAAGAAACTGGAAAGTTTGTGTAACTTACCAACACCAGGCCCAGAATTCAAACCAGAATCTGTTGAATCCCACAGCCCACAACTTCTCTGCTCTCCAGTGCCATCTTCATCCAGTGCCTATCTACCCCAGGTGCCAGGCGGTGTCTCCTTGTCACCCAGCTAGCCCAGGGCAATGTCATGATGGAAGCCATGCTGTGGCGTGAGGCAGAGCAGAGTGCCCCCTTCCATGCCCCCCCCCCCCCCACACACACATCCCACCCTTTTCTCCCCTCGCTCAGTTGGTTCCCCACTCCTCACCCATCTGGGGACTGGGAAAGGTCAGACAGAGCCTCGGAGACCTCTCACCCTCGTCCTCTTCTGTGCATCAGGAGCCATGTGACTTCTTCACTGAGAAGAAGTGCAAGACCATTAACAAGGGTCACATGCAAGGAGGGCATCAGCCACCCACATGCAGAAACTGAGGACAGTGCGGGCTCAGGGGAAGCGCAGCACCGATTCCTTGCGCCCTGGCCCGGGTTTCCAAAGCGCGGCTTTTGGACCTCTAGGGCTTCCGGCAAGGGCAGCCTCCTCAGTTATCTTCTTGCACCGGGGCTGGAGGGTTGAGGGAAGGTCCAGAGGCCACTCCTGTGCAGAATTCAGCTCAATCTGGGAGATGATTTTTCCAGGGAAACAAGATTTAGTGAGAATGGAAAGGCTCCGATGGATGAGGCTCAACAGCTTTCTAGAAGATTCCCTGCTACATCACCCCCACACACAAAGTGCACACATGTGAACACACACACACACACACACCCTTCACAGCTCCACCCAAGCCGGGACGGTTGTCAAGCATCACCCCGCACACCAGGAGCACCCCAACTCCTGTGTAGCCTCCTGCCTCCCTCTGTGCTCAGTACTTAGACCCGGAAACCAGATCACAGACGACTCAGACCAGGCCCAGGGAGTGTGCTGCTCTTGCCCCTCTGGAACACCCAGCTTTGAGCTGAATCCCTCACAGATCCAACCAAGCAGCCGGAGCAGGGGAAGAATTTCTCTGGCCTAAAAAGCTAATGTGAGGGGAGCCGTCATTCATAACGCATCATGTCTAGACAGGAGGCAATGGGCCCGAAACTCTGCCCTGCTCAGACTCATGTGGCTCCGCCTGAGAGCCGATGCTAAGAGCCTCTGGAAACGAGGGCCAGTCAGCGAGGACACCAGTAGGGGGAGCGGAGAGAAGGGGTTGGTGCCACCCTTCCACACTCACAGGCATAGCCATCTCAGACAGCTGTGGGGCAGGCGGTGGAAGTGGGAGGAGCATGGCAAGACACTCAGACACGGGCTGGTGAGGGCGCAAATTATCTCGTGAGGTGGTGAGAACCCGGTCACAATATGTATCCCGACAGTTTATCCCTGTTACCAGCTTAGGCTATGGAGTCAGCACATCTGGCTGCAAATATTACTCTCCTCTACTAACTGTATGAGTCTGAAGAGGTTACTTGGAACTATTTCTTCCTAAGCTTAAAAGAGGTTAATGCAGGTAGAGTGGTAAGCACTGATGTATCTTAGCTAGATCCATTGTCCATAAGGACCTACAGTGTGGAGTTGTCAACAAACAGTCTCAGAGTGGCTGGAGTGGGACCAGATCACCTCTGAGATCCCTTCCACCTCCAAGGATATGCATACCACTCATTCATTTTATTTTTATTTTTCATTCAACAAATGAAACTACTCTGTAATAGAAACTATGCTAGCCCCTGAGTAAACAAGGGATCAGAGACTGCCTCACACTCTTGCCTTCTGTCTGAGACCTCTTAATCATTGCCTTAAAGCCATCCCTGCTGCTCCAGCCCAGTGGTCGGCAAACTCATTAGTCCACAGAGCGGCAAACCATGGCTCACAAGCCACACGTGGCTCACAAGCCGCTGTTTGCTGACTACTGCTCTAGTCCATTTGGCTCCATGGAGAGAGCGTCATCCTGCACTGAAGGGTTCCAGGTTTGATTCTAGTCAGGGGTGTATGCCCGGGTTGCGGGCTCAATCCCCAGTAGAGGACCTGCAGGAGACTGCTAATCGGTAATTCTCTCTCATCATTGATGTTTCTATCTCTCTCTCCCTCTCCCTTCCTCTCTGAAATATAAATAAATAAATAAATAAATAAATAAATAAATAAATAAATAAATAAATAAAGCAACTTTAAAAAAAAAGCTCTCCCCGCTGATCAGAAGGATGGAACGTTGGCATGCAACACATACATATACACACTGCCAAGCCGTCATGCCCTCACCAACATGACAATTACTGAGCCCTGAGCTCAGCTGGGATGGTTCAAGACCTGGCTATTTATTCATTCCTGCAGCCATCTCTGGCTCATGTGCCACCTCACAGGCTGTCTCTGGACCCTCTTAATGATCCTTCCGTGGCAGCAAGGTCTGTCTGCCACAGCCACGTTCTATTCTAATCTCTACTCTTTGGGGAAACAAACAAACCTACATTTCATAACAATGACCCTGTTGGCAAGAACCCTTGTTCTACTAGACTAGGTGTCTGTTCCAGGAGAATGAATCGTAGCCCCTCCATGGATGGGAACTGAAATAACCAGGCTGGCCTCAAGCTGCTGACTGGTTCCCCTAGGCCAGTGCTCGGCAAACCACGGTTCGCAAGCCACATGCAGCTCACAAGCCGCGGTTTGCCACTCTGTTGACTAATGACTCTCGATTCCAATAATTACAAGCCATTGTTATTCCTTATGATTAAGCCCCTATCCCGGTGGTTGGCAAACTCATTAGTCAACAGAGTGGCAAACCGCGGCTCTTGAACCGTATGTGACTGGAGAGCACAGTTTGCCGACCACTGACCTAGGCTATGATACCAAGTCAGGAGCTCAGGGTAGGATTCTGCTTTGGGGGATATTGGACATTTAACAATGATGGCAATCAGGTTACTCTTGCTGAGATTATGTAATTGAGCCTATGCCAAGCCTTCAACTTGGCCACCATGCCAACTCTGTTCATAAACCCACTGAGCAAACCCTGTGGTTCCTGAGGGGAAATGGACCATCTTGTCTACCTGATTACTAATAAGAGCTTGGTAGATATCCACAAGGAAGACAAATATTCTCATGTTTTGTACCCATTCCAAAAGGCCCATCCACATATTTTTTTCTGAACTTCCTTGTCACCAGTTCTTGAATCTTACCCCCTCCAAGTTCTTGACCATCTGGCCAAGTCATTAGCAAAGCACGTGAATTAGTGAGAGCCTTACCTGATGCCATCTCTCCTTTCAAGCAAAGTCATCAGTTGTACTATTCCAGGTCCTCACACTGGCAGGATTTCTGTGCACTCCTGAATGGAGCTATCATGCTAAAGCCATTTACTTTGGGGTGGATACCAACATATCATCAAGAGTTTTGCAAAGCTGCTGAAATCGGTTTGGCTCAGTGGATAGAGCGTCGGTCTGCAGACTGAAAGGTCCCAGGTTCGATTTCGGTCAAGCTATGTACCTTGGTTGTGGGCACATCCCCAGTAGGGGGCGTGCAAGAGGCAGCTGATTGATGTCTCTCTCTCATCGATGTTTCTAACTCTATCTCTCTCCCTTCCTCTCTGTAAAAAATCAATAAAATATATATATTTTTTTAAAAGAGTTTTGCAAAGCAGTTTTTCTCCTCCCCAGTCAACTCTCCCTGAGGCCATACATGTAGACTGAGGAAGCGGAGGAAAGCAACAGGAATGAGCACTCTGAGAGCTTGAGTGACTGGCTCTACGCCTTACACGAACCATTGGCATCCGCTTGGTCCAGCCCCACAGATGTCACTTGCTCTTAATTATGGAGTGCTGCTTGTGCAGGCCTGAGTGTGTGCGTTAGTCAGCCATGAGGAATAGCTTTGGTTGAATGCTCATGTGTTCAGTGGTCAGTGGTTTAGTCTCCCAGGCCAGCAACAAGCCAAACTAGTTCTCAAAAGAATAGTGGCCTGGCAAAAAGAGCATCAGTTTGCTCCCAAAGTCTTAGGCTCTCCTGGGATTTTCCTATTGAGTTTGCCACAGGCTCCACATAGTATCTCAAGATTGGTCTCCCAAATTCAGAGAGACTGGTGTTTAGCCAAAATGAAGTAAGGGAGACAGGATTTACTGTTCCACCTAAAACAACCGAACAAAAAAAAAACCAGAAAAAAATGTTTAAACGATTATTTATAAGACAATGACCATTTATAAGACATTTACAAAACCAAGCAATGAAGGGCAGCAATCTCTTTGAAATGGGAAATAAATAAAGTCAACCCTCTGATTGCCCCAACTTACTACCTTAAGAGAGTTTCCAGGTCTCAGGTAGGATGGGGATCCCAGGTCGAGCCTGGTGGACTCCCTGAGTTAAGAAGAGAATGCTGAGAGTACAAGGCAGGTGGATCTCACACAGGAAATAGAACTGGAGAGAAGAGAGTTCTACAGAGCGGGAACTCTGGAGATCTAACTTGAATCCCTCTCACCTGAGCACTGATCAGCATATACTCATAAGGAATCTGGGAGGTGGGGCAAAGAATAATCTGAATAAAGAATTAAGGAAACAGTGCTCAGCATACATGAGCTGGGAATAGGACCCGTTCCTACTGGCCAGCCTGGAAAACCCCATCATTCGTGGGACGTTGAACACATGAAGCAAGAGTGGATAGAATTGCAAAGAGACATGGACAAATCCATAATTATGGTCAGAGATTTTAATACCCACTCTCAATAACTGATAGAACAAGTTGCCAGGATATTTTGACACAAGATATTTGAACAACACTCTCAACCAACTTGATCTAATCAACATTCACAGAATTCTCTACCCAACGACAGCAGGAGACACATTTTTTCAAGTAAACATGAAACTTTTATCAAGAGAGATCATCTTCTGAGCCACAAATAAAACACAATAAATTTTAAATGATTTAAGTCATACCAAATCTCTTCTCTGGACACAATGGGGAAAAAATTAGAAATCAATATAAAAAGATAACTAGACAATCCCCAAATATTTGAAAACTAAATAACACTTCTAAATAACCCATGGGCCAAAGAAAAGAGAAATTAGGGAGTATTTTGGATTGAATGCAAATAAAAACACAATGAGGTCATTGGGATGCTGCTAAAACTGTACTTAGGGTAACACTCAACACATAGTAAAGGAGAAAGGTTTAAGTCAGCTCACTTCTGTCACTGCCCTGTGGTGATGCTCTGTTTGCATCTCCCCACCAGAGCGCAGCTAAGCAGTGTGTGCATCACCCTCCCAGCCTCCATCTACCAAACATAACGAAATGCCAGGTCCACCCCAGGCCTCCAGAAACCCGACTTCTCTGACCTGAATTTTACCCTCGTTGGCTTCCCCATCCCAGGAGCTAAGAGAATGCCCTCTGGATCTGGACCTTCGTTTTTATCCCATTTGGAATCAACAAAAACCTGGGCCCATAACATGGCCCGAGGAGACACTGGGGACTGGAGCTGGACGCACTCCCAAGGCAAATCTGTGAGACGAGCCAGAACCAGCTCCTTAGCTTTTGCACTGCTGTTCCCTCCTCACACAGCTCTCCGTGTGTCTGGCTCCTTCTTGGTGATTGGTTTCAGGTCAGACATCCTCAGAAAGGCCTTCTGGGTAATGCTCCCGGCTGTCTCAGCCTGCCCTGACCTAGAGCCCTTCTCCTGGTGTCCTCACTCGGAGTTTGCTTTTGAGAACTCCACTCCCCCAGTGGATTCAGTTCCGGTAAAACTGTCAGTCCAGGTGCCCTGTCTCCCCTGGCCAAAGAGTGAGGACCATCTGTCCCTGGATTGGGACCCCTGGGCAGAGTGTCCCCAAAACAGACAACTGTCAGGAGACATTGGTCGCTACGGCCACGCCCTCTGAAGAGACTGTTGGTGCCTGCCACAAAATAATCCTCCTTCTGTGCCTTCTTATTCTTTTTCTCTTTTACTCTTTCCTTTGATCTATGAACTTCCCTTATCCTTCCAGAAATTTCTTTTTGGTTAAGTTTTCCTGAGTTAGTTTCTCTTGCTTACAATAAAGAACCTGATGCTCCATGGGTTAGAGATCAACCAAAGGACTTGTATGCATGCATATGAGCATAACCAATGGACACAGACAGTAGTGGGGTGAGGGCCTGGCTGGGGGTTGGGAACAGGCGGGGAGAGGTCAATGAGGTGAAAAGGAGACATATGTAATATTTTAAACAATAAAGAATTTAAAAATAAAAAAAATAATAAAGGCCCTGATGCTAACATCCCAGCTTTCATCATTATCTGTTTACTCCCTTTATAGTGTTTTTCCAAATCCAAATTGATTTTTTGAAAGTTGTTTGTATGTTTATTGTCCATCTCCACCATTAAAATGTGAGTTTCGTGTCCGCAGGGACTTTCTGTCTTGCTCCTGGTTCCAGCGTCCCTCAGCGCCCAGGCCAAGGCTGGCAGGCAGCAGGCTGCACCAGAAGGCAGGCCCACGCTTCCTGTGCCCCCTCACGGGGAGTGTGTGAGGGGAAGTGGAGAGCCTGGGAACCAGTGGTGAGCGTCCACCTTCCCCTGGGCAGACCAACTCCAGCTTTGGATGCCCAGTAAGGCTTTCTAAGACCAGATCTCCCCTCTGCTCTCCCTTTGATCCTGCACAGTCCTTCCTAAATCTCAGGCAGTGTCTTGTAAATCTTTAATTACAAAAAAATTGCAACCCAACCAGCAAATACACGAACACTGTTGATAAATATTTAAAATTGCTTCAGCAGCAGATCTGAAGGGATTAAGAAAAGATATATTGGAATGACAGTTATTAAACACTAAATCCCAGTAAATGTTACAGAGCAGATAAATAATGCAAATCCTGACAGCCGCTCTCTGCTGACAAGACAGGGGAGACATCTGCCCGGGACATGGCACCAGGGGAGGGAGCAGCCCGCTGCCTGTGGCAGGGAGGCCAGGGGCCAGGACCTGCACCGGCTTAGCTGTCTGCCTCCTGGAGGCTGCCCTGCCTTGCACTCCCTCAGCAGCTCTACGGAGAGGTGGGGAATGTGGTGGAAGGCAGGAGAGAGAAGGCTCCAGAATGCTGTATTTGGAGGCTCTGGCAGTTGAAGTCTCTCAGGGCTGTCTCTCAAGCTGCCCAACCCTGACTCTTCCCAGGGCTCCGTAACTGGGACTTGGGGTTCCCACCACAACACAAGCTTTTGGAAGGAAGGAAACCAGCCCTCCTTCCTTCATTCTATTCTCTCCTCATCCATATTCCTATTTGATGCCTTCTTTCACGCATGTGTTCAATTACTTATCCATGTACTAATTTACTTATTAGTTTCTCACTGGCAAAACCATTAGCAAGCACTTGTTATAGCTGGGAGATCCAAAGCTAAGGAGGCCCAGCCCTTGCGTTCATAATCTGAGCGCCTAGTGGGGGGTGTGGAACAGAAAGATAAAAACATTACAGTATGGCAGACTCTTGGCACTTACAGACTCCATATTTGCAGTGTGAGTATTTAATAAACAACCACAAGTCTGGGGCTGTCAGAGATTTGCAGTGTTGCCCGGCCAGTGTGGCTCCGTGGTTGAGAGTCAATTGATGAACCAAGTCAGGGTTCAATTCCTGGTCAGGGCATATGCCTGAGTTTTGGGCTGGATCCCCAATAGGGGTGTGCAGGAGGCAGCCAATCAATGATTCTCTCTCATCATTGATGATTCTATCTCCTTCTACCTTCCTCTCTGAAATCAATAAAGATATATTTTTAAAGAAATACACATACAACTTTTTTAAAAAGAAAGAGAAAGATGTGAACTGTTATTGAGACACAGATTTGAATTTCACCTGCACCAAGGCTGGTGTGTGGGAATGAAGAGGACATTGGACACTGCCTGGAGAAAGAAGGGAAGGCTTCCTGTAGGAGGTGATGCCGAGCACCATCTATTTACCAGGCAATTTGCTGTATAGCTAATTTACCAGGCCCACTTTAAGAATTAGAAAGTCAGAGATCAGCTTGTCCAAGGTCACAATGATAGTGGCAGAACAGTATTAGAACCGAAGACTCTGACTTCAATGCCACTCGCTGCTTCCTGGGGGCCCAGCCAGCTGCCTCTACACAGTGAAGAAGAGCAGGAAACCCGCTTCTCCCAAGAACAGCAAGACAAGGTTACCTGGTTTATATGATATAATTTACATTCATTAAAATGCACAGATCTTAGGTGTACAGTCCAATAAGCTTAGACAAATGTATGCACCCATGTAGCCAACATCCAAATCAAGATACAGAATATCCCATCCCCCAGACAGGTTCCCCCGAGGCCACCACTGTTTGATTTTCTACCACCATAGTTGGTGGTGCCAGTTCTTGAATTCATGTAAACGGACTTACATGTATAAATGGCTTCTTCCCCTTAACGTAGTAAGAGCAGGTTTTAAGAAGGAACTTTTGTAGGATGCTAAGGGCAGTCCTTCAGAAATACCTAACATAACAAAGTGACATATCACAAGTTCTGCCTGAACTACAGACAAGAGTAGATGGGTTGGCACTGCCCAGGGCACCCAAGTCCCTAAGTTGCACTGATTGTCACAAACCTCTAGGCCAATGGTCGGCAAACTCATTAGTCAACAGAGTGGCAAACCGCATGTGGCTCACGAGCTGCAGTTTGCCAATCACTGCTCTAGGGGATGGGTGTCAACCACAGAGGCTCAGGGGTCGGACCCACAACATTCTGAGTCTCAGGAGCCTTTGAGCCTCTTGAGCCTTTGACCCTTTGACCTTCCTATCACCGCTTCTCACAGTGTAAGCACCTGGATGTACTTGGGCTGTGAAGTCACCCCAGCCTCCTGGGTAAGGAAGACTCGCTCGTACCTGGCCTCAGGATGCCCCCTGCTGTATTGCTTGGCACGGCTCTCTCACCTCTCTCGAGTCTCCAGGAAGCAAGAAGACTGTTCAAGGAGGCTCTCATCCTCCCACTTCCCCTTCCTCCCGCTCCCAGATCCTGGGCTGCAGTCTAGGTTCTGGTTTTCCAGAAGCCTCTTTTCCGGCTGCATTCTTTTCTGGCTTCATGTCGGTTCTCTGTGAGTCAGCACCTGCTGCACGCCTCTTGTCTCTGTCAAAGCCATCTCCCTTTCTGGAGGCCCACCGGTCCCTGCTGCCGCATGCAAAGTGCCTCTCTTCTATAAAGAGCGGGCACCAAGAAATGGCTCGACTCGCAGAATAAACAGATTAGCCAGGGCACCAGGCCTGTGGATGGAGGAGATGACATCCAGGAGTTTCCCAGGGAGGAACAGCACATTCCCCAATGCTGCTCAGTCTCACCATCTGAGAAAAGCACTTTTACACATGAAAATCAGGGAGCAAAATGTCCTGAATCTGCAATCACGGAGACCCCTGATATGGCCTGGGACGGGGTCAACTGCAGGAATGGAGCCATGACTTTGGGACACTCTGGCTATTCCAGGTGCCCCCTAAAGAGGCCTGTGGCTGAGCCAGAGCTGCAGGGGATGACTGGTTGAATCTTCTAAATGTATGTCCAGGACATCTCAGCAGTAATTATCTATGGCTCAGACTGTCTCTACCCGAGGCAGCTCAGTACTAATGTGCCCTGGGCATCCGTCCAACATGCCCCTCAAAATGAATTTGGCTCTGTCCCACCAATTATCTACCGGTGCTGCCCATCCCAGAGGGAAGGAGGGGCTGGGACAGGATAGTGTCCCTGTTCCAGAATCCGTCTATCAGTCACTCAACAACCATTAATGCCTATTTGATTTACCCTGATCTTTAGCCACCTGCTCTCTCAGGCTATTTTCTAATTGTCTCCATCTCTGTCTTCTTCTCTAATGTAGTCACTCTTTCCACAAAGATGTAATTAACTTGAGAGGCAATAAAGAACAGACTCTGGAGCCAGGTTTTCTGGGTTTGAACCCCAGCTCTTCCACTGACCAGCTCTGTGATCTTCAGCAGACTTCATCCTGGACACCTCATCTGTGAACTGGACATAATCAAATACTCATGGAGTTATTGCAGAGAGCAGAAGAGTTAAAAATGTCACCAGTTTTGGAGGGTTTCTGACACACAGCACTGTAGATGCTGTATTTGCTATTAAAATAGTAGTTGTCACTATGTTTAAAGCTCAGGGCTAGGCTCTAAACTGTGACCAACATAGAACTCCACTTGCTTTCATGGACCTCACATCTTAGCAGGAGGCTGCATCTCAGGAGCTGGGAGAGACGCAATGGGGCAGGGGCACCTGAGCTGGCCTGAGACGTCAGGGAAGGCTCCCTTTCGGGAAAAGCTCTGAGTTGAGTTTCAAAGGATGGATGGGATGCCGAGACCAGTTTGGCTCAGTGGATAGAGCGTCGGCCTGCAGACTGAAAGGTCCCGGGTTTGATTCCGGTCGGGAGCATGTACCTTGCTTGTGGGCACATCTCCAGTGTGGGGTGTGCAGGAGGCGGCTGATCGATGTCTCTCTCTCATCAATGTTTCTGACTTTCTATCCCTCTCTCTTCCTCTCCGTGAAAAATCATAAAATATATTAAAAAAAAAAAAAAAGGATGGATGGGAGTTGGTTGGGCAAACAGTTCGTGGAAAAGGGACAGCAGGTGAGGCCTGAGGCAGGAAAGAGCCTCTGAGGAAGTGAAAGGCCAATGTCATGGAGATCCTCAAAGTGAGGGCAGGACATGACCTGGGGAAGCCAGGGGGCTCAGGGTTTGAGTGTTCATCCATGAACCAGGAGGCTGTGGTTCGGTTTCACGTCAGGGTGTATGCCTGGGTTGCCAGCTCGATCCCCAGTGTGGGGCATGCAGGAGGCAGCTGATCAATGACTCTCTCTCTCTCTCTCCCTGTCCCATCCTCTCTAAAATTAAAAAAAAAAAATTTTTTTTAAGAAGCCACTAGTGTGTAGATACTAAGGCACCACAGGAAAGAAATAGCTGATAAGCTGGACTTCACTGGAAACTCCTGCTCTGGAGAGACAGTGTCAAGAGAATGAGAAGACAAGCCACGGACTGGGAGAAAATCTTTGCAAAAGACACATTTGATATTGAGAGTATAAAAAGAACTCTTATAATTCAAAATAAGAAAGCAGCTGAAACCAATTTGGCTCAGTTGATAGAGCGTCAGCCTGGGGACTGAAAGGTCCCAGGTTTGATTCCGGTCAAGGGCATGTACCTTGGTTTCGGGCACATCCTCAGTAGGGAGTGTGCAGGAGGCAGGTTGATCGATGTCTCTCTCTCATCGATGTTTCTAACTCTCTATCCCTCTCCCTTCCTCTCTGTAAAAAATCAATTAAAAAATATTTAAAAAAAAACTTAAAGAAAAAGGAAGAAAGCAAACAGCCTGATTTAAAAATGATCTGAACAAACACCTCACCAAAGAAGAAATTCAGATGGCAAACAAGCATACCAAAAGTTGTTCCACGTTGTCAGGGGAGTGCAAATTAAAACAAGAACTGCCACTAGACACTTCTCAGAATGGTCAAAATACAGACACTGACAACACTAAATGCACGCAAGGATGTGGACCAATCGGAACTCTCATTCATTGCTGGTGGGAGTGTGAAATGCCACTTTGAAAGACAGTTGGTGGCCCCTTGCAAAAATAAACATACTCCATCATGCGATCAATCACACCACTTGATATGAACTTGAAGGAGCTAAAAACCTACATTTACACAAAAACCTGCGCATGCATGTTTACAGCAGCTTTACTCAGATTTGCCAAAACTTGGAAACACAAAAGACATCCTTCAGTCAGTAAATGGATAAAGTATAGCACATTCAGCCAGCGGAATAGTATTCGGCAGCGCTAAAAGGAAATGAGCTGTCAAATCATCAAAAGACATGGAGGAATATTAAATGCATGCTATTACGTTAAAGCCAATCTGAAAAAGCTATCTACTGCATGACATTCTGGAAAAGGTCACACTATGGACATGGTAAAAGTATCAGTGGTTGCCAAGGGTAGGGGGGTAAAACATGCTTCCCGATACCATTCCTCCGAGGACCTCACTGTCCCTCTCTGGTCTAGTCACTGGCTCCTTGGTTCTGAGCACAGCCTCCTCCCAGTACTACGGCATCCCCACTTTCTCTGAGAAGTGGCCCCACCCAGTCACTTGGTCCTCGATGGCTGGCAGGTCTTCACACAGTTAACAGTTCCTGGGCACCGCTTCCTGTTCCCTGATATGAGGGGCTGGGAGAGTGGGGTGTGTACCCCATAGTGCTTTCCATGTCTGTGTGGGATCAGTGTGACTGACCACATCATATCCCATCTACAAGGTGCCCTTTGCCTAACCATTACCAGGGTTGAAACTGTTGGGCAATTATTTTAAAAAGGCGAGTGCTTTGGGGGTGAAATGGAGAACATCTGAAACAATGTCAACAACACAAATATTATTTAAAACATCTATACTAATAAAAGGGTAATATGCTAATTAGACATGGAGACTTTCTGGGAGACCATCTGGAAATTCTTCCGGACAAAGCCATGGTGACAGGTCCAAGGCAGAGGTGGTTAGGGGCAATCAGGCTGGCAGGGGAGGGCAGTTGGGGGATGAACAGGCTGGCAGGGGGGACAGTTGGGGGTGAGCAGGCAGGCCAGTGGAGAGGGCAGTTGGGGGCAAGGAGGCCAGTGGGGGAGGCAGCTGGATGCGAGCAGGCTGGTGGGGAGGGCAGTTGGGGGCAATCAGTCTGGTAGGAGCAGGCAGTTAGGGGTTATCAGGCCAGAAGGGGGGACAGTTGGGATTGATCAGGCCACCAGGCAGAGTGGTTAGGAGCACTCAGGCAGGCAGGCAGGTGAGCAAGTAGGAACCAGTGGTCCTGGATTATGAGAAGGATGTCCCTGTGGGACTGGGCCTAATCCGGCAGTCAGATATCCCCTGTGGGGTCCCAGATTGGAGAGAATGCAGGCTGGGCTGAGGGACACCCCCCTCCATGCACGAAATTCGTGCACTGGGCCACTAGTAAATAAATAAAGTATAAGGAGCTCCCCCGACCGGAAGTGTTCCCTGTGAGCCTGAGGAGGGCATGCCTGCAAATCCTTGGGCAGTTAAGTGCTGAACTGTCTGCTCTGCAGAGGCCCTGGGACCACAGTGTTTACCTGAGTTCTGCCTTACCTGCCCCATCTCCCTACAGCCCCAGGGAAGCATGGGGAGGATCCCAATGCCAGGGCAGATGGGTCACTATCATTGGATTTGCCACATTGCTTTTAACCTGCCTTAGAACTGCCCCCGCCCCTAGTAACCCACAAGTATCCTAAGGGCTGGGTCATGTTCTCAGTGCCTCTCTCCACCCAGCACTTGGCACGGCACCTGGCACACGAGGGTGTGAATAAGCAGAGCAAACCCTGAGGGGGCACTTGCTCTCTGCCAGGCACAATGCCTTACGCATATTAATAGCCTAAGAGGTCAATGTCATAAATACTCCCATTGTGCAGGTGCTGAGCCTGCAGCCCAGAGAGGTGCAATAACATGCCCACAGTCACACAGGTAAGAGAGATTCGACTTGTTTTCAGGCTCCTGGGTTTCTTTGTAGATGAAACATCCCTGACATGTTCATGTAGCCCCAGAAAGCTGGCCAGGTCTGGGAGGGACGACTCAGAGGAATCACTGCCCCTGGCCCTGCTCTGCTGAGCAATAGTGCCCTCAAAGGGTGTAGAGTCCCATCCCCTCCCCTCTACCCCAGCCCAGGTGAAATAAGGATCATAAATGGTTTTATTGCCATGGGACTTGCACTGCTTTTACATAAACGTTTGAAAGCACTTTCCTAGCAAATGCCTTTTTAGGGCAAGTATCATTCTTATTTCTGGTAAAGAAACTGACACCCCAAGAGAAACCCCAGCATAACTGAGTGTACCGTGTGTGTGTCCACAGCAGAAACATCATCACATAAAAGTCGGTTCTATGTCCTCCGCCCAGCAAAGATTATTTTACAGAAAGTGATAATATTCTGGTGGTGAGAAGTCTTATACTTTGGAAGTGGGAGGAGAGGCCATTAATTCAGTCCCTCCGAAGAGTCGTTTAACAATAACTGGGGGCTTAAAATGCTCACTCTAAGATCCAGTAATTGACTTTGTAGAATTTATTCCTGGTAGAACATCTTAATTCAGAGATATGTACATTGTTCATTGCAGCTTTATTTGTAATGGTAAAAAATGGAAACAACTTAAATATCCAACCATTCATTGTCAAGCGGTTACATAAAGTATGATATTCATATCATAGAATAATATATGTAGCACTTAAAATTATGTTTCTGAAGATTATTTAATAACACAGGGAAATGCTCATTTTGTTAACTGAAAGACCAGCCTCTAAAAACTTTGAAATATGTATGAGCCCAGAAAAAAAAGTCTGCAGGGAAATACATCAAATCTTTAACTGGGGCTGTCTCTAGGGAGTAGGATCACAGCTAGTTTTGTTTTCCTCATTTTTAAAAGTATTTTCCAATTTTTCTACAATAAAACATGTACTGCTCTTAGGAAGAATTCATACTAAAAAGTAGTCCTCAAATCAGAATTGAGGACAATGTAGGTTTATTCATTCATCATCATTTGTGTATATATATATATATATATATATATATATATTAAGAGCCTCCATAAACCAGACATCATGAACAAAAGAAATAGAAATCCTGCAAAAGGACCTCATTACTAATAATTAAATCATTACCAGTTGCTGAGAGCTCATTGGACAAGTACTAGATGTCTTACAATCTGGATGTCATAATCTCTGCACAACACCCCAAAGCAATATGGTCAAGGTCCCATGGCCACTGGCAGGGCCGGATTCCACCAGGTCTATGAATCCTGTCTGCCCTGTTCCCTGCCTCAGCGACTGAGGATTTGTGAGCACAAGAAGCAGGTAGACAGGGATCATGCAAGAACCGCGTGAGGTGGGGAATCCAAGATGGCGGCATAGGTAAACACCTGCACTGCTGCCTCACACAATTTCAAAACTACAACTAAAAGACAGAACGGACATCATCCAGAACCACAGGAAAGCTGGCTGAGTGGAAGTTCGACAACTAGAGGGAAAGAGAGGGGCTCACAGAAACCCAGAGGAGCTGCAAAAAGCTGAGGTACGGAGACGCGAGCGAGGAGAGAGCGGGTGCCGGAGTACCTGGCTGGCTTTCTCTGGCGGGAGGGAAACGGAGACTCTCAAAGGCATTGAACCCCTATCCTACGACACTAAACCCCAGATCCAGCCGAAACTCATACGGGGGGAGTTTGGACTGTGAAAAGGGAGAAGTGCACGGAAATTTAGGGGAGCCGCAAAAGATCAAAGGCCTGGTGGCACGAACGGCACTGCCTGCAGGACAGACTGCTGATTGTGCCGCTGGCTTTCTCGAGTGGGCGGGAGACAGACCCTCCCAACTGTGCCACTTCTGAGTCCACTAAGCCCCTGTTTCGGGCGAAACCCTGGGGACTTAGTCTCGTGTGGTCCTGGTGCACAGGGGAGCCGGAAAGGCAGCGGTTAGAGGCACTGCGGGTGCGCGCGCGCACAAGGACCGCTCCAGCCATTACCCAGTCACGTGAGACTCAGGGGCCGTGGAGGGTGGGACGGACTGGAAGGCAAGGCTGTCCCTTAAGCCCTGAGACTCCACCCCTCCCAAGCTCAACAGAGGCTTCTGCGGCTTTGCATCTGGTATCATAAGGCTGAATTCAACACAGAAGTTTTCCCCCCGGCATAGTGAAAATGCCGAGACAAGGGAAGGGATTACAAACAAAAGAAATGGAGGGAAAAAAATGACTGGATATAGAGTTCAAAACCACGCTTATAAGGTTTTTCAAGAATATGCTAGAAAAGATGGATAAATTTAGTGAGACCCAAGAGGAGATGGAAAAGATCCAACTAAAGATAACAAAAGACCAACTAGAAATTAAACATACACTGACTAAAATAAAAACTATTATACAGAGTCCTAACAGCAGACTAGAGAAAGGCAAGGATCAAGTTAAAAATTTGAAATATAAAGAAGCAGAAAACATTCAACTGGAAAAGCAAGAAGAGAAAAGAATCCAAAAATGTGAAGATAATGTAAGGAGCCTCTGGGACAGCTTCAAGCGTACCAACATCAGAATTGTGGGGGTGCCAGAAGAAGAGAGAGAGCAAGATACTGAAAACCTATTTAAAGAAATAATGACTGAAAACTTTCCACATCTGGTAAAAGAAATAGACTTACAAGTCCAGGAAGCACACAGAACCCCAAATAAAAGGAATCCAAAGAGGACCACACCAAGACACATCATAATTAAAATACCAAGAGCAAAAGACAAAGAGAGAATATTAAAAGCAGCAAGAGAAAAACAGTTCATTACCTACAAGGGAGTACCCATACGACTGTCAGCTGATTTCTCAACAGAAATGATGCAGGCCAGATGGGAGTGGCAAGAAATATTCAACGTGATGAACAGCAAGAACCTACAACCAAGAATAATCTATCCAGCAAAGCTATCATTCAGAATTGAAGGGCAGATAAAGAGCTTCACAGATAAGAAAAAGCTAAAGGAGTTCATCAACTCCAAACCAGTATTATATGAAATGCTGAAAGGTACTCTTTTAGAAGATGAAGAAGAAAAAGGTAAAAGACAAAAAAATTATGAACAACAAATACATATCTATCAACAAGTGAATCTAAAAAATTAAGTGAATTAAAAATTTGATCAACAGAATAAACTGGTGAATATAATAGAATCAGGAGCACAGAAAGGGAGTAGACTGATAATTCTAAGGAGGACAAAAATCATAAAGCATCAAACAGACTGTGAAATTACAGCAGAAAGATTAAAGTTAGGTGAGGTAGATAAGTGATCAATCAAAGGACTTGTATGCATGCATATAAGAATAACCAATGATCACAGACACTGGGGGGTCGGGGTATGCCTGGGAGGGGGGGGTAATGGGGAGATATGTATAAAAAATTAATAAAAATTAATACAAAATTAAAAAAAAAAGAACCGCGTAAGGTGGCAAAGAGAGGTCACCAAGGAACAGTTTGGGGTTGAGTGAGCCAGATAGTAGAAGGAAACATGCAGAAGACAAAAGTAGGCCACAGACGTGGCATCGGCTGGAGGGCCCGGTCACAGAGTGGAAGGAAGAACGAGAGAGGCGAGGCATCAAGGAAAAAGCCAAACTCGTTCAGAAACTGGGGATCAGGCAGAGTGCTTTCGGGGGGCGCACGCTGCCCAGAGGTAAGTCCATCAGGGACGGTTCAAAGGCCAGAGACAAGTGCGGAGGAGACAGTGCTTAGGCTGCAGACCAGCCCAGGGGGCCGGGGTCGCCCAGGCTCTGGCAGAGGAAACCAACAGGAAGTGCTGGAGAAGCGGGGACAGATGGGGTGCAGGAATGCACGCCCGGAGGCGAAGCTGGAGCCTGCTGGAACTGGGGATAGCTGGTTAGCTTTGCAGACCGAATTAGGTCACAAACCTGCAGCGGAGCATGCCGGGCAGCACAGCACGTGCCCAGGAGACTGGGTGGACTCTGCACCTCCAGCAGCTGACCGCCCAGGTAAATGCTCCGCTCAGAGCCCCGGATGCTGACCCCCTGACCTCTTCTATGTTTTCAGGTTTTGTTTCGTTATGTCCGGGTTTTTTTTGTTTTCTTTTTTTGTTTTTTTTTTTTGTTTTTTTTTGTCTCTTGCTTCTGAAACCCATGGGTCCCCGATTACAAGCTCCGTGTGCAAGGATGGGATGCATCTTCGCATCCCTGGCATCTATTGAGTGAAGTCTGGGCATGTTGTTGTCAGCCCAGTAAATGTGTGTGGATTTGAATGGATGGGTCAATACGGTAGCGCATGTAAAATCACTCTGAGCATCTTAGGCAGTTATCATTATTAATATTCTACCAATAGTCCTAGTTCACCTGCTACTCTGCAAGGCCTCTACCTGGTGCCTTCCTCGGTGCATAACGGAGTCCTTGCCCTCCAGGAGTGGGCGGGGAATAAAGAAGCCCTGGTACTTCCTGTTAACCCCAGGACATAAACATATCAACATGAAGATGTTCTATAAAAGCGGTCTGGGCCCCATTTGTGGAAGTGCAGGCAGGAACATAACCCTCTCCCCTCCCCCCACAAGCCCACACCCAGTCTATGCCTCCCATCCCTCACCCCCACATCCCTGCTCCCCGAAGGCTAGCTGGAGGAAGGGGTAGCTTTCGCAAAGTCTGGCCCGTTCACCAGACTCTCTTCCTTCTGGAAAGGGAGCACTGGCCACCCTGCCCTGCCCCAAGAGTGGCAGCCTGCTGAGCCACCTGAGACGCCCTCCCAGGAGCACGACTGTGCCTCCTCTGTCGGGAGGGGGGCGGGGGTGGAGCAAGGCTTTGGAACCCACTAGCGTAGCCCCTAGTTTGAGTCCTGACTCTGCCAGTTCCGAGCGGTGTGACTTAACAAATTTATTTTATCCAAGCCTCAGCTGCCTCATAAAATGAGGACCGCAATAGTGATCAGGGAGATGGTGATGCTTAAGTGAAATAACACTTACTGGGGACCTAGAACTTAAAAAATAAAAGTAAACTCTTTTTACCCCTAAGATTCATCAAGCTACACCAGGTGTGGGTGTGCTAGGCCCAATGGGTGTGTCACTCAGACATCTTGAAGGCCTTGCCCCACCCTCTGGCCATCAGGTCTTTCCTGGGTTCCCAGAAAAACAATGATGTGGCTTAGTGAAGCGCAGGCCCCCTAAAGTTTACAGGTAAATTTAAGAATCTCTCCCATCAGGCTGGGTCAAGAATTAGTCTATGAATTGCAGACACCTGAAAAGAGAGAAGAGTCCCATTTTAGCCTCTGAGCCTTGAAGCGCAGGGGGGCAGGGGTAATGAATGAGTCAGATGAGGAAACCAGGCTGCAGAAGAAAGATTTGGCCAAGGCCGAACAGGGAGCTATGGCCTGTGCCGTGTAGAGTTGATGCCAGGGTTAAAAGCCCAGTGGCCAGAAGTCACACCTAGAGCCACCCTAGTTAATTCAAGTAGTGGTTAGGTTTTAGGGGATACTTTTGGGAGATGTTCAGAATGTCTAAAACCCTCAATAAGTACACATTCTGAGACCTTGAGCATGTCCCTCGCCCCGTCTCCCCTCCTCACTTACGGAGCAAAGGGGCTGTCCCCACTCCCTGAGGGACTCCCAGACAGTCAGCAAAGGGGCTGGAAGGACAAATCTCAAGCCAGGACCTCATTGTCTTTCACGGGACACAGGCCCCAGGGATATCTGGCTGGCCATGCTCCTCCCTACACCACCCCCCCGCCCCCTGTGTTTGCTGGCTCCTAAAAGGCACCTGTCCCCTCTGCACCCTCCCCTGGGTGTCAGCACTGCCGCTGCTGGAGGGGAGGGAAGGAAGAGGCTGTATTCATGGCAGCCTTGCCCATCTCTGCCAAGTGTGTCAACCCACAGCCTTCACCCCATCCACTCCATTCACATTGTCACTGTGTCATCTCTAGTCCCTCCTCCTGCATCCCAGGCCTCACCTGCAGGAGCCCAAGGGATTCCAAGGGAAGCAGCTGAAAGCTCCTTGCAGCTTAACCCTCTGCTGGGGGGTTGGGCGCTGCTTGGTCTGGCCTGGCATCTCAGGGGAAAGACAACTGGGCCTCTGCTTACTGGGTCTCCTTGTTCCTTTTGTCTTGTAGCTGCTCCCTGTGCATGAGGGTGGGAGGAACAGTCACGAATCACTGGCTGACACACCAAGGATGATGCACACCCTGGCTGGTTTAGCTCAGTGGATAGCGCGTCTGTCTGGGGACTGTGGGCTCGATCCCCAGTGTGGGGCGTGCAGGAGGCAGCCAAT
This sequence comes from Lasiurus cinereus, assembly GCA_011751065.1. NCBI lineage: Eukaryota > Metazoa > Chordata > Mammalia > Chiroptera > Vespertilionidae > Lasiurus > Lasiurus cinereus. The sequence goes on along the minus strand of JAAGEH010000042.1, from coordinate 8,478,457 downwards.
CAATGATTCTCTCTCATCATTGATATTTGTATCTCTCTCTTCCTCTCTGAAATCAATAAAAATATACTTTTTTTAAAAAAGGATTATGCACATGCCCAGGAAGGCTCAATGGCTTGCTCAAGTCCATACCATGAGTAGGAGGGGAAAGCCACTTGCCCATGCCTGTCAGGTACGTGGCCATGTCACCAGGCCGCCCTTGTCCCCCAGCCACATCCAGTACAGTGGTCGGGTAAATGTGGGGACAGGGGATCTGTCTTCTAAGCCTGTTCACTGTGTGGATTCAGGGAGAACTCAAACTTCAAAACTGGCAGGGGTGGGAGTGGGAGTGGCCAAGGGGGAAAGATAGATGAGAGACTATTCCCCCTGAAGGAGGCTGCGATCCACGGAGCCACTCCCACAGCCCCTCGCAGCCCCCTTCCTATTGGACCTTTAATTAAAGGATTTGAATTCCACCCTCGCTGGTTTGGCTCTGTGGATAGAGTGTCAGCCTGCGGACTGAAGGATCCCAGGTTCGGATCCAGTCAAGGGCATGTTGTGGACACATCCCCAGTGAGGGGTATGCAGGAGGCAGCTGATCAACGTTTCTCTCTCGTTTATGTTTCTAACTCTCTATCCCTCTCCCTTCCTCTCTGTAAAAAAATCAATAAAATATATATATATTTTTAAAAGGATTTGAATTCCAGGGGCACAGGGCCCAAGCTACACACTTCATCTGCCCTGGGGACTGCCCTTCCCAGGGAGCTTAGACAGATCAAAGCCCCTCCCAGGAGCCCTGCTTGGGGCTGTGTCTCTTCTCACCCACAGCCTCAGGGACAGCCCACTGGTGTGCTTAGCTCGGTCACCACAGCCAGCCCCTGCCTCACACACCCGGCTTCCCTCCATCTCTGTCCCTAGCAACTCACAAGCCTCACAACCACACACCTTCCCTTTGGGGCCACCACACCTTTGCGACCTCAGCTTCCTCTGGTTGCAGCACCCTTGGGTGGGGTTTCTGTCACTTACAATCAAAGGGTCTAATATCAGAGAATGCTCCTCTCAGAGGGCAGAAAATAGATTGTTAATTACGTGGGCTTTGGAGGCAAATGGTCCAGATTCAAATCCCTATACAACCCTTGGCGAGCTGTATGAACCACGGCAAGTCATTTAATTTCTCTGTAGCTCAGTTGACTCATCTGTCAAATTGGGTCGTGACAGACCTAGCCAAACCGGATAGTGTCAGCCTGTGGATCAAAGGGCTCTGGGTTCGCTTCTGGTCAAGGGCACGTATCTCAGTTGCAGGATCCTTCCTCCTAGTGCAGGAGGCAACCAAATGACTCTCTGACTTTCCTTTTCTCTTCCACTCTCCCTAAGAAACAATGGAAAAATATCCTCAGGTGAGGATAAAAAAAAAAAATTGGGCTGTGACAAAGCCTAGCTCCCAGGGCTGTTAATGAGTCGCTATCTGCAAACATGTGATGAGAAGACTGCACTGTGTAAGGGCAGGCCATTGCCTCCCCTGGGACCATGGTCCACCGGGCCAGCTGGCCAGACCTCCTAGCCACAGTAGCGGTGGAATTCCCCCAGTAGCCAGGCAGCCCCACCTGGTTCTGCAACCTGGGAGCACCCCCTGTGCGTTGTTCTCCGAATATGGGAGGACCGGACCATGAATGGGAGAGGGGCTGAGTGGGGTGGGAGTGTGGAGGAGAGTGGAGATTTGGGGAGTGAGGGAGCAGGCACCTAGGACATCCTAGGACACCTTTGTCCTTGTGTAGCACCAGGAAAGGGACCCCTGCTGCCTCTGCAGGGGGCGGGGCTGAGCTCTGGTCCCCTGCTGTTTGCAGGAAGGACCTCTGGCCTCTGGATGCAGGCTTCCCATCCTCACAGCAGCTGGCTTCCTCCTATACAGCAGGTGTACTTCTTCAAGTACACCTTTTGCCACCGGAAGAGTGAGTCATTGAAGCCCCCATTTGGTCTGTTGGAGAAATTCACATTCCTCCAACCATCACAGCATTATCTCATAAGGACTCAGAATCCCGGCCTTACCTCACAAATAGAGCATTTGTCCCCATCCTTCACTTTACAAGCCTCCCTCAGATGGAGCAAATATATTTCATCTGCCCTGGAGAGGAAGGTAGGGGATGGGGTGAGGCAGGGGATAAGTAGATTCTGCTACAGCAGGAAAGAATGAAGAGCATAAAGCATTATTAATGTGATGCTCTTCCCAATGAATGAACACAAACAACCCCTCTCTCCCGTCTGGCTCTCAGTAAATATTTGTAGATCAAATGAGTGTTAACAGCATGCAATTCTGTCTTTCCTGCTCTGAAAAGGTATAACGTCCATGCAGTCAAATCAGATTAAGTCTAGCTTATACTAGTATACAGTCTATGTTTGGAATCTCAGGCCAAGGGGAGAAAAATATTTGAAAGAAAAAAAAAGTGAGTGTCTATTTGGGACCATTTGTTTTCTGTATTGGGGAGGGGCAGGGTTACCTGGCTTAATGCTGGGGACTGGCAAATGGCCACACCCTCCTCCAAAAGCAGTTCTCTGGTTCAACAAAGCAGGGTTAGGGGGCTTGTCCTTCGTGGAACTCTGACGAGTGACCACGCCGTCTGTGCAGGAAAGAGGGGGCGACTCCCGCAGAACAGATTCTGGCCTCCGCTGAGCCCCTGTAACCCATTGCCAATCTTACTCTCTCCCTCATGCACAACTCATCTGTCCTTGGTTGGATTTCTGCAGAGGAGTCACACGCAGACCCTCGTCACTACCTGCAGCCAATAGATTCCAGGGACAGTGATTTCTGAGTAAATTACCTCAGTGCAGAAGGGTCCACATGGAGCAGGGACAGAGGTGGGAATGGGTGGCTTGTGCATTCATCAATCGATGACAAGGGGCCCCAAGCCACTGGGTCTGTCCAGCCAACTCAACAGAGGGAATGTCACACTTGCCGGGAAACTGCCATCCATCACCAAGACACCCACTTACCCGACTTCCATGTGCCCGCGCCCCCTGAACTCCACCTCACAGAGATGCTGTACGGGCCTGGCTCGTTGTCCTGACCCTCCAGGCCAGTGGTTGGCAAACCTTGGCTCTTGAGCCACATGCGGCTTGCGAGCCGTGGTTTTTGCCGCTCTGCTGACTAATGAGTTTGCCGACCAGTGCTCCAGGCCATCCCAACATCCACAGGCCCTGTCTCACTGGCCACAGCCAGGAGTCTCCTTGGCCCAGAAGGTGCAGAGGAGGGCGTGGCTTTGGTCGGTGGACCTTTACTCCTTGAGGCCTGCAAACTCCTCTGTGCGCCCTGCACCTTCCCTGGTGACTCAGGGTCCAAGGACAGAGGCCTTAGGGGCTCACTTCTCTCCCAGGAATAACTGCATTTACTCGTCTGACCCTCCCCAGCTTCTTCCTGCTCCTGCCACATCTACTCACCCCTCAGTCCACTGAGCACAGAGCCCCCAACCTCACCTCCTCCCACTCCTCTCTGGCAGCACCCTAACCCTGGCGTCAAAACCTGTTCCCCGTTCCGATGAACTTGTTTCTGGTATCCTTTTCATTGCAAGTATGCTATGGCTTCCACATCAAGAGGGGTTGGCAAAAGCCCACTGCCTCTCCCATCTGCTAAGAGTCAGAAACCAACAGAAGCACAGCTTTTAAAGGTACAGTCCTGCCTGCCCAGCGAGCGGGAGGGCTCATGCTCCACAGCTTTGGGTTTCAACAAATTGGACACCCCATCAGGGCCCCAAAGAAGAAGGCTGTTCATCAAAGGAAGAACCAGCAGTTCCTCTCATTTGAATAAACCAGGAGGAAAGGGACTGCACTTGCTTATTATAGAGAGAATCACTTAAAACTGGGTTACAGATGGTCTGAAGAAACACAGCATGGGTAGTAGAAATGACCAGTATCAAACCACAAATGTCGCCCTAACAGTTTGGCTCAGTGGATAGAGCATTGGCCTTCGGAGTCAAGGGTCCCAGGTTTGATTCCAGTCAAGGGCACATACCTTGGTTGCAGGCACCTACCCAGCAGGCAGCTAATAGATGTTTCTCTCTCATCGATGTTTCTAACTCTCTATCCCTCTCCCTTCCTCTCTATAAAAAATCAATAAAATATATATAAAAAAAGAGTAGAAAATTAAAAGACACACACATACATATCACAACTTTGGTAGACACTAACCTTTTTCCTTCAGCTTTCCCTCCTGGGTTTTAGAGGAATCTTACAAATGATTCATCCAAGCACACACAGAAAGAATGTTTAAATTAAATACATGAACATAGGGCAGCGATTGTCAACCAGTGTGCCACAGGAGTTTTTAAAACATGCAATCCTTTCCTTTAGCCAGAGGCATTGACCTCTTTTCCCTCGGATTGTCAAATAAAGCAATGACAACAGCCAACACAACAGCTGTCCGGTGTGAATGAATCAAAAGCATACCTTTTTCCTTTTGTCCGTTGGGCAAACAATGAAATACATTTTGTGGTGTGCCGCAGAATTTTAGCAATTAGTTTGTGTGTGCCATGAGATGGAAAAATGTTGACAGTTGCTGACCTGGGGCGTTATCCTCAGGCAAATCCAATTGCTATTTTAAAAGCAAAGGGACCTTCCTCTAAGATTGTACAGGTTCCTGGTGCCCTCTGGCGGAAGATAAAGGGTACACCTGCTGGTGAGAGGCTAGAAATTTGATCACTCACGTTTGAGGTGGAAGCAACCAGAGGAAGTATCTGGCACTAAGCACCGCACATGCTTTACCTCATTTGCCCAGCACGCTCTGTTTTCCAGATCAGGGATCTGAGGCTGAGACATTAAGTGACATTAGGGTCAGCCAGCAAGTAGCTAGTGCCAAGATTCCAAAAGTCCTGGTTACAAGCATTAGAGAGGAGCAGGGGAGGGGGAGAGGGAGAGAGAGGGGGGAGGGAAAGATGCCTAGCTGACACCTCGAAGTCCAGCAGATCCAAACAACCCAGCCCTAATCCCAAGACCTTGTCTCTAGCAATGTCCTACCGCTTCTCGCCTCCCAAGCTTTCCAGCACAGTGTGACTACACAGTGGTGCCGAGTGTGGCTCCTCCGACAGCAATACCAGCCTGAATCACCTGAGAACCCAGCAGGAATGCTCTGGCTCACCCAGACCTACTGGCTACAGCCCTTGGAAAGGGGAACTCCCCCTCCCCCCTTCCCCCCACCTCGGTCTACAGACAAAGCCCTCTAAGGATTCTGATGCTTGCTGAGGGTTGAGAGCTGCAGCTCTGTAACAGGGGGCTTCACCTGGGTCCTCAGAGGGTTTTAGAGGTAGAGAAGCTTTTGGGGGTTTGCATATAACATGGTGCATGTACATGTGCATACCCTTACCTTAGAGGGAGGAAGCAGAGCAGCCGCCTCTGGACCCCACACAAGTTATGAACAACTGCTCCGCTGATTGTTTCACAGTCAACACCCCCTTCTTTGGGGTTGCTGACTTAGACACAATGGTTTGAACCATGGACTGACCGTGATGCTTAGTGACCTTGGACAAGTTATTGATTTCTCTAAGCCTTCAATACCTCAGGGAATAACAGATGGCAAGTCAGTCAATGGTATCTATTACTATTCTTTCCAGGCCCTCGGGCATGGCCTTAGGACTGTCATTTACAGTTCAGAGAGCTGCACAGCCTCATAGTTCTGGCCAGCACTCCAGTCTATACAATCAAAATGATCTTCCAAAATGCAAATGAGGCCACATCACACCCCTGCTTAAAATCCTTCCGTGTTTCCGTGGTTCTCCACCGCCTTCAGGAGGAGGTTCGAATTAGCTTGGCATGTCACACTTTCACCACCAGCCCCCTCAGCACTCCAGTCCCATCTCTGGTCACTTCTCCAACCTCGTCCTTAACCTCCATGACATAAAACTTATCCCTTCTCCAATCAAGCCTCTCTCCCGCAGTCAGTGCTCTCATCTGCTGCTTCCTCAGTCCATGTGGAAAGTCTCTTGTCCCTAGCTCCATTGCTAACCATAGGCAACCTGAGGGAGCTTCCTTACTCCCTGCCAGTACCCAGAAAGCTCTAGCTCATAGTTTATTGAATGAATTTCATTCCTGTCCTTTATTTTGAGGAGGACAGAAAGCAAAAGGAAAACTTACTCAAACAAGTCAAGGTTGGGGATGTATGTAGCAAGACACTTACCTGGGTCCCCAGGCCTGTAATGACCTGAAACCTTTCTAGTAGCACTAATTTTTTTTTTATATCTTTAGAGGTTGGATTTGTACAAATTCTAGCAAATACTTACTAGGCAATTTGTCTACTGTCACTAGTTTTACCTTGCCTTTCTAGCCTGAGGACTACCTTCAACAAAGATGCTAAATCCACAACCCCAGGGTGGGGAGAATACAAAACCCAGGAAATATGTTATGCAGCTGGAATAATTTAAAAGTGCCTTAAAGAGATCATACATGTGGGCAGAGCTGTGACAAGGAAGCTGGCCTCCTCCTTGTCTCTAATGCGCCTCCTGCTTTTCATTTTTAAAATGCTACCCCTGCTATTTCCAGTATCACTTCCCCATCACACCCCTAGGGCCTCCTCACACAGGAATATACTACACATTTTTGTTTTCATTTTAAACAAGAAATATATCTACACAAGAAGTTTGACTTGAAGGGAAAACTACCTAGGATCCATTTATTTTAGAGTAATTTATCCCTAAAGATAGACTGTCCTACATGTAGCAGCTTTGTACAGTTACAAAATTGTCCTTGGTTTTACAATGATGGGTTAGGTACAGACTTGGCCTCAAGAGGGCTCTCCTTAAATCACTCCAGACATCATGCAGGTCCTCTGTATTCTCTCATTGTCCAGGGCCCTTTGTGGGAGACTGAGGAGAGGAACATTAAAATTCTCCAATTGAACAAGGTATGCAAGGATTTTTATTTGCTTTTTTTTTTTTTTTTTTAGCAAAGTAACTTACTGGATATAAAAAAAAGAGCTGAATGAGCATGTCACTAGAGGGTGAGGGGGTACTTTCACAGAATCAGTATTTCAGTATTTTGCCCCATCCTATCTCCATTTGATGGTGATCAAAACATACCATTGGCCATTTAGTTTAAAAAATGCACCTGCTGCCAAAACCGGTTTGGCTCAGTGGATAGAGCGTCGGCCTGTGGACTGAAGGGTCCCCGGTTCTATTCCAGTCAAGGGCATGTATCTTGGTTGTGAGCACATCCTCAGTAGGGGGCGTGCAGGAGGCAGCTGGTAGATGTCTCATTTTCATCGATGTCTCTCTCTATCCCTCTTTCTTCCTCTCTGTGAAAAATCAATAAAATATATATTTTTTAAAATGTACATGCTGTCGAAACCGGTTTGGCTCAGTGGATAGAGCATCAGTCTGAGGACTGAAAGGTCCCAGGTTCGATTCCCGTCAAGGGCATGTATCTTGGTTGGGGGCAAATCCCCAGGAGGCAGCTCATCAATGTTTCTAACTATCCCTCTCCCTTCCTCTCTGTAAAAAAACAATAAAATGTATTTTTTTAAAAAAGATGCACATGCTTTGCGCACACATCAGTCACTTTATGTGCAATAAAGGGAAGGACAAGAGGAGGATGAAAGCACGCTACGCGGTCATGGTCGGGAAGTGGTGGGACAGACTGCAGCTCTGGAGGAACTGAGCTCCGGAGTAAGGCGCAGTTCCCTTTTCTCAGCAAACACCTCGTCTGCTGCTGGAACACAATGGATCTTCACCCTCCACTTCAGCTGTGCACTGTCTGCTCCATTGATTGTCTGCCTATCAAGTCAGAATCCCACCTGCCTCATCCACAGATCCTGTCCTTCACAATAGGCTTTCATTAGTTAACTGCTACATGACGTGTGCCTCTTAATCTTTTTTATGTTTTTATTGATTTTTTAGAGAAAGGGAGAGGATAGAAACATTGAAACACCTCCTACTGGGGATTGAGCCAGCAACTCGAAACCCAGACATGTGGCTTGACCAGGAATTGTACCAGTGACCTCTTGGTTCCTGGGTTAATGCTCAACTACTGAGCCATGCTGGCCAGGCTTTTTTTTTCCCTTTGAGCAGAAGGGAGGAGAGACAGAGAAAAACATTGATGTGAGAGTGACACATCTATTGGTTGCTTCTCCATACACTCCAACGGGGTCAGGGATCAAGTCTGCAACTAAGGCATGTACCCTTGACTGAAATTGAACCCAGGACGCTTCAGTCCATGAGCCAATACTCTATCCACTGAGCAAACTGGCTAAGGCTGTGCCTCATAAACTGCACCATCGACCCATCCTGCCCCACAACCTTCAAATTAACGTGGTCTTTGTATTCAGTCTGAACCCCTTCCCTGGGCATTTTGGGCACCAGCATCTCCTCAGCTGCGGCTTCACAAGAGGTACCAGGTCTGCACGGAGTGAGCTCACAAGCAGCACCAGGCAGTTGAGGAAAGGTGTCTCCTACAGTGTGCAGCAGGCACCAACCTGCAACTACTATGTGTGGCCATAAGCGCGTGACAGCTGGCCAGCCCTTCCCTCATCGCAATGGCCTCAGTGCTGAGGGAACAGCCTTCAAACAGCATGTGGGCCAGCAAGCTCTCTGTGGGCAGGCTGACCTTCCTGGAATCCCTCCAAACAGAACCTGAAGGCCACAGGCCAGTGACTTCCATGGAGCTCCTGAAAGGGAACACAAAATGTTGTGTTTTGTGTGATTTCTTAAATTTTGTTCCCTTTTCAAAGGGGGCTATAATCCCCGAAAGTTTAAGAACCATGCTACAGCTCCTAGCAGATGCTAAGCAAGTGATTAATGAGTACTCTGTGACAAACCCTCAGTACCTTTGCACTTGACACAATTCACCTGACACCTCTTTGTAAACTCGAGACAAATCCATCCTCACCACGTGAAACCTCTTCAATAGCAAAGCATGTGAACAAGCTGATATAATCATGGGCTCAGAAAAGTTCTGCACACACGTGTGCCTGGGGCTTGCATAAACCACTCTGGACATGCAGGCACTCTATAGTCTCTAGTTTTCAAGGTCTCTAGGGAGGGAAACCTCCACAATTCAGTTAAAAACTACTCTACAGCTGAAACCGGTTTGGCTCAGTGGATAGAGCGTCAGCCTATGGACTGGATAGTGCCAGATTCAATTCCAGTCGGGGGCATGTGCCTTGGTTGCGGGCGCATCCCCGGTGGGGGGGTGTACAGGAGACGGCTGATGTTTCTAGCTGTTTCCTTCCTCTCTGTAAAAAAATCAATAAAAATTTTTAAAAAAACCTCTACAAATGTTTGAAGTTTCCTTCAGAAATGGGAACCTAAAAATGAAATATAATGACTCTATAGTTAACTGGAGGGAAATATCAAATCTGTTGTTTGACTATAACAACTCCTATGGCAAAAGCTATTCTCTTCATCCTCAAATCAGACCAATGATCGTATGTCAAAACAAGAAATCAGATTTTGTTGTATACAAACAACATTCCCTATTTCCCCAATAATGACACCACAAAATGGCAAAATGAAAAGTATTTATTAGACAAAGCACAATAGAACCAACAGGTATTAAAAGCATTACATAGTGCAAATACAAGAGACGCAGGGCTATTAACTCAACGGACTTATAAAGACCAGGCGGGCACATGGCAGTCTCCTTCCCTTGCTCCAGCGAGCTGGCTGCTATTCGAAGCTATTCTGAATTGCCACTTTCTCCCCCTTTATGAAAATCCCAGAGCTTGGTCTCCAAAGACATAACAACTTCTAGTATCTTATTCAAGACAGTTACACTAGATTATGTTGCTTCCCATGGTTAATCCCCACAACAAACGATGAGGTACAAAGAGAAAAACTGTGGTGTAGAAAGGTTGAGATTGGACTCACGGTGGTGGGATAATCTTACTCCTCATCTCTGAGAGGCACTTCAGAGTGTCCAGCTATAACTTCAGGAGGTCCCATTCACAGACTGCTCAAAAACCCTCCCTTGCCAAGTGCCAAGAGGCCAGAAACTTTCATTCCCCTTTGAATACATCCTCCACTACTTTCATAAGGGGGAAAGACCAAAGGAAACATTTGGTCTTATTAAAAGAAAATGAAAAAAAAAAATGCCACGTAGAGGAGAAAGATACAATTCCCTGGAAGTGGGAAGGCTGACCTCAATTTCTCAGTGCTGAGGCACGAGGGAGCTCTTTGCCCTGTTCCCCATGGCACACACCAAGGGAACTGCAGTCACAAACTGTGTAACATCAGTAATGCTGATGTCACAGCTTCCCTTCCTGATTGCTAGAATCCACCAACTAACTGCAACAGAAACATTCCAGGGATTGACTGGAAAAGCAGAATCTTATCTAAACACGTGGTACACAGAAGACCTTTGGTGTAAAAGCAATACCCAAGAGTAGAGAATAACTTTGAGCTCCAAGGGAGAAACAGTAAGGGAGGAAGGAAGAGGAACTGACACCACCCTAATCACTGCTAAGTCAACAGAGAATTAAAAACACCTTTCGATAAGAAATAAGATGCCCGGACAAATTCTTGGTGCTATAACACCAATTTTCAATAAAGCATTTGCCAAATTTCACCAACTGTTCTGAGAAAGGGATTGCTGATAGCGCTATTTGGCTCTTTTAGGTTCCTGACCCGTTCTGCCTCCAGGAATTGAGGAATTCTACTTCCTGTGCTCTGCTCCGGGATAACGTAAACCATCTGCAGAAGTAGCACCTTGAATTTCAGATAAGCTACCAAGAAATACTGACTAGTTTCTCTGCAGGTACAACTCTTTCTCTGTAACATTTTTAGCCATTTGAAAAGCTCCTGATAGAGGTACAGTAAATCAAAGCATAGCTTTATTGTATTTCTTTAACAATGCTACATTCACCAGTAACGGCATTAGTTGGGACTGCATGCTCATTCCATCAAAAGATCTTAAAATGTTCACGGGACATTCTCCCACAGAAGGAAAGAGATCTGGTAGCTCCCATTAAGGAAGGCTATAGCAATGGCAAACAAGAAAAGCTGTCAAAGAAAGGACACGTCAAAACAATTGGGAAAAACCAGTACCTCAGACACCCATTTTCAGCTTAGGGTCCTCAATATTTCTCCTCCTATGCAAAACCACAACTCTGCTAATCACAAATCTGGGCAATTCCAGCAATGTAACTTCCACACACCCTATGACAGTGCAAAATCCCAGACATTTGCAAACAGTTACACTTCACTTTTGGCACAGGAAAGAGCATGCAGGGGCCCTGACTAGTTTGGCTCAGTGGATAGAGCGTCAGCCTGCAGACTCAAGGATCCCAAGTTCGATTCCGGTCAAGGGCATGTACCTAGGGTGTAGGCACACCCCCAGTAGGAGGTGTGCAGGAGGCAGCTGATCGATGTTTCTCTCTATCCCTCTCCCTTCCTCTCTGTAAAAAAAAAATCAATAAAACATATTAAAAAAAAAAAAAGCATGCAGGGTCCCTTACCTTTTGACATGCAGACTTTAATCACATCTAGTTTCTAATCTAGACCCATTTTTAGCAAAAGTATCATCAATCTTGACACTGTGTGTACTTGCATGGACACCCATGAATGGGAGAACCACCAATATGAACTCTTCTTTAGAACATGAGTCTGAACAACTGAAACTGATACCGAGTAAACAAACAAGATTCACAGTATCTAAAGCCACATACACTTTCAGTTCACATAACTCTGAATAAAAAAACAGAGAGCTGGTTAACAAGACTCCTCCTTTCTAAAGAGAACCAAGAGGTTAACACTATAACATTGTTGAACCCAAGATCTACCAGTCACCAACTTCTCATTAATGACTTCTCAAAGGAGCCAACAGTGCATTGAACTGGCATTTAAAAAGCTACAAATGTTCATTACCTTTAAAAATAAATTCTTACAAACAAAATAATGTTCCATAAAGCACTATACACATCTAAATACATAAACATTATTAAAACACAGCTGCATATTTCAAATGCTTGGCAGTGATTCCATTTTACATTAGTAAAGTTCATGGCGGGTTGCAGGCTAGAGTGGCTGGACGCCAACCCATTATTCAAGCTTGGATTGGGAACCTATGCTATTCCATAGATGGACTGTGGAGAAATAGTTATGTTATTTTAAAGGCTTGGTCTGATAATTTTATAAAGTCTGATTTAAGTATCAAGTACAGAAGCATTATCAAATATAAATACAGTGCAAGTATAATGAGTTAATATTAAAGGATGGGAGACCTTTTTAACTATAATCTAGAAATTTGCTTGCCTTTTATAAGGATTTGTCATCAATGCTCTGAACTTTCTGTCCAGGATAACATGATCATATTAATTTAAATAGCAAAAACAAGAAATGTGCTACTAATGTGGGATGATTTCATTAATCACAAGTCTAAGGCGCAATACAACAGATACCATAAACTCTACTGACACCTACTTTAAGAGGCTCTTTCCTCTCAATCCCGATTTCAACTCAAGCACGGCCTATACGGAGACCATATAATTTAACATCCCAATAAAGGCATCTGAGTAAAGGGAAGAGATGAAGATAGCATGCTCAAAAATGAGAGTAAATCAGCACTGTTTCAAACAAATCAAAGCATATGATCACTCTAAGCAGACAAATGGTAGTGTTTGGAAGTCAAGAATTTATCTCAAAGTAGTAAACAGCAAAGACTTCACCTACAAATGCTTGCAGTGGCAGTAAAATGTACCTGTAATGCAGTGGCACTGAAAAAAGCACAGTTATCAGGAATAGATGAAGACAGACTAGTTTCTGCATGTGAGGAATTGCTGATTGCACTATTTGGCCCTTGTAAGATTACTGGCCTATTCTACCCTCAAGAAATTAGGAATTCTGCCGAAACCGGTTTGGCTCAGTGGAGTGTCGGCCTGTGGACTGAAAGGTCCCAGGTTCGATTCCGGTCAAGGGCATGTATCCTGGTTGCGGGCACATCCCCAGTAGGGGGCGTGCAGGAGGCGGCTGATTGGTGTCTCTCTCTCATCAATGTTTCTAGCTCTCTATCCCTCCCCCTTCCTCTCTGTAAAAAATCAATAAAATATATTTAAACAGAAAAAAATAAATAAGGAATTCTGCTTTTTGTGCTATATTCCCAAAAGACATTGAGTAAGGATCCTGGGTAAAGGAAACACCATTTGCAGAAGCAGCATCTTGGGTTTCAGATAAGGTACCAAGAAATACTGCAGGTATACTTCTCTGTAGCACTTTCAGTCACTCAAAAGGCTCCATAAAGGCACAATAAGCCCAAGTTTAAGTTTATTCTACTTTTAGCTCAAACACACAGCTCAAGGATCTTCTAAGCAAAGTACTCAGTACTAACGGGAACAGTGAAAAACCCAGGTGAACGAAGGGGAAGAGAAAGAAAACTGAGTATCATTGGAATTCTGTGCAAGGGTGTCCCAAAATTAGCATCTGACTATCTACAAACACAAATAATATTTTAAGATTTTTTTTTCTAAAATACTACAACTTAACATAAGGAGAATAACAGGATACTAGTGTGGATTCCCAACCTTCTCGGCCTCTTAAGTTACCACTTGCAAAAACACTTGATTGGAAAAAATAAAAGTGAGAGCTGTTAATCTAACATGAAGAAAGAAATACTGGGGAGGAAATAGGGAGGAAATGTTCAAGTTTTAGAACATTTACCATAGCCTAACAAAATATTAAACTCAGAGGATTAGTTCCATTTATTGGGGGGGAGGGGAGAAACACCTTGTCCCTAATGCCTAGAGGCAGACTTTTGAGCAGCATTCACCTAGAAGGAACAATTCTGGAGAAAATGCTTTGGGTTCCCCTGACACCTTTCCTTGTCCTCCCAATGGGAGGAATAATTTATCTGATTATATAAGAAAGTCTGACATTTCCTGGGCCTTCTCTCTTCTGGGAAAAAGTGTTAAAAGGCACGATTCTCTGTAAAGTCCAATGTTGGCTGCCAAGTCATATCCTCTAGCACTTTAATGTTATTGGTTGTTCCAAATTCAACAAAGCACCACCATTTAGATATTTAATAAATAATGAGAAGCAATAATGGCTTAAAGATTTACTGCAAGTTGTTTTAAGCTAGTTTATATTTGAATTCTAGTTCTGGCTCTGTGACTTTCACTAGTCCTCTGATCTTTAGTCTCATGTGCAATATAAAAGAGGTTAAGTACATACTCCAGTTTTTAAATTCTCCAACTTTAACAAAACTTATCCTCTAGAAACTAAATATGATGCTAAATAAAGAAAACTCATTTTATTTCCTATACCTGGAAAACCCCTTTAAAGGCAAGACTTTCAAAAATGTGGTCTGTGGCCCACTATACCAGCTTCCAGGAATACCTGTTCAAATGGAAATCCTTGGCCCAGACCAAAGGATCAGTGTGTATGTTTGTGATATGAGGAAGGGGACAGGGGAGGAGGGTGTTTGTGAGCTAATCTACTAAAATAAGTCATGTAGATGATTCTTAAGATCCATACACTTGTTAATTCTAAGGCCTTGCTCTTCAAACTGACATATTGGTAACCCTGGACATAAACCAAGATTTTTTCCATGGGAAAAGTAGATAGGGATATCAAGTTAGAGATTTTTAATTATCATATGTACAGTCCAAAGATTTATATGCTCAGATAAAGACTGTTCAGATCTAACACTTCTCTTTAATACTTTTCCTTTGCACAGTCACCACACTCCCTATTTTCAAAAGACCCCTCTCACACAACTAGGATTTTCCTATGGGGCACTACCTCACCATGCCCCCAAAAAACCAACAACACAAGGACTAAAAACATACCAAAAAACTCAGAACTCTCAAAAGAGGACAGAGTGCAGTAAAGAGAGCTATAAGAATTCTAGCCTTATCTTTCGATCTCGGAACTGTAATTGAGATAGCTGTGTCAGAAGTGTATGTTAATACATTTAATTAAAAAGTCATTTTTTGACTGAAAGTTGTCTGATTTGGCTCACTAACTTTGAGAACAGGCTTTGCCCATTTATATGACAGAATATTTTCTACAAATGCCATCAGCTCAATCTGCAGCTCCAAGTCTTTGATAAAAACATCTTTAAAGCACATACACAATGTACTGGATAGTATATCCTCTGAAAGTACTTAAACGTTTTTTAAAAATATACTTTTATTGGTTTCAGAGAGGGAGGAGGAGAGATTGAAGCCATCAATAATGAGAGAATCATTGACTGGCTGCCTCCTGCACGCCCTCTACTGGAGATTGAGCCCACATCACAGGTATGTGCCCTTGACTAGAATCGAACCCAGAACCTTTCAGTCTGAAGGTCAATTCTCTGTCCAGAGCCTAACCAGCTAGGGCAAAAATTTATTAAAATTCAGATGTCCGATTAAACATATGCCAAAAGGAAAACTAACTTGGATGAGATCCGTGAAATGGTAGGACTGCCTGGAAAGGGGCACAGGGAATATTCTAAGGTGACAAGTGTTCTTCTAGAGCTTAGTCTGGGTAGTTACAAGTCTACAGAAGGGAACACATTGTTTGCTAATTGTATCTCAATTTTCAAAATGTGCAAAAGATTACATATACTTTCAAAATTATTTTAGGCATCTGTTAGCAAAAAACATTAGCATTATTCTCAGCACACATGGAAGAAATCTGTTTTCTAAGACTTTTCTTTTGGCTTCTCTGAACCATGTAGCCTGATTACCAACATATAAAGTGATCTATAGCACTATATAACTTGACTAACTGGATTCTTTTTTCCCATTGTTAGCTTTGCTATATTTCTAAAAGCCACCTGGGTTTAGATACCTAAGAACATTCCTTAACAGCATAAGAAAAAGAGTCAATAATATTGTAATAAGTGTACATGATGCCAAGTGAGGATACTAGACTTATGGGAGGATGGATCACTTCATAAATTATATATGTAACCACTATGCCATATACCTGAAGTTAATATTGAATGCCAATTGTAATTGAATTAAAAATGAACATTGCCAAACAGAAAATAATAGGAAATAAAATTAACTAAAGAAATGTTAATCTTCAATTAATTTAGTAAATGAACATATTTTTGTTTATACTGATAGTTGCTCCCTCTCAGATCCTAATTTTTTTTATCCTCACCCAAGAATTTTTTTAATGTTTTTTTTTTTATTTCAGAGAGAAGGGAGAGTGAGAAATATCAATAATGAAAAGGATTGAGCCCATAACCCGGGTATGTGTCCTGACCAGAAATCGAATTGTGACCTCCTGGTACATGGGTTGATGCTCAACCACTGAGCAACACCGGCTGGATGAGGATTTTTCTTTTTTTAATTATTGATTAGAGAGAGAAAGGAAGGGGGAGAGAAACAAGGATCGGTTTCCTCCTATATGCGCCCCAACTAGGGACTAAACCCACCACCACCTGGGTATGGGCCCTGATCAGGAATTGAACCCATGATCCTTCGGTGCACAGGATGGCATCCAATCAACTGAGCCACACCAACCAGGGCCTAAGTCCTCAGTTCTGAAGGGAGAATGAAGTGATTAACATATCTTTTCATGCTGAGTCCCCAAATTAAGTCTAGTTCTAAAGAACTCATTCTCAATTTCCATATATTTACAAGCAAAAATGGTCTGAAACACAACGTTTACATGAATAAATAAACAATGGGTCAGAATAGACGAAGATGCTCAAGACTGATGTTTTGAATACATGACCTGACCCTGTTAATATTTTTTAAATTCACAGTTTCACGGCTATGCTATAAAAACCCTAATAACCAAATGAATCTCTTTCTTGCACGCAGGGCATGAAGCCCCAGTCTTCTTCAATCTTCTGGCACACTGAAAACAAGTGACAAGATGGCTCGTCCTTCCATGAATAATGTTCCCATCGCGTGGTCTTTTCTCACATACACTACATGGCTTCAGAAGATTTCGGCAATCCTCTATGCTTCCTGTCACTGATCTCTGCTTGAAAAGGTTAGCTGATTGTTCTCCCATGCTTGACACAGTCTCTTGACTTTCAGAACTGTGTGCCAAATCCAAGAACTCCACAGAGTTGCAGGGATCAAAGAGTTTGGGGTTTTCTTCTTTTTTATATGTATCTTTAGGTATAACAACTGGAGCTGATATGGTTCTGCGGCAATCAGGGATATCAATTCCTTCATTTTCCTTCTCTTCAGGTATGGCAGTGATATCAGACGTGGAGAGAGAATGCGTTAACTTAGAACAATCTGAATACCAATCTTTCCTCAAGGCCCAGCACCGAAAACAGTACCTCTTGCTTGGAGAGTTAAATTTCTTGCACTCAGTACACTGCCACTCATCCTACAAAGGGAAGTGCAGCCAATTAATACTCAGTAAGGAACATGACGCTGAGAAAAAGGGAAAGTCGGCCAAACTCTCATCATCTCACTAAGCTACTGAGAGCCCAGACAGTCCAAACCACAGGTCTAGTCTAGAATTAAAATACAGTGTACAGCCACTTCGACAGTGACACAATTGCCAATTCAAGCCAAAATTTAATATAGCAATCTTTTTTAAAAGTTACATTACAGTAATTATTTTGGCTTTCTAGTATGAATGGAATTTACATTGTTTGCTTTCTTTTTAGGTCATTTCTCTTTTTACAACTAAAACACTTACATTGAGAGACTAAAGAATGAAGAGATACTACTGTCATTCTTTTCTACTATTTAAGAAATGTTACAAAATCTGGCAAAAAAGCTACAATTATGAGATTTAGAAACTACTAACTTATTTATTTATGCTTTCTCACTGCTCTCAGGATCTTAGGTAGCTAACTACAGTGGTACCTCGAGATACGAGTTTAATTCGTTCTGTAACCTTGAGGCGTGGGAAACTATGAGACGCTCAAGTCGAGGTAAACTGGTGGGTCGTGTGCAGCCGGCCGATCCGCGCCATTACTCGTATCTCAAATGTTGCTCATATTTCAAAGCAAAAATCGCTCGCTCGACGGCTCATATCTCAAAAATCTTGTATGTTAGGGCACTCGTATCTCGAGGTACCACTGTATATGCCTAAATCACACCCTCAAAAAATGAAAGTTCTAAAATAAGAATGTTCTTGTCCTTGAATGCCAAATAAGTTTTTCCTACTTCTCCATATCAAAATTAAGAGATACTAGAGCTCAATAAATTTTACCTGACTTTCTTAATTTCAAAGGTAGCTACCTAGAACAAGTCCAGAGTATTTAATGTGATCATAGCCTGGCTTTCACAGGATCTATGATTTGACTGACTTGACTGTTTTCAGAATAAAGATCAATCAAGCTCTTCAAGTTTAGAAGCTATAACTCAATTGCCTCTAGACCAAGAAGCAGGGACACAACCATTTGTTAAACTGGGATGTTCACCAGAGAGACTCAAAACATTCTTGTGCCAGCTGAAGATCCTCAGCTCTCATATGAGTACTACACAAATACTAAAAGGAACTTCATAAAGATTTGGAATTTATAACTGATGGTGTGTCATAGTCTAATTGGCATCCACTTTTCTTTTCTAGCAGTACATAAAATAATAGGGTTTGTTAAAGTCAATGTCACCTTTGATTTGATAAAATATGGTCTTATTTGCTTACTAGGTTTTCTTGGTCCAAATAGCCATAGAAGTCTGATGAAAATGGAAACACTTAACCCTACTCCCTGTATTACGGTCAAGAACACTTAATGGATCAATATATTCATTCTACTTTATTACCTATCTATACACAGATAATTTGCAATGAATTACCATAATGGTCAATAGTGGTGGGGTGGGGATGGGAGAGGAAGCATCACAGAGACAACCTAAAATTTTTCCTATCCCCAAGCAGCAAAAAGTAAAATTAATCTCTTTATTCCTTCCCTTACCACCCCTCTTTTTTCTAGTGAGTTAGCTGAGAGGAACACTAAAAAGAACATGGGGACTTAACATGAAAATCGAAAAGTAAAGAACACATTTGAGTCTAAACATTAGTTGTTAATTGGTGGCAAATTTACAACTATTACCTAAAAGCTTAATAATAAATCATTTATTAGCCCTCAATTAATATAAACCTGTATGAAAACAGTGTTTCCATTTCTTTAAAAAAAACAAAACATTAAAAATATAATTTTATACCAACAAAAATTTTAGATAGTTTATACATCTATCTTTGGCACTGCAGAGGTGCTAGTGGGAAAAACAGTGCAGTACTATTTTGAATAATTGTACCCACTGTATCATGTTCAAACAGTTTTTATAACAGGAGAAAGGAACAGAGAGAGGCATCAAAGTCATCCCTTTTCAACTCATCCCTTCTCAAATTCTAATAAAAATCTCTAACAAAATGTAAAGAAACCAACATCTCTTAATACCCAGGAAAGGTAAACAAAAATGGGGGGAAATAACATTCTTCACAGTGAACTATTGGAACATTACCATCTCAGACTAGAGAATCATACCTCAGACGCAACCTCTACATCAGTATCATCACATATGGATTTAGAGTCCTCAAGGTCATCACCTTTTCCCACTTCAATCACCTATGACAGCAAAGATATCTCATTAGTAAGGTTTAACTATTTCAATGGGTTTTATTACCTGAGAACAGAAAAGAGCTTCAATTTAAAGCTCATATCCTGCCTCCATCATTAACACTTTAAAAGGAGATAGCTGAAATATGAGACCAAAAAATGATTCTGTACATACCTAGTACCCAGAAGAGAGAGGGTGCCCTAAATTCTGACTTTAAAAAAAAGCCCTCACCGGGATGCCTCAGCTACTTGGGTATCATCCTGTGCACTGAAAGGTTGCTGGGCTGGGGTTGTGGATTTGATCCCCAGCAGGAGGCATGCAGGAGGCAGCTGATCGATCAATCAAGTCAATCTCTCTCTCTCTCTCTCTCTCTCTCTCTCTCTCTCTCTCTCTCTCTCCAAAGAATCGATAAAAAAAATCTTAAAAACAATAACAATAGTATTAGAGTAGAAAAGTTAAAAATTATTAAATGTGGAAATTTATCATGGAATCTAGGTAGGCATTGTAAAAGCAGTGTATAAAATAAGAAATTTAGATGTGAAAAATGAAAACAAAGTATTTTACAATGTTATTCTTCATATTCAAAAGTACAACTAGTTATGTAATACTCTGGCTGGCCTATAAAAACATGCCTACAGACCAGGAAACAAAAAGAAATGTGGGAAGTGTCTTCTAAATTTTAGAAAAAAAATTAGTTTTATGACACAGTATGTGGAACAAAACCAATTATAAACAATTATGACCCTCTGTATAGCAACTTTGTCACAATAGTTTAAGTATTTTAAGTTCCAGCTCTCTATAGAACTTTCCAAATGTCAGCTCTGTCTTCATTCTAGCCACTTGCATCCCCTTGTAATGCCTCCCATATAACTAGTTTAAGAGAACCCAACCATCTATATACCCACCACAAACACAGACATCCCTTTCAGGTACCCAAATTACTATGAAAATCTCTTAAATTAAAAGAATGATCCAATATAGTTCTGTGGGGGTTTTTTTTGCTCTATTTATTCAGTGGAAATTTACTGAGATTCCTGACCATGTCAGGCACTGGGACCTGCTTTCCAATTTATTTTGAGACTTGAACACATTCGTATGTCTCTTCATCTTGGTGTATTCCCACTAAGTACTCAGAATTCTAGCTCTCTCTTTCCCCAATTTAAAATCTATAATGGAAAACTCATCTATTTCCCTGTGAGTATAAATTGGTTATGAAATCTATTGACATATCCAAGAAATACACATTTTTTTCTCTCTACAGGCTGTTGTGGCCATTTAAAACCTTGCATTGTTAGCAACACAAAGTCTCCAGAAGAAAAAAACTATACAATGAGAAATTAGGCAAGCAGGAAAAGGGTAGATTATTGCTTCTAACAAAGGAGAAGCTTTACCCATAGAGTCCTAGACTATTTTTAACACATTAAGCGCCCAGTCAGTCACCGGTGACTGACACTATACTTTCCATCCAGAAGATAAAACAGGCTGGGTGCTTAATGTGTTAAGGCAGTATTGGTTAACTGAGTGTGAATCCTATCATTAGATATAGAAAAATACTAAGAAAGGGGGTAAGGTGATTATATGAGTCATTTGTTATATAAAGCAGAATAGTATAGGTCACGTCACCAGATATGAATAGATTATACTACATACACATAAATACAACCAATGTGAAATATTTCAACATACCATTTCATCTCTCACTTTTCCTACTTCCTCACTTGTTTGTTCAATATCAGCAGCTTCAACTTTTATTTCAGCACCAAACTGCTCTGATACTGACTCATTCAAAAACCACACGTCATCTGTTGTATCTGAAACAATGACAGTACCTATATCCTAACAGAAAAAACAAACGAGGCTTCGTAGTCAGAGGCTTATCAGAGACATTGAACCAACATAAATTAACCCAAAACTCAATGTCCTCACATATCTCCAAACACCCAGCCTTTCTCCAATGGACATCTATTCATTCAACAAATACCTACTATGTAAAAGCTAATGGATGTAACAGATGCCAGATAAGGAATTTTGCTTTTCTTTTTAATTTTGAGAGTATGTTTATTAAAACTGAGGATAGTCAGAATTTTGTATTTTAACAGTAAATCACATATAACATCTGAAAAACTACTGAAGAGCCTAAAAGCTAAAGACTCATAGTTGCTCAAGTAAACAGAATCCATTCTCTGCATTCCTTTCCACAAGTGGCACTCTGAGAACCTAGAAAACATCCTATTAATTGTAAGATATCCTTCCTTTAATGGTCAATGTGTGCTGAACAAAAAATGAGAAATACTGACAGTAACTCAAACCTTCTCTCTGCTTTCATAAACAACTTTAAATATAACTTACTTTCTGCATTCAACTATGGACATTTATGACATGCTTTTCTATAATATTCCTATGAAACAACTTATTATTTTGCCATCATTTGTCTATTCATTTACTGAAGAAATACTCACCAAATGACTCTTATTTGTCAGCTATTTGGCAATAGAAGAGAGTGGTTAATAATATTAAAGCCCTGGACTAACATTTCAGTGGGGATAAATAGTCAATACACACATAAACACAATAAAATACGCATTTGACAAAGTGAGAAGTGCAATGGAGAATATAAGATAAAGGCGTAGAATGACAATGGCTTAAATTATGGTATAACAGTGGAAGTAATAAGTGGTTGGTTAGGTTTTGGATAACCTGAATGTGACATATGACAGAGAAAGAAATCAACCAAGTACTACTCTCTTCAAAAGAAAAAAAGAAGTTTCTCTTCAAACATGAAATTTACCTGATTTGTCTGTAAATCAGTTGAGCCATTACTTCTAGATGAGTAACTGTTTCCCAAATTTCCTAAAAACCACCATGGCAAGCCAGCTACATCCCACTCCTCAAGCCCGAGGTCCAGCCTAGATGTCTCATCTACAGAAGTCAAATGAAAAGTATAACTATGTACATAAGCCTTAAGAAGCAAGACTCTTTATAATACTTACAAACTCTTCATAAGTAAAAAGTCACTCCTGCTCCCAGTAAGGAAGAATCAGAAACCAAATACCTGTCTCAGTTGCCGAGCTCACATCTACTCTCCTGTTTAGACTTTATTAGCTATTTCAAAGTTAAGATATCTAAAATTTACAAGTACTGCAAATCCAAAATATATTACAGTCCCCCATATTTCAAGTAAAAGATCCTGTGTCCTACATCTAACTGACAGTCAAGGCAGTTACTAACATACGTTTGTTGCTACCACGTGAAATTCTTCTTTCTTTGCCATCGTGCAATCTTTTTTGTGCTTTACTTGTTGCTTACTTTCTTCTCCTCTATCTCTTCTTCCAATGTATTAGACCCGTGGCCGGCAAACTGCGGCTCATGACCCACATGCGGCTCTTTGGCCCCCTAAGTGCGGCTCTTCCATAAAAATACCACGGCCTGGGCGAGTCTCTTAAGAAGTTCAAAAAATTTGGCTCTCAAAAGAAATTTCAATCGTTGTACTGTTGATATTTGGCTCTGTTGACTAATGAGTTTGCCGACCAATGTACTAGACATACCAGTGGCAACCTACAGGTGTTTAAATGTGCTGAGGTTTAGAAGATTTCTGCAATAATTAGTGCCTGCTAGAATAAAAGTTTATCCTATCTACTTACAAATTATGTTGATCCTGTCTATCAAAAGGTATACCTGTGCTCAGGGAAACGTCAACTATCTTTTTACTTACTCCTTGCTGAAGTTACCAGAAACGAAACTCATAAGACAAATATTAAAGTTATCTTCACCTAGTCAAGCTCTGTAACTTCTTATGCAAGTAATGGAAATAGGCCATTCTTTCTACATATAAAAATTTGTCCTCTCTACCTATATATCTCCCTAAAAATACTAAGCTATTTATTCTCAAAATTTACATCTCAAATATAGTCTCCTGAATTGGCTGTTCTTATGTTTTAAACAGCCTTCTAAGTAGAAAATAAGCCAACACCTGCATTTAAAGAAACAAAATTCTACATTAATGCCACAGACTGAAATAAACTCCAAGACAATTAGGTAGTCCAATATTCCGTTTACACTCAAATTTGAAATTTGAGGAAAACAAATACAGAAATTGATTCAGTTTTAATGTAAACATTTAAAACAATTGCAACAACATAAATTCCTGCCACTGCTCCAAATGTGAGCCTAGACGAGAAACCATCACGACATAAGTGCCTTTGAGGAATTTTTTACTTTATACATTTTTGCAAAAAATAATTTAGGGAATATTTTATAAATAGGGCTTGGGAAAACTTCTAATATATCACTAATTTAACTTAACCATACCACATCTGCATATATGGCAAAGATCTGGTTACTACTACTCAAAGGAAAAGGAATTACCAGGCTTCTATGTCTCATTCTTGACTCTGAGATAGTCAGTATATTTTATCATTTTTGCAAACTTCAAAAATCTATGAAAATTTGCATCAAGCAAACAAATCAAAATAAAAATTCCAACCAAACCAAGTATGTACAGGGATACCAATATTTAAAAGACCAAGGTAGCTAAGTGACCAGGTAGCAAACTGGTGAGTAGCCATCTTCTCCTGGCTTACCAGCTAAAGGAAGGGTCTGCCCCATCCCAGTAACCTGGGTTGCTAAAAGAGCACTGCTATCCTCTTCAAAGTTAACAGCAGTGACAGAATTTAAAGAAAAAGATTTTCAGAAAAGAATGAGCAAGAAGTATGACATATGCACCTCCTACTTCACCTGGAAGAGACAGCATTATATTTTTTATTTCTCTATATAATGGTATTAATTATAGCTAGTGCTTAATTTGGATCGATGTCATTCCTAGAAGTTATCAACAGAAAAGTATACATAGCTTTAATCCAAAATTTACCTTCTCTGGAACGTGTGCATTTATTCTGTGAGGTAGGCAGTGTCGGCATATTGCCTTCTTCAGCACTTTTCCTAGAACTGGGACTTTCCTCTGCACTTTGCTGAAAAGAAGGGAAAGGCACCTATCAGTGCAGTGAAAATGATTGAGACCAGGGGATGCAGCAGTTCCTTTCTGGCTCACCAGTTAGTGTGCCACACAATGGGTTACACACAAGAAAGAGCTCGCATTCACCACAGTCATCAAATAAAGGCAACATCTCAACCTATTGTGAGCAGAGCTAAGAGAATCGCAAACCTGGGGGGAGAAAAAAAATCTCTGCACAAACAACCAAAATGTACTGTTAAAAATAAGCTATCAATATAAACCCTTTAGCCTATTACATAATTAGGCATAATTCAGAAAACATGTGAAATCCTCACCATATACCAAGATGATCATAAGGTTTTCCCAGGTTTGGGGAAGCTTTAAGAATTGGCCAGACATGAACTGAATTGCAACAAGCCTGTTAAAATCTAATAAAAGCATTTCCTCCAACACCTATGAATATATATTGCCACACACACACAAGCACACAAAGAAGATGCAACTGGAAGAACTGAAGATCAGAAGTGCTACATCCCAAAGAAAGATTCAGAGACTGGTACTCTGTTATGGACAGAACAGAGAATGTTCACTCTGTCCCTGGTCTGTGAACTCCCAAGAACCTTTCTTATCCAATTCTTACCACATTCAGCAAGAGGTCTTGGGAGTCCAAGATCCATAGGTACAGAGAAGGGGCCACTCTGTACAACAAAAGAAGTCACCATGTGGTGATTTTACCTTCAGGTGGTCTTGACTTGGAATATCCAGATTTTGATCCTGTGCGATAGCGAGAGTCTGAGCAGCATCTGGATAGCAAGTAAAAAAAAAGGAAAACCTTCCCTGGTAATAACCATTCTTTCCACACAGAAAGGACCTCAGCAAACAACCCTGGAGCCAGGTTTGGTCCCTAGAGATGTACCTCTCCATGCTGGTTTAACAAGGCTCTCATCCAAAAGAAATGGAAAAATCAAAACTGGTAAAAACCACAAAAGCCAAAACAGGCTATATTCAAAATATGTTACCAAAATATAATCTGGGGGAAATGAAAAATAACCACAAAAAAAATGTTCTTCCATAGCAAGCTTTCAAATTTTAATATGAAAAGTGATTTCAAGAGGAAATAATGATGCATATTTTTATCATCTCTTCCTATAGGTATTTTATTACCAAATTTGCCCCTAAGTTGTAAACAACAAAAAGAAAAGGTCTGGCCCTAACCGGTTTGGCTCAGTGGATAGAGCATTGGCCTGCGGACCGAAAGGTCCCAGGTTCAATTCTGGTCAAGGGCATGTACCTTGGTTACAGGCACATTCCCAGTAGGGGGTGTGCAGGAGGCAGCTAATGGACGTTTCTCTCTCATCGATGTTTTTAACTCTATTCCTCTCCCTTCTTCTCTGTAAAAAAATCAATAAAATATATTTTTTTAAAAAAAGAAAAAGAAAAGATCTGGCTTTTTCATTTAATGTTTATTTTCAAATGTTAAAAAGTTATGAAGGGTAATGAAATCTGAAAATCTAGAATTTCTCACTTGCTTCATAACACAATAGCATCTTCATGTAAACTTACATTCTAAATGTCAATGATTTCACAGTTTAAATTCCCAACACCTGAATATAGATTAGGTTTTTTAAATCAACAAGTCTCTTTTTTCCCGGTTATGATACACATTTCTAGGGACAAGGAAGCAGAGAAAGTTTTTCTCAAGACCAATAAAAAGAAACAAACGAAACAATAACCTAAGAGAAATTCTTAGATAGTCTGAAAGAAATGTATTTCAAGGACTTGAAAATTTTCAAGCAAAACAAAAGGTGAAAGCTTAGCTTCAGAGATTTTAATAATCTGGACCACTCAGAGGCTATACATAACTGAGATACTTTTATGTAAGCCTACCATGGATTGGGTTTATCGGCTACTATCAGGTCCAGAGATCTTATGGAAAATAATCCTTCTCTAAATAGACTGGCAGAGAATACAGATCTTACAACTAGTCTCACAATTCAGTTGTTTTGCACAAAGCAAACATTTTTCAAAAATGTAATTATAAAGAGCATTATTTCTAGAAGTACTGAGTTAAACAGAGATACTGAGAAGTTTAAGAGACAGCATTTTCTGTCCACAGTGGTCCTCAAAGTTCAGTTAGTATACAGCACAGATGAAGTAATTCTTCACTGCCATTGGATTACTATCATTTATATTCTAAAGCCTTATTTGGTTACAACAATTAGGAATAAAAAAGTTATCTGAGAAAACTAGAATGTACAAAAGAATTCTTAAATGCAAAGTTTGTCATATAAAATTCATTTTATTAGGATGCATGTGGAAATTTGGAGAAATGGTTTATAAAGAACCACCATCATTTTAAATAATATTTTCCTCAGACATCAAAATAAAGTATTTAGCTCATATGCAAAGGTGTAAAATAGGTATATGGAAAGTACTTGTCTCATTCGTCCTTTCATATAAAATAGCACAGGTGACCCATTTTACAAAGATCAACCACAGGTACTAATCCAAGTGCAAATTAGAAAGACAAAGTTACTTGTACTATGGTTATAAAAGGTCTGGATAAAGAGTGTAAGGAACTTTCTATAATATTTTTGCAGTATTTTTGTAGGTGAAAGTATTCCAAAGTGACAAGATGAAATATAAGACGTTTTACAGATTTAATGTTCAGAGAAAAAATGTGTTTAAAAAATTGATTGGAACAAATTCTATTATAAGATTAAGGAGGCAGCAATGTATGGCACAAATGGAAAAAAAAGGGGGGGGGGTTGTTTGCTGGCTAATCAGAAATATCTCCTGTACCACTTAATCAGTGGCATATGAAATTGGACTGGTCACTCATTCTATTTTTTAAAATCTTAGTTTCTTCATCTCCAGACCTTCCCCACAGGTTCAACTGAAATGTTTGCTATAGAAATGTTCATTTTAACGCATAGCATGTTAAAGTCTGCAAAGGAAGTGCAAGGAAGAAAATGAGAGATAAAAGGTGAGAATTATACCTAGAGAAAGATCAGAAAACAAATTTTACTGTAAAGGAGCAAATATAAAATCCTCTATTTCAAGCCTATAGTGAGTATCCCAGAGTATCCCAGAGAAGCCATACTATTTTTCAAGTGACTGAATTTCAATAAAGTGCCACATCATTCCCAAAGCCTTCCCTATCAAACAGAAATTTACAGCTGGGTGAAGTGGGCAGACTCAATGAAACCAACAAGGCTTCAAACTTCAATGTAAGTTCAAAATCACATTTCAATTAGAGCAACTTCTCATTTAAAGTGTAAATCTTTATTAGGAATACATTTTTTTTCAAGCTTATTTGTTTCAATAACCTACTAAAAGGTAGCCAATTGAAAGTGCTGTCTTAAGTGGAAAATGTCAAGTTTCATTATTTGGAAATGAGACAGGGATGCATTTCCGTTGTTTCCAGTTTATTAATTCACTTATCTCTAGCACATCAACTCCAGATCCAAAACAGCCAGTTTTCTGCACATGCCTAATAAATTAAACTCAAAGTGCAGGATTTAAGAGGTCTGCAATCAAGCAAAGGGTTAGACAAACTGGCCTTCAAGAAAGAGAAAGCGCCCTAGCTCCATGGTCAGCAAACTGCGGCTCACAAGCCACATGCAGCTCTGTGGCCCCGAGTGTGGCTCCTCAATAAAACACCATGGCGTGAGTGAGTCTACTTTGAAGAAGTGGCATTAGAAAAAGTTTAAGTTTAAAAAATTTGGCTCTCAAAAGAAATTTCAGTCGTTGTACTGTTGATATTTGGCTCTGTTGACTAATGAGTTTGCTGACCACTGCCCTAACTGGTTTGGGTCAGTGAATAGAGCATCAGCCTGGGGACTGATTCCAGTCTAGGGCACATGCCTGGGTTGCAGGCTTTGATCCCCAATTGAGGGCATGCAGGAGTAAGCCAATCAATGATTCTCATCATTGATGTTTTTCTCTCTCTCTCTCCTTCCTCTCTGAAATCAATAAAAATTTATTTTAAAGAAAAAGACAAAAGTATTAAAAAAATGTTTTCAAAGAATGAAATGGGTGCATATTCACGACATATTAAGTTTTTTTCAAAAATAAATAATAGAAAGCTAAAACTATTAGGTGAAAGGTTCTTGGGGGACCTTTATAATAGATGGATCAGGTTGACATGATGTAAGCCCAGATTCTTATCACTGAAAGAAGGACCCAAAGACCTTACATGACTCTGATGTAATGCAATAGACATACAAAAGCATCCCCTATGAAACCTTCCCAGAAAAAAATTTAAACTTGAATCTATTCGAGCACTACTAGTTTATCAAAGATAGAACAGAGAAGCACATTAAACAACATCACAATCTACAAACTCTAGAATGACATGGTATAGGACAAATGATTCATTTTTTTCACCAAATAAATGAAATAAAAACAAAAGGAGTGTTAGCAACCAAATGTAGTATGAGGACTCTGAATCAAATGGAGACTCTGAACAAGCCAAATGTAAAAGATATTTCTGCGATAACTAAAAGTAACTATACATAAACTGGGTATTGGATACTATTATGAATCATTTAGTTTATCATTATTGTGTTTGGTGTAATAATGGCACTGTAGTTATGTTCAAAGGAAAAAAGATGTGATCTGTTAGCAATTTTAAAAGTATGCTTACATAAAGCAAATATCATATGTTAACAATTGCTAAGTCTAAGAGGTGCACACATTATACCAATCTATCTTTAGTATATTGGAAAGGTTTTACAATTAAAAGTTAAGTGACATAGTAATCACATTCTATGTGATGGTATCCCTCCCTTGATCTTTGTTTTCCCTTCCATCATTTGCCCCCTTGAACTTAAAGCTTTGATATAGACTGAAAAAATATGATGAGACATACCTGCAGTAGCAGTGGTTAAAGCGACAAGATTCTTTCTTAGCATAGCATAGAGAGGGCTGTTAAGAAGATAAAATAAAAAATTAACAACCAAGTTTCCCATTAAAATGTTAAGTGTATTTCTCAAACACTATCTCTGAATTTTATAACATATGGAGAGACAGAGTACTTTCCCAGAATAAATCTTTTATTATTATTTTTTAATTGATTTGAGAGGAAGGGAGAAAGAGAAACATCAATAGGTTGCCTACTGCACATGCCCCAACTGAGGATCAAACCCTCAACCAGGGTATGTGTCCTGACTGGGTGTATGAGATGGAAGGCTTCAACCAACTGAGCCACACTAGCCAGGCAGGTCTCTATTAATTATTAAAATATCAAGATGTTCTCAGTGATTGAGCATTGACCTATGAACCAGGAGGTCACAGTTCAATTCCCAGTCAGGGCATATGCCCAAGCTGCAGGCTTGATACCCAGTAGAAGCAGTCTATCAATAATTCTCTCTCATCGTTGATGTTTCTATCTCTCTCTCCCTCTCCCTTCCTCTCTGAAATCAATAAAAAATATATATTTTTAAAAACTAATTAATTTACATTTTACTAATTTGGCTAAGAGTAATCAAATAGGGAGTTTCAACTACTCCTTTCTTCTAGGAGTTAGGGAGTGCAGGTGGGAGTCTTACCAAAGAAAGACAAAATGAAGCTAATAGAAAGTCATCACAAAGCTATAGAAAGAGAACACTGCTTCTCAATTGCTAATTAGCCTTTGATTGTATAAATAACCAAATTCCTCATGCAGCTGGAGAAAGACACAGTCATAAAAATCACAGTAGGAGCCCCTCATCAATCTCAAGCTGCCCAGCAATTCTACATTGCTCATCATCTCCCTCTTCCTCTCTCTACAAGTTTCACAAAATTCTATCCTATCACATTAAGCTTCCTAATATCCAATCCTTCATGTGTGATGCTCAATGGGCACTAAGTCCTCCTTCAACCAGCCTCTTCTACTTGAATCCTGACTCCTTAATTATCCTTTAGCTCTCAGCTCAAATATCATTTTCTCTAGGAATCTTTCCTTGATCCCTAAGACCGTAAACCCAATCCACAGTATAATTTTACCTTATCTATACTAATAAAGGGGTAATATGCTAATTAGATTGGGAGACCTCCTGACATCCTTCCCGACAAAGCCACAGTGGCAGGGCAGAGGCAGAGGCAGTTAGGGGCAATCAGGCCAGGAGGGGAGGGCAGTTGGGGATGATCAGGCCAGCGGGGGGGAGGGGGAGGGGGGGGGGAAGAGGAGGCCATTGGGGGCGAGATCAAAGGGTCAATTAGGGGAGAGCAGACCAGCAGGGTGGGCAGTTGGAGGCGAGCAAGCTGGCAGGTGGGGGCAATTGGGGTGATCAGCCCAGCAGGGGAGCAATTAGGCATCAATCAGGCTGACGGGGGAGCCATTAGGGTGCCATCAGGCTGGCAGGCAGAAGCAATTAGGGGCAATCAGGCAGGCAGACAGGCAAGCACTTAGGAACCAGCAGTGCTGGACTGTGAGAGAGATGCCCCCTGTGGTATCAGGCCTAAACCAGCAGTTGGACATCCTGTGAGGGGTCCAAGATTGGAGAGGGTGCAGGCCAGGCTGAGGGATACCCCACCCACCACCGTGCATGAATTTCATGCACCGGGCCACTAGTAGTGTGATAATTTGATTAAGATGGAGAAGAGCACCAGTCTCACTACAACTTTATTAAGTTTCATAAAATCAAAGACTGTGGCTCCCTACTATGTTCTCGGTGCCTCATAGGCCTATGTAGGTCAGACATATGTAGGTCCTTAAATATTTGTTGACTAAAGGAATAGATAATCACTAATAACTTATGGAGATTAAGTAGTTAGGTATAAGCACCCCCCAAAAAAGTAAACCCTCACTCTTTTTACCTTGGATCTTTCACAGAGAAGCTCTGACATCCTAGGAGTTCTCCCAAAAGATCTCCACTACAATATACCATATGCTGCTCCCGAGGATCATAAAGCTGCTTCATTGTTATATATTGGCCTAGAAAGTGCATGACCTGCACAGAAATAAATTATTATTAAGAGTTCTGCCCAGCTGCTGTCAAAAACACACAAATTGCCTGGCTGGCATGGCTCATGGTTGAGTGTCAACCTATGAACCAGGATGTCATAGTTTGATTCCCATTCGGGCACATGCCCAGGCTGTGGGCTCAATCCCCAGTGTGGGGTGTGCAGGAGGCAGCCAATCAATGATTATCTCTCATCATTGATGTTTCTCTCTCTATCCTTCTCCCTTCTCTGAAGTCAATAAAAATATTTTTAAAAACACACAGATCCTATATAATAAAAGCCTAATATGTCAAGTGTCTGGTGCACCGGTCGGCTATTCAACCAATCAAAGCGCAATATGCTAATGACATGCTAAGGCCCTTCCACCACTCACTATAACATGCACTGACCACCAGGGGGCAAACGCTCCAACCAGTAGGTTAGCTTGCTATTGAGGTCCAGCTGATCCAGACTGAGCAAGATGGGCCCGACATGCCCTGGAGTCCTCCCGCAGTCTTTCCCAGGCTGACCAATCTCCTGCGACCCTCCCCACCCGATCATGCACCAGGCCTTTGGTTAATTATAAGGAGATAAGTTAGGTTTATTAGAGGAAGAGGTAACATATAAAGGTCTGGGGTCCTACAACAGGATAATTGAACCCAAATACTAAGTTCATCCACTTATTATCATTCTGGAAATTAACAGAGCCTTACATTTTATAACAGAAATGTATTGGTCTGACAATGAGAAAAAGTGGTAAATTTACCTAATGTCACCTTTAAAATTTTCTCACGAATCCAAATAAAGGGGTCTCTCCTATTACTCAAAGGAATAAACTTTAAATTTGCCTGGATCATAAAATTTTGCAAGTCCAGGGGTACATAACTACGATAGACTTACTGTGTGTTCACATAATTATTTTTGACAAATGAAGTACGATAGTTAATAAACTATAAGTGCATAAAACAGACAAAGTGTTTTATCAAAAAATTTAATCTATCTGGCTTTTCTCACAAGTTCACAAAATGGAAGGAAACAGACAAGCCCATGATTCAAAACTTACAAATGATCTAATTTTATCCTAATGTTTTATCTAGGTAACAGATCTTTTTTTAAATTGCTTAATAATTATGTTCACTTAATGACAAGAATTTTGCTATCTCAGATTACAAGCAGACTAAAGCAGCGATCTTTATCTTTAGGCCCCAACTTCTCAGAAATTATTAGATATCTGCACAGAAATTTGTTTCCACTGTTCGCATTATATTTGGAGCAATGGTGCGCCTGGGCTCTCCTCCCTCCCAGACAATGTGTCCCAGTATTAGCAAAGTTCTACCTAATCAAATACCTAGGGAAAAATAAAATGGGGAAAGCATCTACTAGAAGAAAAGAGGGGCCAGGACCGGTTTGGCTCAGTGGATGGAGCGTCGGCTTGCGGACTGAAAGGTCCCGGGTTCGATTCCGGTTGGGGGCATGTACCTTGCTTGCGGGCACATCTCCACTGTGGGGCGTGCAGGAGGCGGCTGATCGATGTCTCTCTCTCATCGATGTTTCTGACTTTCTCTCTCCCTTCCTCTCTGTAAAAAAATCAATAAAAATATATTTTTTTTAAAAAAAAGAGGGGACTTATTTGCCCAACTTTCAGTAAAAACAAAACATTCTAAGTATATAAAATAAAATCCTCTAAAACATTTCTCTATATCTGTATATACTACTGCTATTCACATTATACCATACTGCCTTAATACCCATACTAACAACTAATACTTAAAAATATTTAAGGAATTCCTCTTTATGCACCTGGTAGGGTCAATTCATAACAGAGCTTATCATTTAAACTTACTCTATCCAACTTTTTTTCCCCAGTAAACTCTGCCGTGCTATTGAAGCCAGCATAACTAATCATTTTGATATAAAAATCCATACTTTGCCTGCTGGTGTAGCTCAATGGTTGAGTGTCAACCTAAGAACCAGGAAGTCACAGTTCGATTCCTGATCAGGGCACATGCCCCAGTTGTGGGCTCGATCCCCAGTGTAAGGCGAGCAGGAAGCAGCCAATCAATGATTCTCTCTGATCATTGATGTTTCTGTGTCTCTCTCCCTCTCCCTTCCTCTCTGAAAGCAATAAAAATATTTTAAAAAATAAATAATAAAAATCCATACTTTGGTTAAGTTTGAAAAAGTAATACTTAGCAGAATTTTAGAGATATCACCCAAAATTATGGACTATAGATAATTTAAAATTATAAAGGAAATGTAAGCATTCTAAAAAAGTTGAAATGCCTCCAGATTTGTTTCCTTGAGGGTTTTTAATAGCTCAGGAGTGGGATATTACAGACAGGTGTTAAAGCTTCCTAAAAACCTCAAAGAAAGCTTGATAACTTTGTTTCTGCTGTTTAGGAAGCCATTTATCTTACTAAAAGCAAGCACAGTTCAAAGAGATGAACATTTTAATATTCTTTTCCACATAAAGAATTCAGTTTGTTTTTATTTTTTAAAAAAAGAAAACTTCAGAAGCTAAATAAGTTATTTAAGTGTTTAAAATAACTCAGTGTTCAAAAATTATCTGACACATTTATAATGCAAAGCTACAGCATTTAGTTCCTGCCTGGTAGCATATTCTATAAATCACAGTCTCATTTTTTAAAATCTTATACATGCTTTGCATTTTAATTCTGGGATCAATAAATTCATGGTTACAAATTTCAAAAGGGAATTTAAAGGAAATATGAAATTCAACTTAGCTCCACGGTCTTTGAAACAGAGCAAAAGTTGCCTCTCCAATACCTCAGGAGAACTTCCCTCCTTACAGCTGAGTTCAGAACTACAGATTCATCAGCTTGTACTTCTGAGCTGTTCTTAAAATAATTTTCTTTGATAGCTTACCTGGGTAACAGTGAAGATTTCACCTTGCGCACCTGCTGCCTGCAAAATCTTCAGAAGTGGCAGTTTTGGTCGTACCTAATAAAAATATAAAATAAACCTGATATTTACATTTCAATTAGATTGATTTCTGATACCCTAGGGAACGAGAACTTCCTCCAACTTTTTAAACACTGGTAGAATCTTACCTAATACTATATAATAAAAGGCCAATATACAAATTGACAAAACTGTGAAACAGTCACTATGACACACACACGGACCACCAGAGGGCAGACACTCAATGCAGGAGCTGCCCTCTTGCTAGGCTTAAGGCTGGCAAGCACAGCGGTGGTGATGGGAGTCTCTCCTACCTCCACAGTAGCACTAAGGATGTCCAATTGCTAGCTCAGGCCCACTCCCCACAGGAATCAGGCCTAAGCTATCAGTCAGACATCCCTTGAGGGCTCCCAGACTGCAAGAGGGCACAGGCCATGCTTAAGGAAACCCACTTCCCCCATCCCCGAATGCACAAATTTTGTTTACTAGGTCTCCACTAATATATAATCTTTCAAAGCATAGAGTAACTACAGATGAACAGACTATTTACTGAAAAATCATACTTTCAAAAGATAGCACATTCACACTACTAAATGGCTATAAGAGGAAAAAAGAAAATATGTGTTGGTGAGTATGTGGAGTAATTAGAACCCTTGTGCACTGCTGGTGGGAATATGAAACGGTGCAGCAACAGTGGAAAACAGTTTGAGAATTCTTCAAAAAGTTAAACATAGAATACATTATTCAGCAGTTCCACTTATAAATATACACCAAAAAGAACTGAAAGCAGAGATTCAAGCAACTATCTGTACACCAATGCTCATAGCAGCATTATTCACAATAGTCCAAAGGTGGAAACTACCCAAATACTCTTGGCAGATAAACATATAAACAAGGCATAATGACTTTGTTTGCTAACTCTGGACTCTGATTGTGGAGTCTATCTTTAGCCACACAATTTAGTTTTCTAAATTGTATATAGTCAAGTTAATCAAGTTTGTCTCTCTCTTCCTCTTACAGCCTCCACAGTTATCATAAGGCCTCCCTTATTCTACAGTTTCACAAGTACTTCTTAAATTTTCTTCCAATATTTTTAATCATTTCATTTTTTAAATCTAAGTATCTATCTGCAATTTGTTTTTACATAAAGTTTGAGGTCTTAATTTGTGTCCTTCCAGAGATAGCAAATTACATCAAAACCATTTATTATATAGGCCACATTTTCCCATCAAATCCAAATTCCATCTTTTTAATCAAATGAGCTACATAATATTATATAATGTGTAATTTTTATGAAAACACAAAACAAAATTACAAATTTTGGCATGTTAAGAGGAAAAGATCTGGAACAAGACACATCATATTGATTAACAGTGTTATGTTAGGGGAAAGGGACTTTGAGGAAAGGCATGGGTCAAAAAAACCTCTATACTGCCCAACCAGTGTGGTTCAGTGGTTGAGCATCGACCATGGCTCAGTTCTGAACAGGGCACATGCCTGGGTTGCAGGCTTGATCCCCAATAGGGGATATGCAGGAGGCAGCCAATCAAGTTTTCTCTCTCATCATTGATGTTTCTATCTCTCTCTCTCTCTCTCCCTACCTCTCTAAAATCAATAAAAATACATTTTTTAAAAAGCCATTATAAATACTTTAAAGATAAATACACTATAAAGTTTAAATCTTTTCTAAGATTACATTTGCTATATTTACAATTTAAATTTTATTTAAAGAAAACAAATTAGAATAAAGTAAAAGACAAAAACTAACTTTTATAACTTAGTCCCAAATTCCCCACTAGCCACCTGTACCCTAAAACACTCTAGTTTTCAAAATGTACCACTGAGCAATCAGTAACTTCCATACATTTATGGAATCAATGATCCATTCAAATTGATGAGCATTAATGCTGTTGACTAGTTTCCCTATTAGGACATTTTAAAATAATACTTGTGCTCTCTATAAAATCCTACAGTCAGTGAAGCCAGCTACATCCCCAATTCAATTTATTCACTTTTTTTTAACTTAAAGAGAAATAAGAATGCCTAAAATCATTTTACCTGTTTGATCTGTCTTGCAGAGCTCCTGCAAGCACTGTCAGATGTTGAACACTGGGCAGAGGTAGAAAGTGATGTCATTTTGGCAGTGAAGAAATTAGTCTGTTGATAAATCTAAAAGAATAAAAAATTACAAGATCTCTTCTAAAGTAGAAAATTCTCTCTACGATTTATTTAAAAAAAAAAGCAGCCAGCAGAAATAAGACAGGTCAGAACACTGTACACAAATGTAATATACCCATGCTGGGATGCTTGATTACTTTCTGATCACTTTCTAGTTCAGATACTGCAAAAAACTGAAGAGCTTAGTCAAGAGTAAGAACCATCTATGCAATCTACCAACTTTGCTTCTGGAGCATTTAAAGTTTCAAAGGTGGGACTGAGGGGACCAAAGTTTTACCACCCCAAAATATTCCATTTGGGATACTGTTAAGCTGGTTATTA
Source organism: Lasiurus cinereus (assembly GCA_011751065.1). Lineage (NCBI taxonomy): Eukaryota > Metazoa > Chordata > Mammalia > Chiroptera > Vespertilionidae > Lasiurus > Lasiurus cinereus. The sequence continues at coordinate 8,441,744 of JAAGEH010000042.1, read as the reverse complement.
GGAAACAAAAGACTCAGAAAGAACTTTGACATCTCCCCTTTTACTTGCCTAAAAGAATTCAGAGAGAAAAACCTGCTAAAAGAAGGGACATTAATATCATAATACAGTGGTACTCGAGATACGAGTGCTCTAACGTACGAGATTTTTGAGATATGAGCCGTGGAGCAAGCGATTTTTGCTTTGAAATACGAGCAACAGTTGAGATACAAGTAATAGCACAGATCGGCCAGCTGCACACGACCCACTAGTTTACTTTGACTTGAGCATCTCATAGTTTCCCACGCCTCAAGGTTACGGAATGAATTAAACTCGTATCGCTAGGTACCACTGTATAAACAAAATGTGTCAGGGAGAAATCTAGCAAAAACGGTTTCCTGTAGTCCCATTGTTTATGGGTGGCTCAGTAAGAATTTGTTTATCACATGTTTACTCTTTCTCTTGAGATAAGTAGAGAGAAAATAAGATCAAGTATGGCCAAGACCGGTTTGCTTAATGGATAGAGCGTCAGCCTGTGGACTGAAAGGTCCCAGGTTCGATTCAGGTCAAGGGCATGAACCTTGGTTGCAGGCACATCCCCAGTGAAGGGTGTGCAGAAGGCAGCTGATTGATGTTTCTCTCATCAATTGTTTCTAGCTCTCTGTCCCTCTCCCTTCCTCTCTGTAAAAAATCAATAAAATATATTTTAAAAAAAATCAAGTATGGGCAGTTCTTTGACTGGAACACAGTCTGTAAGAAGATTTACTACTTTTGATAGGCTAAAGCAATAGTCCAGAAAGTTCATGCATATGCAGGATTCGGATGCCTGCAGGTTGATTCAAAGCTCCAATATATATTCCGGAATGTAAGCACTCTTTTGTTAATTGGCCCACAACTATTAACTGTCAATTATTCCTGTTTCTTCTCACTCTCAAACAGCTCTATTTAGACCATCTGAAATTTTCTGTGCTCAATGGCAACTAAATTCTTACAAATTGGGTTAAACCAAGGTGGACATATATCATCAAGTAAAGATACAGCATGAATTGAAATAGACAGTAAAGTTTAATTTCATATTACCACCTCTACGTTTTCTCCTTAAAGAAAAACTGTAGAAAAGGAAAATGACAATTTTAAATAAACTTACTTGCGTTTATTTAAACGTCTTTTTCTAGTAAAAAGATGACTCAGTGAGATCTATGAACAAGCCATATCCGGAAAGTAGGAAAAGAGTCTAGAAAAGCCAATAGTCTACCTAAAACTAACAATATTCCTCACTCAACCATTACAGGCATAAATTCCTCCTTGCTACAAAAAAGGTCAGTCTAATAGAAGAATAGCTTACATTTTAAAACAGCTAGCTTTTAATTGGCATTTATTTTTATTTATTAATGTATTACATGTGTACACATTTTCCCATTGCCCACCTCCCATTCCCATGGATGCCCTATGCCCCCCAATGTCTTGTGTCCACTGGTTATGCTTATTTGCAAGCATAAAAGTCCTTCAGTTGATCTCTTATCTACCCCACCACTCCCTAACCTTCCCACTGTAGTTTTAACAGTCTGTTTGATGTTTTACTGCCTCTGTATCTTTTTGTTCATCAGTTTATAATGTTCTTTATTATCCATGAGATCATGTGGTATTTTTCTTTCATTGACTGGCTTATTTCACTTAGCATAATGCTCTCCAGTTCCATCCAGGTTTCTGCAAATGGTAAGAATGCCTTTTTTCATGGCAGCATAGTATTCCATTATGTAGATGTACCAGTTTTCTGAACCAGTCAACTGCTGACGGGCATCTAGACTGTATCCAAATCTTAGCTATTATAAATTATGCTGCTATGAACATAGGGGTTACATATATCCTTTCTGATTGGTGTTTCTAGTTTCTTAGGATATATTCCTAGGAGTGGGATTACTGGGTCAAATGGTAGTTCCATTTTTAGTTTTTTGAGGAAACTCCATACTGTTCTCCACAGTGGCTGCACCACTCTGAATTCCAACCAGCAGTGCACGAGGGTTCCTTTTTCTCTGCATCCTCGCCAACACTTGCCGTTTGCTGATTTGTTGATGATTGTCATTCTGACAGATGTGAGACGGTACAGTATTGTTGTTTTGCTTTACATCTCTCAAATAATTAATGGTTTTGACCATGTTTTCATGTGTCTCTTGGCCTCCCTTCAATCTTATTTCAAAAAGATTCTATTTAGGTCCATTACCAATTTTTTAATTGGATCATTTATCTTCCTTTTATTCAGTGGTATAAGTTGCCTGTAGATGTTGGAAATTAAACCTTTATCAGTGATAACATTTGCAAATATGTTGTCCCATACAGTGAGTGGGCTTTCTTGTTGCTTTGTTGATGGTTTCTTTTGCTGTGTAAAAACTTTTTATCTTTATGTAGTCCCATTTGTTTTTCTCTTTAGCTTCCATTGCACTAAGAGCAGTATCATTGAAGAAGTTCCTTTGGCATATGTCTGAGATTTTGCTACCTGTGGATTCCTCTAGTACTTTTATAGTTTCCCGTCTTATGTTTAAGTCCTGTATCCATTTGGAGTTAATTTTTGTCCATGATGTAAGTTGGTGGTCTAGTTTCATTTTTTGGTATGTTATCTGCCCAATTTTCCCAATACCATTTATTGAAGAGACTGTTTTGATTCCATTGTATGTTCATTTGTCAAATATTAATTAAGCATAGTAGTTTGGTTCAATATCTGGATTCTCTAACTATTCCATTGGTCTATATGTCTGTTCTTATGCCAGTACCAGGCTGTTTTGATTAACAGTGGCTTTGTAATACAGCTTGATATCTAGTATTGAGATCCTACCTACTTTATTCTTCTTTCTCAGCATTGCTGTGGTTATTCGGGGTCTTTTTGGTTCCAGATGAATCTTTGGAGAGTTCTTTCTAGGTCTGTGAAATAGGTCATTGGTATTTTAATGGGGAGTGCATTGAATCTATAGATTGCTTTGGGTAGTATGGACATTTTAATGATGTTAATTCTCCCAATCCATGAGCATGGTATGCTCTTCCATCTGTTTACATCTTCCTCTCTCTTTTTTCAGTGTCCTGCAGTTTTCTGCGTATGTCTCTTACCTCCTTAGTTAGGTTTATTCCTAGATATCTTCATTTTTTTGGTGCGAGGGTAAATGGGATTTCTTTTTTGGTCTCTCTTTCTGTAAGTTCACTATTAGTGTATAGGAATGCCATAGATTTCTTAGCATTAATTTTGTATCCTGCTACACTGCCAAATTCATTTATTAAGTCTATTAGTTTTTTGATGGAGTCTTCCAGGTTTTTTATGTACAGTATCAGATCATCTACAAATAAGGACAGCTTTACTTCTTTTCCGATTTGAATGCCTTTTATTTCTTCTTGTCTAAGTGCAATGGCTAATACTTCCAGTACTATGTTCAAACAGGAGTAGTGAGAGTGGGCATCCCTATCTTGTTCCTGTTCTTAGGGGAAATGGTTTTAGTTTTTGCCCATTGAGTATGATGTTAGCTACGGATTTATCATATATGGCTTTTATGATGTTGGGGTCTGATCTTTCTATTCCCACCTTGTTGAGGGTTTTTATCAAGAAAGGGTATTGGATTTTTGTCAAATGCTTTTTCTGCTTCAATTGATGTGACTACATGATTTTTATCTCTCAATTTGTTTATGTGATATATCATGTTTATTGATTTGCAGATAATGTACCATCCTTGCATTCCTGGGATAAATCCTACTTGGCCATGGTGTATGATCTTTCTGATGTACTGCTGGATCCGATTTGCTAGAATTTTGTTGAGGATTTTGGCATGTATGTTCACGACAGATATTGGCCTGTAATTCTCTTTCATTGTGTTGTCTTTATCTGGTTTTGGTAATTAGGGTGATGCTGACTTCATAGAAGGTGCTTGGAAGTGTTCCTTCCTCAAATTTTTTGGAATAGTCTCAGAATAGATTTTATTTCTTCCTTTAAATTTTTATAAAACTAAAGGCTTTTGTTTGCTGGAAGCTTTTTGATGACTGCTTCAATTTCTTCCATAATTATTGATCTATTGAGATGTTTAGATTCTTCTTGAGTTTTAGAACAAATTTTTCTAGGAATATGTCCATTTCCTCCAGATTGTCCAGTTTGTTGAAATAGAATTGTTCATAGTATTTTTTAACAATCTTTTGTATTTTGGTGGGGTCTATTGTTATTTCTCCTCTTTCATTTCTGATTTTATTTGGGTCTTCTTTCTATGCTTCTTGGTGAGCCTAGCTAGAGGTTCATCAACCTTGTTTATCCTTTCAAAGAACCAGCTCTTGATTTTGTTGATCCCTTTGTATTGTTTCTTTGTTCTCTATATCATTTATCTCCGCTCTGATCTTTACTATTTCCTTCCTTCTGCTTTACACTGGGCTTTTCTTGTTGCTCTCTGTCTGTGTTGTATGGTTAATTTATTACCATCGTTTCTTGGTTTTTATGCAGTAGGCTCATAGAACTATGAACTTCCATCTCAAGACTGCTTTCACTGTGTCCCATAGATTTTGGATTGTTGTGTTTTCATTGTCATTTGTTGCCATTATTTTTATTTCTTCCTTGATCTCTCTGGTAACCCAGTCATTGTTTAATAGCATGCTGTTTAGTCTCCATGTGTTTGATTTCTTTGGATTGTTTTATTGTAATTGATTTCCAGTTTTATGCCACTGTGATCTGAGAAAATGCTTGATATGATTTCTATCTTCTTGAATTTGAAGAGACTTTGCCTATGACCCAAAATATGGTCGATCTTTGAAAATGACCCAGGTGCACTTGAAAAGAATGTATATTCTGTGGCTTTGGGGTTACATGTTCTGAAGATGTCAATTAATTCCATCTAGTCTAGAGTCATTTAGGATTGATGTTTCTTTGCTGATTTTTTTGTTTAGAGGATTTGTCCAATGGTGATAGTGGGGTATTAAAGCCTCCTACTATGATTGTATTGCTGTCAATCTCTCCTTTGATATCCTCCAAGAGTTTTATTTGGGTACTCCTGTATTGGGTGCGTATATGTTTACCAGAGTTATTTCTTCTTGTTGAATTGCTCCCTTTAGTATTTAGTGGCCTTCCTTATCTCTTATGTCCTTCACTTTGAAATCTAATTTGTCAGATGTAAGTATTGCTATCCCACCTTTTTTTTTCATTTCCATTTGCCTGAAAAACCACTTTCCAACCCTTCACCCTCAGTCGGTGTGCATCTTATTTTCTGAAGTGGATTTCATGTAGACAACAGATATATGGGTCATGTCTTGTTATCCAATCCATTACCCTATGTCTTTTGATTGGGGCATTTAATCCATTTACATTTAAAATTATTATTGATAGGTACTTATTTGATGCCATTTTTATTTACCCATGTTCCTTCATCGCTTCTGATTTCTTCTTTTTTTTTTCTCTTTAAAGCAGATCCTTTAGCATTTCTTGCATTGCTGGTTTGGTGATAATAAATTCCCTTAGTCTTTTTTTGTCTGTAAAGCTCCTGATTTCACCTTCAATTTTGATTGACAGTCTTGCTGAGAACAGTATTCTTGGATTCAGACCCTTCCTTTGCATGACTTTGTATATCTTATTCCATTCCCTTCTGGACTGATGAGTTTCTGTTGAGAAACCAGTCGCTGGTCTGATGGGGGTTCTTTTATAGCTAACTTTCTGTCTTTCTCTGGCCACTTTTAAGATTCTTACTTTGTTGTTGGTGTTTGCCAATTTAATTATAATGTGCCTTAGCATAGATCTTTTGGGGTTTATTTTGCTTGGGACCCTGTGAGCTTCTTGGAATTTTGTGGGTTTTTTCTTCCCTATAGAATAAAGTTTTCTGTCATTATTTCTTAGAAGTTTTTCTATTCCTTGCTAGGTTTCCACTTTCTGGAACCCCTATTATGCAGATGTTGTTTTGTTTTGTGTTATCCCAACGTTCTCTTAGGCTCTCCTCTTGCTTTTTTTTTTTTCTAGAAGCTTCTGTACTTGGGTATTTTTTCCTACCTTGTCTTCTAGCTCACTGATGCGGTCTTCTGCTTCTTCTAGTCTACTTTTGGTGCTTTCTATTGAGTTCTTTACAGCAGCAATATCAATTTTCATTTCTTCTTGGTTCTTCTTCATTTCCTCTTGGATTCTTTTTCATATTGTCAAATTTGTCTTCCATTCTTTTCAGCCATCTTATGACCATTTCTCTGAATTTTTTCTCTGGCAAATTGCTTGCCTCCGTTTTGTTTATTTCCTTTTCTGGTGATGCCTGCTTTTCTTTTATATGCGGGCTGTTTCTTTGCCTACCCATGGTCTCTCTTCTCTAGGTGTCTGTAGTTCTCTCTCTCCTGCGTTGATTTAAAGGCACAAAAACAACACAACCAGGTACAACACACAAGTCACTGAACAAAAATGTATTCACAATTATTTTTTTTAATATATTTTATTGATTTTTTTACAGAGAGGAAGGGAGAGAGATAGAAAGTCAGAAACATCGATGAGAGAGACATCGATCAGCCGCCTCCTGCACGCCCCACA
>JAAGEH010000042.1:8267712-8434854 GCA_011751065.1 Lasiurus cinereus | reverse complement strand
ATATATATATATATACACACACACACACATATACTACAATAAAACAGCACCATCCCAACAAATGCAAGCAACAAGTACCTGGAGATTAATGCAAACTACAAACAACAACTAATATCAAGGGAGACAAGGACAAATAGAAGTAAAAAAAAACAACAAAAAGAATATGAAAAGCAAAACAATCTCACATACAAGTATAAAAAATCGATATAATCAACATTCAAGCAAACAACAAAAGGACAGAGAGAAAAACAATTTTTTGGATAGTGAAGACAGAGATGAGAGAGGTGTATATGGACTTGGAACAGGGGATTGGAAATTAGATATATAAATGGGGTGAAATTTTAACGGGGTAAAGAGAAAGAATAAGAAAAATCTAAAGTAGGAAAAGGGTAAGAGAAACAGGACAACAAAAAGGGGAAAAGTTAGGAAGAGAGTGATGGCATAACGGTAAAGTTGAGATAAGAGTAAAATGATGCTAAAGGAAAGATGAAATTAGAATAGAGAACTCTAATCCCAAAGTACAGAGAAAATAAAATGACTTTTTTTCAAAAAGGTAAAATAATAGTAATAATACTGATTGAAAAAATGTAATAATTAAAAAGGTAAAATCAAGTGAAGAAAAAAGAAAAAAATTAGTTTCTAAAAAGATGAAAAAGAATTCAAAAATATAATAAAAAATAAAAAAATAGAATGTGCAGTAGTGAAGGTTATTCACTTCCTCTATTGATCTGTTTGGCATGCCTGTTTCCCAGTCGTGACAATATTGCAGTTCTCTGCGTTCCACTAGTTTTTAAGCTGGCGGTGTGTCAATCTCTTTTTTCTTTTATGATTACACGAGTCAATTTGTGAGTCCGCCCCTAGGTGGCAGTGTTTCGGGATTGACATCTGAGACTATTGGTCCCCTCTAGCCTGTACTTAGATCCTGCTTTCCCTGTGGCACTCAATACCAGTTTGTGGAAGTGGGCTGCCCTAGAGCTGGTTCTCCGATGGTCACTCCCCACTCTGATCCCCAGGCTCCAGAAAAACAACTTTCCCCTGCAGTCTCCCAGGGTGTCTCCAACTGGGTGATCCTTTGTATTGGGCTTAGCAATCAGAAGCAAAGATCTGAAGAGCGAAAAGCGCAAGTCTGTGCAGTCCCCTTTCCCCACTCCTATCTAAGCAGCCAGCATACTTTAATAACTCCCAGGCTGTTCTTCTGCATCAAAATGGGTTGCTTTCTAGAGATCCCCTCTGTTAACAGTTCTGAGGGCCCCCTTCCACATTCATGGATCACGTCCTGCCCAATAGCCACAGATTTCTCTAGGTTCAGAGTTCCCCTGGACCTCCGTTCCCGGTGTGCATGCCTTTCTGTTCTACGGGACCAGACACCTCACCTTATCCCAGGTGAAATCTGACTTTCTGTGTGGCGTGTGGAGCTCATCTGAATCCGAGTGTTTGCGCCAATTAGGGACCGGTGTTCTGGGGTTCAGAGCTGTTCGGTGGATGTTACAGCTATACATTTTCAGGCTTCCGTAAACATCCATTTTCCCCTTCAAGATGGCGTGGTCTCCACGTCTGAACTGGTGGCTCAGGCAGGGAACCCAGCAGCAGTGGGGGCTGCCCAGTCAGGGGAGCCCCATCCTGCAGTCTCCCACCTTCTCCTGGAGTACAGTATCCCTTAAATCGCCAATAAACACTCCCTGTGCAACCCTCAGCTGTTCTCTCTGTCTGCTCAGGGACAAGTCTCGGGACATACTCCTCTATTCTGCCGCCATTTTTTTTTCTAGTCACCTATATCGCCAAATCATTTTTTAAATGATTTACACCTTTCAACTATTGATAATTAACAGATAATTCATTTATCTAGTCTAACAAAAATTCAGTGAGATTATAGCCTTCCCATCATCTTGAAAGCTGATGTCCAGTGCCCTCAGCAGGAGCCCAGCACATGGACGAATACCAGGCTAGGAATCTAATTGGCATTTCAAACCTAATAAATAAAATAGGGACCACAAAATACCTTCCCTCCCACTTTCTAAGTTCTCCTAGCTGGGCTAATAATCAAGTTAACAGAGAGATAAGCATGAAAGTTCCAAAGACAGTGAGGCAAAATTGGGTGTATATGACATTTTAGACAAAGGAGAAAAGGAGGGAATGGGATCTTAGATTTCGAACACAAGAATGGGCCATTTACAGGTAACTGAGGAAGAGTGGAACATACATGCCAGATAAATTTTTGCTAAGCAACCAAGAAACAATGAGATGCTGTGAGGGGCAGCTAGTTAATGAGCTCCAGCTTGACACCCTCTTATCCACCACACTCAAATGAGATTGGGTTAAGGTGGAGAGTTCCACCTGAAACTCTCAGGCAAGAAAGGGGAAGAGAGTCCAAGCTTCTTTCTGAGTCTTGTTTCTTAATAACCAGTTTAAAATCAATATCCTAAGAGGCAACTTTAGGTAGGCAAAATTTTGGTCCCCTTCAAAACCAACCCTGATCTCCCCAAACCTGCTAGCTCTGTAATCTTGCTCATTTCAGTAAATGGCAACTCCATCCCTCAGTAGCTCAGGTTAATGACTTTAAAATCATCCTTAACTTCCTTTTTCTCTCACTCTACTCCCAGTTCATAAGTAAATTCTGTCTTCAAAATGTATTCACAATGTAAGCATTTCTCCCTATATTAATCCAACCACCCATCTCCAAACTGCATTAGCTTTTTTAAAGTTTTCTTGCTTCTGATGCCAGAGAGGTAAGTCCCTAGGGGAGACTTAAGCCTGAGCCAAGAGGTTTCTTGGCTTCATGAAGGAAAGATTTCAAGGCTCAAGCGAGACAAGAGTTTAAAACGAGAGCAGGTTTATTGAGCTGAGAGGATAAGCAAAAAAAGCTACTTCACAGAGTAATGGTATCTCCTCACAAGAGGAGGAAAAGACCCCAACTGTTTTCTAGAAGTTGAGCCTGTAGCCGTTTTTAGTTTCTACGGAAAATCACTGGTATGGGGAAATAGAAGACAGAAACATTGGGGTTAACTTTAAGCTTTTGTAAAAAATATTTTTAGCCCTAGCTGGTTTGGCTCAGTGGATAGAGCATCATCCTGTGGACTGAAGGGTCCCCGGTTTGATTCCAGTCAAGGGCATGTACCTTGGTTGCAGGAACATCCCTAGTGGGGAGTATGCAGGAGACAGCTGATCGATGTTTTTCTCTCATCGATGTTTCTAACTCTCTATCCCTCTCCCTTCCTCTCTGTAATAATACACACACACACACACACAGTGGTACCTCGAGATGCGAGTGCCCTAACATACAAGATTTTTGAGATACAAGCTGTCGAGCGAGTGATTTTTGCTTTGAAATATGAGCAACAGTTGAGATACGAGTAATCACGCGATGGCCGGCTGCACACGACCCACCAGTTTACCGCGACTCGAGCGACTCATAGTTTCCCACGCCTCAAGGTTATGGAACAAATTAAACTCGTATCTCAAGGTACCACTGTATGTATGTGTGTGTGTGTGTGTGTATTAATATCTATATCTATATATATATATATTTTTTTGTTTTGTTTTGTTTTAAATTTCAGAGAGGAAGGGATAGGGAGAGACAGAAACAGCAATGATGAGAATCATTCATCAGATGCCTCCTGCATACTCACTACAGTGGACGGAGCCCACACCGGGCCTGTGCCCTTGACTGGAATCAAACCTGGACCCGCAGGCCAACACTCATTTTCTTTTATTTAAATTAACTCATATAGTTCTCATGCCCCTCTTCTATTCCACCTTTGCTCCTCTAGCTCCCAGCCTCCTCCTTTTGTCTTTGCTCAAATGTCAGTTCTCATTTTTCAAACTGCAACTTCCAACCCCCAGAGTTCTCTTATCTTTTCTTGCTTAAATTTTCTTCACAGGACATGTTACCAACCAACACTCTACACATTTTAATTATTTATCATGTAAAATATAAGCTATAAGTAGGAAGGGATTTGTATTTGTTCATTAATATATTCCCAGTGCCTAAGATAACTATTATATACATAGCACAGCAACATAATGGACACAAATAATAATAGTGTGGATGATTTCCAAAAATAGTACCCAATGAATCACATCTCCCAACTGGTTCTGTGACATAAGTTAATCAATAGGATACAACTGTTTTAAAGTTTTAACTTCCACCCTGGCCCGTTTGGCGCAGCGGATAAGGCGTCAGCCTGCAGACTCAAGGGTCCCAGGTTCAATCCAGTCAAGGGCATGTACCTTGGTTGGGGGCAGATCCCCAGTAGGGGGTGTGAAGTAGCAGCTGATCGCTGTTTCTCTCTCATGGATGTTTCTAACTCTCCATCCCACTTCCTTCCTCTGTAAAAAATCAATTAAAATATATATATTTTTTAAAAGTTTTAAAAGAAAGGATTAGGCCATTGACAGCAAGAAAGACTGACTACCAGCAGCATGGCTGAGTGAAGAGACATGTTTACTGTCCTGGCAAGTAGCGGGGAGAGGGTGGAATGTAAATCATTCTGAAAGAATTTACATTAGCTATAGACAGAGGAGGTGGGAGAAACTGAACTGAAACAGGGCCAGCTCTAGAAGACACACAGAGTCAGCAAGAAAGAAGTGTCAGCTCCTATGGATTAGCCAAGGGCAGTGGATTGGAAAAGTTCACGTTCATGTGTAAACAAAAATTGGCTGCCAAGATCGGTTTGAGTGTCAGCCTGCGGACTGGAAGGTCCGGGTTCGATTCCGGTCGAGGTCATGTATCCTGGTTGCGGGCATGTCCCCAGTGGGGGGTGTGCACGAGGCGGCTGATCGATGTCTCTCTCTCATCGATGTTTCCAGCTCTCTATCCCTCTCTCTTCCTTTTTGTGAGAAATCAATAAAATACATTTAAAAAAAAAATCGGAGGCTCCTGGAGTTCTATGTCATCTGGCTATTCTTCTTTGGGTAATTTTTAAAATAGCCACCTACAAATTAGGCCTAAATTCCAACAAATATACAGGAATGTAAGCATCCTTTTGTCAGAGATGATCCACAGCTATTAACAGGCCAACTGTTCTCTCTCATTCTCCTGCAGCTGTAATTTAATTCAGAACATCTCAGAATTTTTTTTTGTCTAATCATACAACCAAAATGTCCCAATTCCAGGCCTGGCAGCTTCATTTTTATGTTCTTCAAAGGCCCTAAAATCGGCTATTCTACTAGAGATCCCACAGAAAGGCTGTGTGGATGTCACCCCACTAAATTTAACTTAAGGGGGGAAAAGAGATGTGGAGAGTCTTATTTGTTCACCTGAGCCCCAGCTTTTCAGGCATACATACCCTGAAAAAGCAACACACGTCTTCACTCTTTAGCCCCAGCTGACACTTGTCTACAGCTAAATGACAGACCACAAATGAAACCACCAGAAAAACCGCATCTCAGCCCACAGAATGGTAATAAACAAACAAAATAGCTATTGCTTTAACTCACTAAATTGTTTGGTGGTTTAGCCAAAACCGGTTTGGCTCAGTGGATAGAGCATCAGCCTGTGAACTGAAAGGTCCCAGGTTCAATTCCAGTCAAGGGCATGTACCTTGGTTGCGGGCACATCCTCAGTGGGGGGTGTGCAGGAGGCAGCTGATCGATGTTTCTCATTGATGTTTCTAACTCTCTTCCCTCCCCCTTCCTCTCTGTAAAAAAATCAATAAAATATATCTTAAATAAATTGTTCACTGGTTTATTGCATAGCATTAGATAAAACAAATGGCAAAGACTTAAAGAGAGTTTACTCTGTACCAGGCACATGTATTAACCCACTTAATATTAGATATTCCTAATGACATAGGCAATATTATCTTTATTTTATAGATGAGGCAGGAGAAGCATAAAGATGTTATATGTCAATTAATAAACTGCTGTAGTCTAAACGTCAAACTCAGAAGCACTCTTAAGTCCCCACTATTGGCATTTTTTCCCTTTAGATCTCATGCACAGAATTTACCACAACCCTTTGCTTCTAGACATACTCTCACTGTTCATCCATACCGGCTCACTTCTACCTGATTCTTAATAATGCAATAAGCACCCCTGGCCATGCTTAAGGGCTCGGTTGGTCAGAGTGTCGTCCCATACACCAAAAGGTGGCAGGTTCAATTTCCAGTCTGGTCACATAACCCAGGTTGCAGGTTGGGGCATGTATGAGATAACCAAACGATAAAAATATTTTAAAATGTTTGACCAGCCCTGGCTGGTGTGGCGCCATGGTGGAGCATTGGCCAATGCACCGAAGGGTTGCAGGTTAATTTCCTGATCCCGTTTTTCTTTTTCATTCTGTCCTTCTCCCCACCCACCCCCGTCATCTCTCTAAAAAATATAAAAGCAATAAGCATCTACAAACTAGGACTCTGACAACCATATTGCCCATCCCATTTCCCCTGCCTCCCAACAACCATACTGAATCCCAAGTTTTTATTTTCTTCCCTTGCTTTTTGTGCATTTTAAGTGCATCAAAATGGAATCCTAAAAAGCGTGTATATTGCTTGGTTGCCTTTAACAACTTTTTTTTTTTTTTTGAAAGCAGGTATGTTGCCTGACCAGTATGGCTCAGTAGTTGAGCATCAACCTACAAACCAGGAGGTCATAGTTCAATGCCCAGTAGAGGGCTTGTAAGAGGTAGCGAATCAATGATTCAATCTCATCATTGATGTTTCTATCTCTTTCCCTCTCCCTTTCTCTCTGAAATAAAAGTATATTAAAAATAAAAGCAGATATGTTACATGTACTTTTAGGGATTTTTGTTTCACTAAAATAATTTTTTGCTGTACTGTCACTTCAGTTCTTTAAAAAAATGTAATGCAGTAAACTACACATATATTAACATAAAATTTGCCATTTTTAGATATACAAATCAGTGACAATAAGGACATCCACAATATTGTACACCATTACCATCATTCATCCATTTCCAGAACTTCATCATACCAAACGGAACTTCTACTCATTAAACAATTATCCCCCTAATCTCCCCTGAACCTGGTACTACTATCCTATTTTGCCTCTATGAATATGCCTATTCTAGGCAGCTCATATAAGTGAACTTACACAATATTTGTCCTTTTGTGTCTGACATTTCACTTAGTATGTTTGCAAAGTTCATCCATGTCTTTTATTTTGACTGTTGCATAATATTCCAGTGTGTGCTGATTTGTTTCTAGGTCTTACTATAGTCATGTGCCACATAAGGACATTTTGGTACACAATGGACTGCATGTGGTCACCTAAGATTATAATGAAGCTGAAAAACTTCTATCACTTAACCCTGACCCAGCAGCTAAGAGTGTCCACCCGATATTCCAAGACTGTGGGTTCAATCCCTGGTAAGGGCATATATAAAATTCAACCAATGAATGTATAAGTGAAATAAGTCAATGTCTCATTTCTCTGTCTGTCTATCCCTCCCTTCCTCTATTTTGTTAATCTTAAAAAAAAAAAAAAAGTTTAAATTTTTTTAAAAATCCCATAGCAAAACACAGCTCGAGAGCCACATGTGGCTCTTTGGCCCCTTGAGTGTGGCTCTTCCACAAAATACCATGGCCTGAGCAAGTCTAATTTGAAGTGGCATTAGAAGTTTAAAAAATTAGGCTCTCAAAAGAAATTTCAACCGTTGTACTGTAGGTATTTGGCTCTGTTGACTAATGAGTTTGGGGACCACTGGCCTAGCGATACCTGGGCCTTTGTAAAGTGGTAGCACAGCGCTTTCCTCATGGCTTGCGCCATAGTCTACTTAGCGATTTCAACCTTTTTCATCTCATGGAACATATAAGCTAATTACTAAAATTCTGCGACACACCAAAAAGTATTTTTTGTTGATCTGACAAAAAAAAAGGTATAATTTTGACTCATTCACACCAAGTGGCTACTGTGTTAGCTGTTGTCATTTTTTTATTTGACAACCTAAGGGAAAAGAGCTCAGTGCCCCTGACTAAATAGTCAGATACTGCATGTTTCAAAAATTCTTGCCCCACACCAGTTGAAAATCTCTAGTCTACTTGATCAATTCCATAATGTATGCTTGCAAAAAACTATGTTCATTAGGTTAAGATTGTTGGTTTTTTACAATCTCCCATATCTGCTAATTTGCCAGCTTGACCTATAAATAATTAAGAGATATAATCTATTTTAAGGATTTCATCTATTTTAAGAACTTTTAACCAGATATATATGCTTTAAATTGCATTATCTTCTTGGTAAACTGTCACTATATAGTGATTATCATTACTCAGTAATTTTTTCCATCTCAAGTAAGATATTTCCTACATGAAAGTATATTTTATCTTATATTAGTATAGTCATGCCAACTTTCTTATAGTTAATATTTCCAGCTATGTATTTTATCAAATTATTACTTTTTTTATATATTTTATATTGATTTTTCATAGAGAGGAAGGGAAAGGGATAGAAAACCAGAAACACCGATGAGAGACATCGATCAGCCGCCTCCTGCACGCCTCCTACTGGGGATGGGCCCGAAACCAATGGTACATGCCCTTGACCGGAATTGAACCTGGGACCTTTCAGTCCCCAGGCCGATGCTCTATCCACTGAGCCAAACCGGTTTCGGCTCAAATTATTTTTCAATTTTTTGCATGCCTTTAAATGTTTTGTGTGTCCCTCGTAAAAAGCATGTATCTTAAACTTTGGGTTTTTAAATCCAATTTGTCAAATCATCTTTCTAACCATTTATTATAATTGATATAAATGGAAGCATTTAGCATTCCAGTTTGTCATCTTCTTATGCTTACTTTGCTCTATCACCAGCAGAAAGTGTGCCATTAAAAGATACTGATTTAAGAGTCATGGAAGTTCAGAGCAGGACAAATTATTGACTATGAGGCAGAGGAGGAATAAGAGGGAATGGAGATCGGAGTGGAAGGATTTTCAAATTGGAGAATACTAGAAAAAGTGGAGGGAAAGCACCATGAGCAAAGGGTTTGATCAATGATTTATGTGAGAAAATGTAGTCAGTTGATGGACTTTGAATCTAAAGCTAGATCTTATTCCTTTTCCACTTGGAATCTCTTTTGAGTATAGCATGAATAGATATTATTACTCAAAAATGTAGTCAGTTGATGGACTTTGAATCCAAAGCTAGATCTTGTTCCTTTTCCACTTGGAATCTCTTTTGAGTATAGCATGAATAGATATTATTACTCACGCCTTAAAAGAGAAAACTGGGGCTTAAAGAAGTCAAAAAACTTGCTGAAGTCAAAAGTTTATTCTTCTTCACTATACCAAGCTGCCAGTTATAGTTGATCCTTGAATACTGGTTTGAACTGCACGGGTCCTCTTATACACGAAGTTTTTTCCAAAAAATATTTCCTCTTATGATTTTCCTAATAACATGTTCTTTTCTCTAGCTTTTAAGAATACTGTATAGAATACATGTAACATACAAATTATGTTAATCGACTGTTTATGTTATTAATAAGGCATCCAGTCAACATTACCTATTAGTAGCTAAGTTTTGGAGGAGTCAAAAGTTGTATCAGATTTTTCAATTGGGGTTGGGCGGGCCTTAGTACTCATCCTTTCTCCTCTTCTATGTTCCATTTTGTGTTCTCAAAATTCCCACTCATTCTATCTAGGTCAAAAGTCACTTCCTTGGTCAAGGCTTTTCTAAGTCCCCAAGGGAGGCGGATGACACCAGAGCAAATCTACTAACACTTACCACATTATACTTATGTTTTTACGTCTATCCCCTCCTACACTGAAATCATAGAGCAAAAACAGTTCCATTCATCATGATGATCAGAAAGGAGTTGTTTTGCCCTAAACCAGTGGTTCTCAACCTTTCTAATGCCGCGACCCTTTAATACAGTTGCTCACGTTGTGGTGACCCCCCCAACCATAAAATTATTTTCATTGCTACTTCATAACTATAATCTTGCTACTGTTATGAACTGTAATGTAAATATCTGATATGCAGGATGTATTTTCATTGTTACAAATTGAACATAATTAAAGCATAGTGATTAATTACAAAAACAATATGTAATTATATATTGTGAAATATTTATTTCTAATTATAAATAAATGTAATTTTTGTCTTGAATCATGGTGTAGCATGGGTAACAGTCTTCATATGACAACAGTAAACTACATTGCTACACTTTGCTACACCGAGGAGCGGTCTGTTGGTTCCTAAGACCATGGGAAATAGGTGTTTTCTGATGGTCTTAGGCGACCCCTGTGAAAGGGTAGTTCAACCCCCAAAGGGGTCTCGACCCACAAGTTGAGAACCACTGCCCTAACCAGTTTTGCTCAGTGGATAGAGTGTCGGCCTGCAGATTCAAGGGTCCCAGGTTCGACCCCGGTCAAAGGCATGTATCTTGGTTGTGGGCACATACCCAGTAGCAGGTGTGCAGGAGGCAGCTGATCGATGTTTCTCTCTCATTGATGTTTCTAACTATATCCCTCTCCCTTCCTCTCTGTAAAAAAAAAATCAAAATAATTTTTTAAAAAGGAGTAATTTTTACCCTACACTTAGTTTAAAAGACTCTACACCTCAACTTCAAATCTCTACCTTTATTAACCAATGTAACCCCAATAAATTCAATAAAAGAATTTTTAAAGCTCTACCTTTGAAGAAAACTGTGATGTTAAGACTAATAAAAATAAAAACGTCTTGCCCTGGTCAGTGTTCTCAATGGTTAACACATTGACCCCCTGCACCGAAGGGTTTCGTATTCAATTCCCAGTCAAGGGCACTTCCCTCGTTTGCAGGCTCAATCCACAACCTAGGCCTGGGTCAGGGCATATGCAGGAAGCAACCAATCCATGTGTCTCTCACATCGGTGTTTCTCTCTCTCTCTCTCTCCTCCCTCTCTTCCCCTCTCTCTAAATATCCTCCTGTGAGGATTTAAAAAAAAAAAGTAACCGAGACCGGTTTGGCTCAGGGGATAGAGTGTCGGCCTGCGGACTGAAGGGTCCCAGGTTCCATTCCAGTCAAGGGCATGTACCTTTGTGGCAGGCACATCCCCAGTAGGAGGCGAGCAGGAGGCAGTTGATCGATGTCTCTCATCAATGTTTCTAACTCTCTATCCCTCTCCCTTCTTCTCTGTTAAAAAAAATCAATAAAATATATATTTTTTTAAAAGTAATCCTATCTTTTCCTTGCTCCATCCTTCTTCCTATAAAAATCTTCCATTTTGTACAACCCCTCGAGCTCCCTTCTTATTGCTAGATGGGATGTTGCCCAATTTGTGAGTTATTTAAAGCCAATTGGCTCTTCAAATTTTACTTGGTTGAATTTTGTTTTTTAACAAGTTAATAAAAACTTTTTTCTTATAAGAAAAAAAATAACTATTCTGACTTTTTAGTTCTTACTAGGTCTGTTTCACATGTACAAAGATAAGTGTACAAGAGTTTACAAAACCAACATGCCAGGAAACAACCTAAAAATCCATCAACGGCAAACTATTTAAAGAAACTGTTGTACAACCCTGTAATACAATCCCATGAAATCTTTAAAAAAGTTTTTCATGCATATTTTATGTAAAGCTGTTCCTGATTTTGTTCGCACAATTGTTTAAATACGTGTAGAAAAGTCAGGAAGGCTGTAACATCAGGCAGTTAACAGTAGCCAGCCTGAGGAGGAAACCGGTTAGGGATGATAGATTAACTTCACACACTTCTGTTTTCTGCACTTTAAAAAAAAAAAAAAAAACTGGCACACCCTCTTTGTCACTTAAGGACTATAAAAAGCTGTGATCCTGCCCAGTGCAGTGGGGGGGAGAGGGGGGGAGAGAATGAGTGTGAGAGCAAGAAAAAGCCTCTTTATTCCTTGCTGTGGCCTTCCACAACTTAAGAGAAGCACCTGGTAATTAATCCCAAAATGGTTAGGTCCTCTGATGCAAACAGCCTCTCAATTCAAACTTCAAGACAAGATAAGCTATTTTCAAGGTTACATTCTTGCATACCCCTCCTCCCTGCTATTTTCACAACTCAGGAATAATGTACACCCAGGAGTCTCTAGTTAGTAGAAAAATTTCCTTCCCTCTTCCCTTCAAACAAGCCTCTTTGGAACGCTTCCTAACTTTTGCTCTAAGCATGTTTTACAGGCTTTGGAAAAAGACTGATAAGGCACCTCCCCAGGACATCTGCCTGCATGTCTCCTGAAGAACTAACAAACCACATGTCTGCTCAATTTCAGCCCCCAAATCCTCCTCCCTTCCTTATCACCATGGCCCTTGTATTGATTAGCAAAGCACCGGCCCTTTCCCTTCCTTCCCTTCCAGGAAAGGAAATTAAGCTTCCTCTCGGCATTGATCTCTTCTCTCAGTGATGGATTCTTTCACAGCCGTGTCCCTGTCCCTCTTCCCCTCCTTGCCCACCAAAAAAAAAAAAAAAAACCCAACAACAGCAGCATGAGCAGCAGCGTTTTCTCACGGCGTCACTGTAAAACAGCGGGTCTCAGACTTTAGGGCGTACAGGAAGCAACGGGGGGGTGGAGGTTGGGGTGGGGAGGGGCTGTGCTGATTAAAATACATATGCCTGAGCCTCATCTCCCGATAGTTTGGGAGGTCTGGCTGTGGCCCCAAAGTGAGCATTCTTCAAACAAGCACCCCAGGCCTCTGACACACTAGACCCACGGCCCCGGAAATCGCTACCCTAAACTCTGGACGCCCCTCCCGTCAGCCCCCCGCCGCCCTCTCCCCGCCTCTGTGCTCCGAAGGGCCTCAGGACCCCTCAAACCCCGCGTCCAGCTCCACATCGTAACCCGACTACCCGTTAGGTGGCGACCGACGGCTGAGCCGCCCGCGTCACCGCAACTCCGCTTTCATCTCCCACGGTCCTCAGCTCGCAGCCCTCTCTCTCCCCACGAGCCCGCTCCGCTCGGCGCCACCGTCCCAGGCCGCCCACGCCGCCAGCTCATCCCGCCCGTCTCGCCGCTCGGGGCCCGCGGAACCCGCCGCGCAGCTGCCGCTCCCCACTCTCCCGTCTCCCCCGCCCCTGGCCTCCCCGGCGTCGCGCTGCCGAAACCCCAGAGCCACACCTGAGGACCACTCGCGAGTCGCTCCCGCGCTAAGCCCAGAGGACGTCAGTCAAAGGTCCTCAGGCCTCAGCTGCAATTTGAAACCCGAGTGGCGACCAATGAGAGCGCAATTTCCGGTTTCCCATCCACCTCTCGCAGGAGCTTCCGGGGAGACCATCGATGGTGAACTGGAGGGCTAGAGAGCTAGAGAGGACGAGTTCTCTCCCCACCATAGAGTAGACCCCCTTCCGGGAGACAGAGTGGCGAGGCCTGGCCCGCGGAGAATGTGAGGTCTCCGGAGCGATTTCGGGGAATCGCCGGGTCTTGGGATATATGCAGACGCGTCCTAGGGGATCAGAAACCTGGGAGGGGAGAAACTTCAAGGGCAGCCGCAGAGGCTTCCTTCAGCTTATCAGAAAAATGCCTCTCCCTCCGCTCCCCAGGATGAGGAATTAGAAGACACGGTCTTAAAACTGAGTCGGGTCGGCTTTGATTTGTGTTGGGTATTGTGTAGAAATTGACATTGTGATGAATCACACTGTCCAATAGAATAACCATCAGCAACATGTGGCCTGAAATGTGGTAGCCCAAATTGACAGGTGCAGTAAGTGTAAAATACACATCAGATTGAAAGTCTTTGTAGGAAAAAATTATGCGAAATATCTCATTAATGATGTTTTATGTTGATTACACATCGAAATGATACTTTGGATATGTTGGGTTGAATAAAATACATTTAATTTCACCTGTTTCTTTTTACTTTTTTATGTGGCTACTAGGAAATTTTAAATGACACCTGTAGTATGCATCATATTTATTAAATGACACTGGTGTGGAATGTAGGCTGGGACCAGATTGGAGAAGATTTTGAATGCTGCTATAATTGTTATTCAATAAATAATAGGGAAGAATCAAAGGGTTTTGAGCGGAGGGGGTTGGGGGATGGCAGTCTAATATTAATTCGATGCCTCAGCATCCCATCTACACACAGCCAATTTCAGAACCCATTCTACCATTAGCTCTGGGTAGATGATTAGCTCTGGTGATGTAATTCTTATAGAGAATACTTAATATGGTAGTCCTTGTTACTGTTTTTCGTGTACACAAATGGAATAAGTCTAGGGGTAACGCTATTCCTTTTGCCTAGAATTAACCCGATTAAATTCTAAATTCTCTACATCTCCTTCCATGCCAACCAAATAAATTAAGCCTTACATACAGAATGGTAGCTGTAGTTCATTTGTATCGCAGATGGAATTAAGGAACAGCTAACAAAAACCCTGTCTTGACCGACTCTAAGCCCCACGGTGGGTAATTCTCAACGTCAGCCCTTTTGCAGAGGGCAGTGCTCAGATGATTATGGCTGTGGACGAGAACAGCCTTCCGATGCTAAGATCAGTAATATCTCCCCGTTAGACATGTTCGGCTTTCCAGTCTCTCAGGCTTAATAAGGCTTCTGACCCCAAGGTTTTCTTCGCGTAAAATTACTTACAATGCAATCTCACTATCAGTGCCCTTTCTCCCACTTTATATTACACAGTTCGACCCAATAGCTTCAGAACAGCGTATTTGTATTCCCTTGGGCTCCTTGTTTTTTTCTGTTTATCGGGAAGGCTTTAGAACTGATACCCACACTATCAATAGTATAATAGACCAGACATCGCTTCGCCGCTTCAAAAGTAGTATAACTCGCCGTTCTCTTAATCCTGGCCCTATTAGAGAGATTACAAGCCAAAGAAGCCTGTCTTACCTAATAATGGTTATTGTGTACAGAAGTATCTCGCAATTCTGAATTAGCTGGTAATGCTGGAGAAAGGTGCATGATTTATTTAGGTCTGATGTTTTTCTTTGGCGCACAAATCGCAAGCTTTCGCGAGTTTAAAATGTCACAAAATGCAGGTGGAAGGACTTGATTACGCAAGAGTCCTTACTTTTCGTAAGGGTTTGTAAGAACCAAGGCTCCATGTGAGAGCCCGGATAGCTCAGTCGGTAGAGCATCAGACTTTTAATCTGAGGGTCCAGGGTTCAAGTCCCTGTTCGGGCGCTGTGTTTTTGGCTTTTTTTTTTTTTTTTCTTTTTTTCTTGTTTTGAATGAGCGCATTGCGTTAACTTTTGTTTTCCTTATCTTTTTTTTTTTTTTTGCTTTCTCAATTATTAGTAATCTAAAAAAACAAATTCCTTTTCACTACGAAACTACTGCGCAAAACCTCCATACTCACCAAGTAATTAAGTGCTCAGTCATTTTTCCCTTGAGAACATTTATCATAGTCTGAAATCAACGAAAAACAAAGTAAATTCAACTTAAAATATAAATGTTTTAAAACAACACGCCCGAACAGGGACTTGAACCCTGGACCCTCAGATTAAAAGTCTGATGCTCTACCGACTGAGCTATCCGGGCGCTTCTGGAAAAACGCTGTTCTTCTCTTTACTTGATATAATTCTAATAAATTGCTTTTCCAAAAAAAATTAAATTTAGGTGCTAACTAGTTTTAAAGTATCTTTTTGAGGAAGATTTTTTAAACTCTCTTTCCTATTTTTCTACATTTAAGGCATATGTTCTTTAAGTTCTTTCATATTTGAGAAATTGTCAATATCTACTGGATTCTCTAAAACTCAATGGTACGAAATTACAGAAAAATGGACAACCAAACTGAACATCACTTTCCCGATAGGACCTCTTAATTTTATTCTGCTGAGCCAGATTACAGTATTTTTCCTTTTAAAAGAAAAATACATTTCCCTTTTCTAGATGATGTTCCTGTTAGATAAGCATCGCTTAGCACAAATGAAGACACATTTGATTCAGGAATAGAGGAGCTAATATAGGAGAAGTGACTGTGGAAATGTGGTTCTGAATTTACATTGAGAGCAAGGGAGCTTTAGACCTTTAATTCAGAGTTTGAATTAATTTTTGCTTTTTCCTCTTTTCCAAACAAGTTATAGTCCTTCTAAAGCAATACAAGTGTGCACCCGTGGAAGAAGCAATATACAGTATTAAGAATAATAATTTCCAGATTAGCCCAGTTTTTCCTACAATCAGACTTATCAACCCTGACGCATAGGGTGTGGAACACAAGATTATGAAATTTCAAAGACTGATAAGGAAATTCATTTTTGTTTCTGGGAACTTGAGGCTTCTGAACACAATGAACAACAAAATAGCTCAGCCTCAGTTAGAGGAATTTCTTTCCTACAATTGTCTGATTCTTTTAGAATAAGGACCAACAAATTGTGTGGTCTGGAATGGGCCTGGGTTTCTGCATGTATAAAATGAGGGAAATTGATTAGATGATCTGTAAGAAGCCTCCTAAATCTAACAATTTACCACTCTGATACTCTTCCCACTGTGCATAAGATTAGAAGTGAAAGACTCAAAATGCAAAGGAAAGGGATGATTTACTTGAACAAACATTTCTTGATCATCTATTATTGCTTGGGCTCCAGGCTAACTGTAGAGTCAGAGATAAGTAACACAGATCATAGTCACAGTCTAGGAAAGAAGGCAGACATTTAAGCAAACAATTTTAATAAGGTCATAGATGCAGTAATAAGAATTCAAGTACAAGAGATAATGAGGGTGGAGGTCCTTGAGTTTTCAGCGAAGAAAATACATGATCAGAGTTGTGTACAAAAGACATTGTAATGAGCCAGGCAAATATTCCTTTGCTCACTCAGACATTTCTTAAGCACCCACTGTATTAAATAAGGAAAAACTTTTTTTCTCTTTTTATGAGTAAGATGCATTATACCTAAGTTTTTAAATATTTATATTATTTTTTATTTTTCAATCGCAGTTAACATGTAATATTATGTTAGTCTCAGGTGTACACTACCTAACTTTTTTTAAGGCAGATAGTTAAAGGAGCCTTCACGTTTTTTCCCTGCCCACTGGCTTTACTGTCCCGTTCCGGATGGATAATAAAAGGGCCGTTTAAAATCAAATACACTGAAAGAGATTAATCCGTCAAGTTGCTTATTGAGCATCTACAATTTCCACAGCAGTAAGCTAGGCACAGTAGGAGGGGAAATGGTAAGTCTGGAAGGAAAGTGGGGTGTGCAAGTTCTGTTTTGGAGTGAGGGATGTGAATAAATTAACCTGGTTGGAATGGTGGTAAAAAAGAGGTGCTAGATTGGAGACAGCTGACAGGAGAATAATTTTATCGAATGGGCAACAGTTAAATTTGAAAGTTCGGTTTGTTAACATTGCAAAGTCCTATCTGAGGTCACATGAACCCAATAAGCTTTTCCTATGCTGAATTACAAATCACAACAGGAGAGCTATCCTGTACCTTATTTAGCATCTATACTAATAAAATGGTAATATGCTAATTAGACTGAACATCTTCCGGATGTCCTTCTGGACAAAGCCACAGTGGTGGGGGTGAGGCAGAGGCAGTTAGGGGTGATCAGGTCAGCAAGGGAACAGTTAGGGGCATCAGGCCGGTAGGCAGAGGTGGTTAGAGGCAATCAGGCAGGCAGGCAGGCAGTTAAGAGCCAGCAGTCCTGGATTGTAAGAGAGATGTCCCAGATTGGAGAGGGTGCAGGCCGGGCTAAGGGACCCCTACCCCCTCACCTCATGCAAGAATTCCGTGCACCAGGCCTCTAGTGAAATCATAAGTGTTTCCTTCAAGTTTCTCACTTCACATAGACTGTTGAACTTAATTCTCCCAGTAGAGGTCAGTCTAAACTGACAGATTCTATATCTGAGGCCCACCCACCTTCCTTCTCCCCTTCCTTCCTTCCTATTGTTGACAATATTATAGGTATCCCTTTTACCCCCTTCCCACCCTCCATCCAGCCCCTACCCAATCCCAGGCCTAAACCACATTATTATCTATATTCATAGCCTATACATACACACATACATGTCTTTGTTTAATCTCTTTCAGCCTTTCCCTCCCTTCTCCCCTCTAAGATCTGTCAGTCTTTATGTATCCATGTCTCTGGATCTATTCTGTTCATCAGTTTATTTTGTTCATTAGATTCCACATATAAGTGAGATAATGTGATACTTGTCTTTCCCTGACTGGTTTATTTCGCTTAGCATATTAAGCTCCAAGTCCATCCATGCTGGCACAAAGGGTAAGAGGTCCTTCTTTTTTACAGCCCCATAGAATTCCATTGTGCAAAGGTAGCACTGCTTCTTTATCCACTCACCTATTGATGGGCACTTGGGCTGTTTCCAGGTCTTAGCTATTGTAAATTGTGCTGCTATGATCATAGGAGTACATACATCCTTTTTTATTGGTGTTTCGGGATTCTAAGAATATATTCCCAGAACTGGGATCCCTAGGTCAAATGGCTCTTCCATTTTTAAGTTTTGAGGAAACTCCATACTCTTTTCCACAGTGGCTGCACCAGTCTACATTCCCATCTGCAGTATACTAGGGTTCTTGTTTCTTCACATCCTAATTAGCACTTGTTGTTTGTTGATTTAATTATTTATTTTTAAAATATAGAACGCTTCATGAATTTGCATGTCATCCTTGTGCAGGGGCCATGATAATCTTCTCTGTATCGTTCCAGTGTTTAGTATATGTGCTGTTGATTTATTGATGATGGCAGGTGATACCTCATTGGGGTTCCCTTTTCATTTTGTTGATGGTTTCTTTTGCTGTGCAGAAGCTTTTTAGTTTGATGTAGTCCCACTTGTTTACTTTTTCCTTTGTTTCCCTTGCCCTAAGACCGTGGTTGGCAAACTGCGGAACCCGAGCCACATGCGGCTCTTTGGCCCCTTGAGTGTGGCTCTTCCACAAAATACCATGGCCTGGGCGAGTCTATTTTGAAGAAGTAGTGTTAGAAGAAATTTAAGTTTAAAAAATTTGGCTCCCAAAAGAAATTGTAATCGTTGTATTGTTATTTGTCTCTGTTGACTAATGAGTTTGCTGACCACTGCCCTAGGAGATATACTATTTGCAAAAATACTACTACGTGAGATGTCTGAGATTTTATTGCCTGTTTTCTTCTAAGACTTACATTTAAATCTTTTACCTATTTTTAGTTTATTCTTTTGTATTCTTTTGTATGGTGTAAGTTGGTGAGCTAGTTTCATTTTTTTTTTTTTGCATGTACCTGTCCGATTTTCCCAACACTATGTAGTGAAGAGACTATCTTTACTCCATTGTATGTTCTTGCCTCCTTTGTTAAATATTAACTAAACATAATGGCATGGGTTGCAAGTTCGATCCCAGGTCCGGGTGTGTATGGGAACCAACCAGTCGATGTTTCTCTCTTCCTCTTCCTCTCTCTAAAATCAATACACTTATCCTCAGGTGAGGATTTAAAAAAAAGAAAAAGAAAAACTCAGACACTGGCATCAGCCCTGAAAAATGCTGTGTCACTAAAAAGCTGTAGGGGAGAAAGCAAGACGGACTGATATCAATGAAACTAAAGATATCAATCTAACCACCAAATATTTACGGAGCACTTTAACCTCATTTCCAATATCCATTCATCTTTCAAAGACACTTAAATCTTTTTGAAGAAAAAGCATCTTGAAGTGAAAACAGTACAAACATTGCCTTTTTCAAATTTAGCTCAAAGTTGTTTTACAGATTAACTCTAGTCCATAGCCAAGCCCTGAGAGAACGTAACACAAGTAAATGGATTCAATCACCTTCCCTGCCCTGTCATTTCAACCACTTGCTCCCTAATAACCTACTTTTTGTTATTACCTCCGGAGCTGTAATGGTCAAGTGCCCCATTGTCTAGCCTGGTCATTCTCCGGTGTAGAATGTTAAATCTTCACTCATTCACCCAGTCCTTATTGAGCACCAGTTTTAGGTCAGACAATGAAGTAGATCTAGCAATTAAAAGGTAAACCCAACAGAAGTATCCTAGTCCTGAAGGAGCTTATAGACTAGTTACCCTTCTCTTTCATGTCCTCCCCAATTCAGACAAATGCAAACAATTAAAACACTGTGATTAATGTTACAATCCAGGCAGCTAGTGGGTGTGGGTAGGCATCCTTAAAAGGCACTCTGGGGAAGCTTCCTGGAAAACTAGTTGTAGGGCGTATTAGTTAGCTATTGCTGCTGTAACAATTTATTGAAAATTTAGTGGGTTAAAACAATACAACTTATCTTACAGCTTCAGAAGCCCAACATGGGTCCCCCCCGGGACTAAAATCAAGATGCCCACTGAAACCGGTTTGGCTCAGTGGATAGAGCATCGGCCTGTGGACTGAGCGGTCATGGGTTCGATTCCGGTCAAGGGCATGTATCTTGGTTGCGGGCACATCCTCAGTGGGGAGTGTGCAGGAGGCGGCTAATCGATGTCTCTCTCTCATCGATGTTTCTAGCTCTCTATCGCTCTCCCTTCCTCTCTGTAAAAAATCAATAAAATATATTAAAAAAAGAAAAAAGATGCCAGCAGACTATGATCTTTTCTGAAGGCTCCAGCAGAGAATCTGTCTCATTGCCTTTCCAGTTTCTAGAAACAGCTCACTTTCCTTGGCTCAGGACCTCCATTCTCCAACTTTAAAGCCAGTAATGCTGTATCTCTTACCATTCTTCCATCATCACATCTCTCCTCACCGTCCCCCCCCCCTTTTTGTTTTTTTATCCTCACCCAAGGATATTTTACCGTTGGTTTTTAGAGAGAGGGGAAGAGAGAGGGAAAGACAGAAACATCAATTGGTTGCCTTCTGCACATCCCTACCACCAAGGCCCAGGTCAGGAAGGAGCCTGCAACCCAGGTACATGCCCTTGACTGGAATCAAGCCAGGACCTTTCAGTCTGCAGGCCAACACTCTATCCACTCATCCAAACTGGTGAGGACGTCCCCTCTTTTTTTTAATTCTCACTGGAGGATATGTTTTTATTTATTGATTTTTTTTTTTTAATGGGGAGAGAAGGAGAGTAGAAGAGAAAGAAAGGAAGAAACATTCAACCAGTTGCTTCCTGCACACATTCCGACAGGGGATTGAACCCACAACCTAGGTATGTGCCCTGACAGGTAATCAAACCCACAATCCTTTGGCGCACAGGAAGATGCTCCAACCAAATTAGCCACCCAGCCAGGGTATCACATCTCCTTTGACTTAACTGGCAAAGGTGTTCTGCTTTTAAGGGCCCATGTGATTAGATTGGGCTCACCTGGGTAATCCTGGATAATCTTCCCATCTGCAGGTCCTTATCTTAATCACATCTGCACAATCCTTTCACTGCCTAAAATAACATTCACAGGTTCCAGGGAGTGAGAAGCAGACATTTCAGACATTTCTTCCTTTGGGAGGCCATTATTCTTCCTGCCAGGTAGAAACACAGCCACGCAGATGATGGCGGTGGCAATTAGGGATGGCGGCCCTTTCAAGGTGGTGGGAAAAGTCTGTAGAAAGGCCCCTGGGTGAGACTAGAACTGCAGGCAGATCAGTAATACAAAAGCATGAAGTTTGCATAAGGATGCAGGAGAGAGCTATTTATTGAATGCCTACTGCATGGCAGGTGCTGTTCTGAGGATACAAGGACAAACAAGAAGTCCCTGTCCTCTGAGTCCAGAGTGAGAAGCAAGGGGCAGATTGTGAGAGGCCTTGTTGCCTTTCTTAAGAAGTTTGCATTTTAGTTAAGAGCTCTATGGAGCCTCCCATTTGACAAATTTTATTGAGCACATGCTCTGTGCCAGGAACTGTGCAAGGCTCTAGGAATACAGAAGTTTAAAAACCAAAGTAAAAATTCCCTTTCTTGCAGAAACCGGTTTAGCTCAGTGGATAGAGTGTCGGCTTGTGGACTGAAAGGTCCCAGGGTTTGATTCTGGTCAAGGGCATGTACCTTAGTTTCGGGCACATCCCCAGTAAGGGGCGTGCAGGAGGCAGCTGATCGATGTTTCTAACTATCCCTTTCCCTTCCTCTCTGTGAAAAATCAATAAAGTATATATATATTTTTAAAAATCCCTTTCTTTATGGAGCTATATGTTAGCAGGTTTGTTTGCTTTAGAAACGTCACTCTGGCTGGGTGTTGGAGAAAAAGTTGGAGGGAGCAACACTTGTGGTGGCCCGGGGCTTCTAACTTCCCCTTCGAGATGAACAGATTTTCCTCAGCGATGTGTCCCTTCTTGGGCAACTCCTCTTTTGTCAGGAGCCCTCTTTCTCCTTTATCTTACAACTGTATCTATTCTGCAACCCCAGCCCTGATTTAACATTCTACACTTTGATTTCAGATCTGCAAAAAAAAAAAAAAAAAGATAAAAATATTCATATTGAAACCACTACATGCTAGAATATCTGCTCCCAGCCATATCTTCAGCTCTGCCTACAGTTCCATTTCTCTGACAAGCTAACACTCAATCCTTTCAGTGGCTATTTTAACCTTAACCACTTTCCTTAATCCTCAATCTAATCTTGACCCCTTCTCTCCCAGAAGATGACTTTAGATGCTGTCAAGTGGCAACCACTTCTCTCAACTTCTAACCTCTAGGTCTACCACAAATGCATCGGCTTGTGCATTCTCCCCCCCCCCCCCCCCAAAGACAGCTAAGGCAACTCCACCCTCCTGTACATCTCCTCTGGGGCATTTTTCATTAATCATCTCTCCATTTCCTTTGTTTTCCCCCTCAGCATGTGAGCATGTTTAAGCCTTTCCCACCTGGAAAAAAAAACAACTACAAAAAAACCACACAACAAAAATCTTCCCTTTGATTCTGCATTTCCCCCAACCACTGCCTTCCATTTCTCCTCCCCATGGATTGCCCAGTTTCTGGGAAGAGTGTCTATATTCATGTGTCTCTTGCTCCTTCAGTCTCTGGAGCCTGGTTTAACGATGACTGTTCTCCCACCACTGGTGCTGGTGATTTTCTTGCCAATCCAAAGGGCCATTTTCAGCCCTGTCCCCCTGACTGTTCCTGCTGCGCTTCTGTTCCAACCTCTTTCCTGATACCTTCTCCCACCTTCCTTTCTGACTCTCTGTGGTCTCTGTTTTTCTATCAACTTCAGTGTTTATCCTTGATTTATTTATTTATTTATTAAATATGTGTTTATTAAATTGATTGGGTGACATTGGTCAACATGAACATATAGGTTTCAGGTGTGGGTTTCTGTGTTGGAAGATCTGTATATTGCACTGTGTGCCCACCACCCAGAGGCAATTCATCTCCTGTCACCTTATATTAGGACCCCCTCATACTCACCCCCTCCTTCTCTCTGGCAATCACCACGATGCTGTTTGTGTTCACAAGTTTCAGTTTTATATACCATACTAGAGGCCCAGTGCATGGATTTGTACACCAGTGGGGTCCCTCGGTCTGACCTGCGGGATCAGACTGAAACCGGGGAGGGACCACAGGAGGGCTCCAGGGCATGTCTGGCCTGTCTCGCCCAATCCCAATCAGCCAGACCCCAGCAGCAAGCTAACCTACTGGTCAGAGTGTCTGCTCCCTGATAGTCAGTGTGCATCAGAGCTACTGGTGAAATGGTCCCTTAGGCTTTTTACATATATAGACATGAGCAAAGTCATATAGTTCTTGGCTTTCTTGATTTCTTTTGCAGGCCTCTTCCTTCCTCTCTATCCCACCTGGGTGATCTCACCCATGCCCATAACTTTGCTGATCACCTATAATGTGAAGAGTCCAAAACTGATATCCCCTGTCCACACTTCTATTTTGAGTTTAGTTTTATAAATCCATTGTCTAATAGACATCCTCACCTAAACATTCTGTAGATGCCACAAACCCTACGTGTCCAAAATTAAACTCACCATTGCTCCTCTAACTCCTGGTCTCTGATTTACTATAGTCCCTCGCTTAGTGAATGGCATCACCTGCCACCAATTCCTAAGGTGTCAAGTGGGGAGAAATACTAGATTCCCTCCACTCCCTGATTCCCTGCATTTACTACATTATCAACACTTACTGATTTGACTTCTTAACTCTCTGTGGGATCTGCCCTCTCCTTTTCAGCCTGGCTCTCACACTCCTGGCATAGTTTGTTTTTTTTTAAAATATATATTTTATTGATTTTTTTACAGAGAGGAAGGACGAGGGATAGAGAGGTAGAAACATCGATGAGAGACATCCATCAGCTGCCTCCTGCGCGCCCCCTACTGGGAATGTGCCCGCAACCAGGATACATGCCCTTGACGGGAATTGAACCTGGGACCTTTCAGACTCTCTATCCACTGAGCCAAACCGGTTTTGGCTCCTGGCATAGTTTTGATCTTGCACTGGGAACATTGTCATGGCCCCCTTGTTGAGCTCCCAACCTGCACTCATGTGGAGGTCCAGAACCAGTCACCCCAAGATGTGCCTCTGTGTGTGCAGATTGTTTTGAGCTTTTAGCAGCAGGCTCAAGAGGAACTTCTGCCTGTCCCCTTGGTTCACTCAGTGCATTTGCCCAGATTTCATCTTACATGAGAACAAAGCATTTCCTAATAAATCCTCTGAATTATGAACTCACTTTTTAATTGCTTTCTCCCCTCTGTAAGACTTCCTTGGGGCATTCAAATTCCCTTTCCAGCACTTATTCTCTGACTGAGCTCTGGAGGCGTTTAGTGCTATTACTCTATGAATCTAAGGATTGGGTTGATTTTGTTGCAGTTTCATAAGAATGAGGACATTTTTTAAAAGGACTCTCTGACACCTGTGTCTTTTTTTTTTTTTTTTTAACGCTGGTGAATCCCAAACAGACTAATGGTAGCACTTTAGCAAATATTTCCTTGAGACCAGGGACAGGAAGGTTGGCAGATGTTTTCGTGGGGATCCTGGCTGGGGAGTCCTGGGCATCTGAAGGAGGTTAGGAGTCTTTAGACCCGGGATACCTGAAGGGGATTGCAGAGGAGGGAGCTGAGAACCAGGCGTTGATTTTCCTAGTCTGGCAAGAAAGGAGAGTTGGTGGGGGGGGGGGGGGCGGGGGGCGGGGACAAAGATTCATGGCTAGGGAAAAATGTATGTTAAGATCAGATCATAGTTATTATGCAAACCAAATGCAAATGAGGAGCTGGTCATCTCCTGGTTTCTTCTGGGCGTAGCCTTTGGAAATTTCTAGAGACCACCACTCACAGAAAGGTGCTTAAGAGTCAGATTGTTGAATATGACATCCTGCTTGAATATAACATCCTCCCACAGTCGGGTTGGAGGACCCGCCACCTCCTCTCCCCCCCCCCCCCCGGGTTGTTGATGGCTATTCTCTGCGGCTCAGGTCTCACGACCCACTTGGGCTCACAGAAAAACCAAGGAGGTTGAGTGGCCGACACAGGTTCCTCAGGCCCCCACCTCGACTTCAGACCTCAAGTAGGGCATCGCTCTGCTAAGGATAGGGGAAATTCCCTAAACCGATAAGGGACCTCAAAACTATAATTTCCAGCGGAATGACTTGGCATTCACTTGATACAGTGCAAAGGGAAGAGTAACAGCCATCTGCAGAAACCCTCATCCGAGTGGGAAGTGGAAATCTTGGCTCTAGGGTTTTCCAAGCAAAACTCGCAGTCGGCGCGTTTCTCCGGCGGGCGGAGGCAGGAGCGGGAGAAGAGAGTAGGGAAGCGGCAAGGGGGAGGGGGGCGAGGAGGAGGTGAGGGAGAGGTAGCGGGTGCGGGGAGGGGAGTAGAGGTGGCGAGGATAAGGTGGGAGGGGAGGGAGGGGAGGGGAAAAGGAGGGGAATGAGAGAGGGGAGGGGAGGAGAGAGAAGGAGGGGAGGGAGGGCAGGCAGGGAGGGGTGGAGGGTAGTCGGAGCTGCAGGCACGCCCCGCCTGCCGCTGGATTCGGCGAGTTGGGCGCCGGGGCCCGGGCCGAGGCTGGCGCGGCGGCCGCGCGCCTGTGCTGCCCTGTCCCGCGCCCGGGGCAGGTCTGGCCGCCTCGCGTCGCCGTGCAGTGCGCCGGGTCCCCGGGAGATGGCCTCTCTGCTCACGCTCGCTGCCCCCGCTATTGTCTCACGCGGGGTTGCCTGACTGCGGGCTGCGCACGCTCGGGGCCGAGGACTTTCTTTCCCTGGAGCCGGTCCCGGCGCCCCTTCCTGCCTCCCGACAGCTGGAGCGCGCGGAGCCCGCAGCGGGGGCGGCGCGGAGGGCGGTGCGCGGCCGGAGCGGGGCCGGAGCTGCGGGCGAGCCGCCGCGGCGGCCGGTCTGGAGCAGAGCCCGCGGGGAGTACAGGTAGGACTCACGCCTGGCCCAGAGCGGCCGCCCAGGGGCTGCTGGTGGCCCGGCGTGGAGGGAGCGGAGGTCAGGAGCTGCCCCCAGCAGGGCAACAGCCGGGGCGCCACAATGGCAGGAGACGAGGGTGCCCGCATGGGCTGACCGGGATGCCGGGAGGGCGACAGCGCCTGCTCGCCGCCGGAGCAGCTCGCCGACCCCGTTCCGCCAGTTGCGGGCACCTCGAGCTCCCGGGCCTTCCCCACCCCGTCCCTGTAAGCACACTCCTCAGCTTCCAGCTGCTGGGCGATCTGAAGCGACCACTGGTTTGTTTGTTTAAGATGGGAAATAAAAAGCAAAGCTGCCCTGAAGTCGGGGTGTGGGGAGCGGGGTGGTGCTTTCGCGGGCAGTGGGTGAAAAGTCATCATCTAGCCTGGGGAATATATACTTTTTTATTTTATTTTTTTAAAGCCAGAGGTGGGGTAGACTTGGCTTCTCCCTTATAAGGATCCTGCAGCAAAAGGAGAAATCCTGGGAGAGGGAGAGGGACCCTCAGGCCCCAGTTCCGGCCTCGGGAGGCGAGAGCACTCCTCTCCTGGCCTGTACTTGTCAGTCATTTTCAGCTCCCAGCAGCGGTGGCTTTGATGCTGGGGAGCCCCAGGGGGAGGCTGCCCAGTTGGGTTGGGGTGGGTAGGGTGGGGAGCTCAGGGGCTTGGCAGGGTCCAGGGTCCTTCGTGGAAGAGGTGAGTGCGTGCACACACCCTCCTTGGCTGAGGGCTGTGTGGTGTGTGTGGTGAGTCTGCCATTGCTCTTGCTCCTTCTTGCCAACCTTCTCTCCTGGCGTCTCCACCCCATTTGGGGTCTTTGTGGCTTCCCTGTCCCTGTCCAACCAGCCTGGGATGGAATCCATTGTTTCCAGCTGCCCTGATGTTTTTCTCTCCGTTCCATTGGAGGATTTTGTACCCTGGGCTGGATAGTCCCAGCATGGCACCAGATGCTTTAGCACACAGCTACTCCTGCTCTCCAAAGTGGGCCAACAGGGCGCCTCTCACTAAACTACCTGACTGGGGCATGGCCAAGCAGATGTAAGCAATTTGCACTGAATTCCAGCCCTGAATGAAACCTCGCTCTGTGCCACACTGGACCTTGGAAAGATATGGGGAGAGAAATGGCCCAGGGGGTGGCAACTCCGACCCCCAAATACACCTCCCTCCCCAACTCCAGCTGTGGGTCCCGGAACTGAGTGGTTCTGAGGCTTCAGAATTGCAGCTCCTCCGGAGCCTGGCAGTCCTGTCTGGGATGGTGTCCATGGAAAAATTAAGTCGAGGCACATTTTATAGCTCTGCCTGGCAGCCAGCATTTGAGGAGATGGTGGCTGCTGCTCCTTTGGTCTGGGTGAGCCCAGGTTTCATTTCCATGGCTCTGGATTTGCCGCTGAGTGTGCATGGGTGGGTGTGTGCCGGCTTCTGATCAAGCTCTTCAGCCCTGGCCAGAGGGAGCTTGTCCATTTCCCGCTCCCTGGAAGCATCGGTGAGGGAGACCTGCAGGGTGCAGGGTGTGCTGGGGTGAGGAAAGCCTCAGACTTTTCTCTGTTGCTCCTTTGGGAAGGCAGTGGCCTGGACTGCCCGTGGTCTTTGCCATGACCTAGTGGTGCCCTAGCAGATCTCCCACACCTGTGAGCCTTTGGTTCCCACTCAGTGGTTCCCTTATCCCACCTGGGCCTGGAGTTTTGCAGGTGTCTCGAGTCTATGGTCCTTAAGTCTGGATAGCTCTATGCAGACCAGTAGGGAGAAAAATGAGGGATCCTTGTTCCCTGTGGGGGTTTGTAACTGGCCATAAACTTTAGACTCCTCAGGCTCCCAGGATGTGAACTTGGACGTGATAATGTGGGTTCCGTGTCAGGAGGCCTGGCTTTGAGTCCTGGTGTGACTTATTTCCTAACTGTGTGAGTATGGACGACTTGTGAACCTACTATGCCTCAGTCTGTATATCTTTAAAATGGGGAAAAATAATGCCCTTGGCTCACAGGGTTATTTTAAGGATGAAATGTACAGCTTGCTAGTAACTGAATAAAATCATGTATGCAAAAGCACTCTGAAAACTGCACGGTACCGTACCATCCTGAGTTTAGCCTTGGTAACAAGGGAGGGAGAACTGGGTGGGGTGGAGTTGGGGGAGGCGTTGGAGGAGAATGTTCTGGAACCTTTCCTTTCTGGCTAAGTGAAGAGCAATGTGACAGTACTGAGGTAACTGTTCTTTCGGTATTTCTCTTTAAATAGGGTTGGTGGGATGGGAACTGGGAGAGAAAGAAAGGCTGCTTCATGACATTTGTAGGAAATTGGGGAGAGACATACACCCCTCAAAGGCTGGCTGCTGTCTATAGACAGGGTAGTGCTGAGCTGGCAGATAATATGATAATAGCTAACACTGATGCCAGCCAGCTAGTGAATGACAGGAGGGTTTTGAAGCAGGAAGTCTCACCCTGTGCTCATAATGTTGATGGTACTATGGGTGGACACTGAGTCTTGGGAGAGCAGAAAGGGCCAGTAGAGTTGCAGAATTCATTTATATTGGGTCCCTTGACTTAAATGCCCATGAAATGTCACCAGACTGAACGTACTTTATTCATTTTTTTAAACATTTTTATTGATTTCAGACAGGAAGGGAGAGGGAGAGAAAGACAGAAACATCAATAATGAGAGAGAATCATGGATCGGCTGCGCCCCACCTTGGGGATCAACCTGAGAACCAAACCGTGACCACCCAATTCATAGGCAGATGCTTAACCACTGAGCCACGCTGGCTGACTGAACGTATTTTGACAACAAGCTTCTTAAGGACAGGGGCCCAGCCCCCATCCAGCATAGCATTTCCTTAATTCCCAGTTGTTTGAGGGTTGAGGCACATGTGTGTGAATTCCTTGGGCTCCAGTCTTAAAGGCCTTTCTCTGCTTTCTCAGTCATATCCTTGGCCTAGCCCGGGAATAATTAAATCAAGTAATTTTGCTTCCTTCTGGGCAACTCTAGTAAGAGATTTGGGCCCTTCAGGCCCTGGGATAATTGAGGCAAATCTTGTGTTTTGGTGTTTCCATACTGATTTATTTCACATGTGTTCTGAAATGAACGACTATTCTTCCATTTCCAACCATCACATGAAGAGTTACAACTGGAAAGGAAGGATCTTGAGCATCATTTCCAGGAGAAGTCACACAGTTTCTAGAACCCATTGGTGGCTTTGTTGTTGGCAAATTCTACTCTCTCCAAACTTTGGTGATGGAATTCACTCCCCCTACATCTCCTTGCTCGTTAGAGATGAGGACCCAGAATGCATCATTTGTGCTTTGGGGCAGAGACCCTCAAGGTATGGAGAAGAGAAGAGGAGTTTTCGATGGTCCTGAGGCAGAATAGAGAACTCATGGCTGAAGGAATCCTTAACCTTTCACTCCTTCTTCTTCTTGAGAACTTTTTGGAGGAAGTCTTACCTGGCAGAGGCTCCATATTACTTCAAAGAGAAGCCAAAGCTCATTTACTTCTTTAGAAACTCTTGTCCTTCCACCTTAACTCTATTACTCCTGCCCTGTCCCTTGAAAACATTGTTCAACTCCCTGTTTCCTAGACCTTTTTCAACCCTAGCCAACCTTGGTCACTGTGATTTGCCTCAATTATCCCAGGGCCTGAAGGGCCCAAATCTCTTACTAGAGTTGCCCAGAAGGAAGCAAAATTACTAACCTCCTGGGCAGTGTTTCTTCTTAATGGTTCTCCCTACTACACTGAGTGGCCAGGTTGTTATGATCTCTGAACGCATAATAATCTGGCCACTCAGTGTGTGTTTTTGTGTGTGAGGCCTGGTGCATGAATTTGTGCATGGGTGGGGTCTGGCCAGGGGGAGGGGACATGGCCAGATGGCCAGCCTGCCTGCTGGTCAAACTCTGGTTGAGGGGACAATTTGCATATTAGCCTTTTATTATATAGGATATACACTGAATGGCCAGATTATTATGTGTTCAGAGATCATCATAATCTGGCCACTTATGTATATTTGTGCCACCTTCTAGGTTTCTGGGCCTGAGGGTTAGAGGTTAAAAATCTAGAGGTTAGATTTTGGCTTTATCTCCTCTTTCACAGTGGAGGAGGTGCCAGGGATGAGAGTGCCCGGCACACGGCTGGCTGTCCATGCCCACCAGGAATAAGCTTGTGTGGAGGCATCCTTTCCAGCCAAGTCTTTTTCTCTTTTGAAGTCTAGTTGGCGCTCTTGGCAGCAAACCAGAACGCATAAGATGGCAGAAGAGTGGAGAACCAAGGAGTTTCTATTTTGAGGAAATACTACAGTTTACTCTGCCAGTTAGAAGGAAGAGATGTGTGCTCTTCCTGTCTCAGGTCACACCCTGAACCGAGATTAGAGTAGCAATAGAGCTAGCTGCTGAGACCTCCAGTGAGAGCCCTGCTTTTCTGAAAGCAGAGCATCTGTCACACTTCTGACCCGCCGTGCTGCTGTGTCTTCCAAAGGACTAGGCGCACCATTCTGACCAAGAAGAGAGAGATTGTTTGCAGATTGGATATTGGGGGAACCTGGGGAAAGGCAACTATATTTTCTGCTTCCCCCCCCCCAAAAAAAAACCAAACACCTTTATTACCAGGGATGTCATATTTTTACTCTAGACTTCAAGAAGGCAGGTTTTAAGACTTTTTATTGATTTCAGAGAGGAAGGGAGAGGGAGAGAGAGAGAAACATCAATGATGAGAGAGAATCTTCAATTGGCTGTCTCCTGCACACCAGGAATTGAATCATGACCTGGCTCACAGGTCTATGCTCAAAGATTGAGTCACACCAGCCTGGCCAGATTTTATTATTATTGTTTAAGAGGAGAGATAGAGCTCTGACCAGTTCGCTCAGATAGAGCATCGGCCTGTGGACTGAAGGGTCCCAGGTTTGACTCCAGTCTCTCTCACTCTTTCCCCCTCCTTGGTTGCAGTCACATCCCCAGTAGGGAGTGTGCAGGAGTCAGCTGATTGATGTTTCTAACTCTCTATCCCTCTCCCTTCCTCTCTGGAAAAAAACCAAAAAAACAAAACAAAACAAAACAAAAAACACCAATAAAATATATAAACAAAAAAAAGAGGAAAGATAGATACAAAGAACTTTGAAGATAGAGTGGTTCTAGGAGGTTGGCAATCTTGAAGGGCAATTTTGACTGCTGCTGCAGATGATTGCATTAAGGAAGGGGAAAGGAACGACTTGAACAAAGAATCAAGCACCAAGAAAGGGAAGAGGGCCAAGACTGGTTTGGCTCAGTGGATAGAGTGTCGGCCTGTGGACAGAAAGGTCCCAGGTTCGATTCCGGTTGGGGGGCATGTACCTTGCTTGCGGGCACAACTCCAGTAGGGGTGTGCAGGAGGCAGCTGATCGATGTCTCTCTCTCATCGATGTTTCTGACTTTCTATCCCTCTCCCTTTCTCTCTGTAAAAAATCAGTGAAATATATTTTTAAAAAAAAGAAAAGAAAAGAAAAGAGGATAGCTACTGGCAGTGAGTGTTCATCCACCTGTAGCTTTTAAGACATTATCTTCATTTCTCCCTCTCCCCAACCTTGGAGGAAATGGGTGAGGATGGAATTGTCTCTTTCCCCTTTATAGTTGGGAGAACTAAGATTTATATTAGGTTTAGAGTCCAACTAAAAATTATGAAACATGGCCTGGCCAGTGTTACTCAGTAGTTGGAGTGTCCCTGGTCAGGACAAGTGTGGGAGGCAATGGGTCAGTTTCCTTCCGTCCTCCCCTCCCTCACTTCTCTCCCCCTCCCCCCACTTCTCTTCTCCCTCTCTTCTTCCCTTCCACTTTCTCTGAAAAACAATGGAAAAAATATCCTCTGGTGAGGATTGGCAAAAAAAAAAAAAAAAAAGAGAGAGAGAGGGATTAAGAAACATGCCTAAGGTTGAACAACTAATTAAAGAAAAGCTGAAGTTTGAAACTAGGCCAGGATTCCCCCTGTGCTGCACTGAAGGGACCCGTGAGAAAAAAAAATCAATGAGGCCCAAGTTCTGAATGAGCTGGGGCTTCCCCGAGAACCAGATGACAACAGAAAGTTCTTCAAGTCATCTGTGGAAGAAGCTATGATCACAAAGGGATGCATGTCTGCCAGTTAATGTTTAAAACAACTCATTTAGCCCTGGTTGGTTTGGATCAGTGGATAGAGATTTGGCCTGTGGCCTGCAGGGTCAATTCTGGTCAAGGACACATGCCTGGGTTGTGGGCTCAGTTCTGAGGCGGGTGGTGGTGGTGGGTGTACAGGAGGCAGCCAATCAATGATTCTCTTTCATTATTGATATTCCTATCTCTCTCTCTCCCTTCCTCTCTGAAATCATTAAAAAAAGTATATAAAAATAAACTCATTTATTCATGAGTTCCTTATGAATTCATAAGGACTTCAGGTACTTTCAATGCCTAGGATGGATAACCTTTCAGAAGTTATTGTTGAGTGGGAATGCAGACAAGTAAATGGCTGTGGTGGAGGGAGTGTGAGGTGCTTTGAAAATTCATACATGGGCAATTTGGGTTGATCAGACTTTCTGGAAGAAATTAAATGTTAGTGAACAATGAGTAGGACTTGGTGT
The DNA here is from genome assembly GCA_011751065.1 of Lasiurus cinereus. Classification (NCBI taxonomy): domain Eukaryota; kingdom Metazoa; phylum Chordata; class Mammalia; order Chiroptera; family Vespertilionidae; genus Lasiurus; species Lasiurus cinereus. Next base: position 8,402,210 of record JAAGEH010000042.1, on the reverse strand, counting down.
GGGGGTGAAGTGAGTGGTGAAAGAGGTGAGTTGAAAGTAGTTTAATCTGGCCAGAGCAGTTTTATTTATTAATTTTTCATTCACAGGTTATGCACTGAATGTTCACAGTATTCCATGTGCAATAGTGAATTGTGTGCAATAGCGAATAAGACAGACAAAATCCCTGTCTTCTTAGAGTTTATGTTCTGGAAGAACTTAATGCACTAAGAATAAGTTAAGCCAGTCTTGTGTATTTTACTGACAATGATTCTCTACTGGTAGGTCAGGAAATTCCGTGTGCATAGACTCTGACTGAACTCATGAAAGTTTGAGAAGGACTCTAATGATAACTCTATGGATAACGGGCTGAGTTCATTAATTGGTGGTTAATTTTGGTCCAACAAAAACATCTGAAGCTGTAGCCAGAGTGGCTCAGTTGGTTGCGGGTTTGATTTCTGGTCAGGGCACACACCTGGGTTGGGGATTCGATCACTGGTTGGGGCACATGCAGGGTGCAACCAATTGATATTTCCCTCTCTCCCTCCCTTCCTCCCATCCTCTTTCTAAGCAAGTCATCAGGTGAGGATAAATGAGACCAAAACAAAAAACTAACTTGACAGGTTTGTTGTGAGGATTAAACAAATACTGTGTGGGGGGTGGGGGGAAGAAAACACAAGTAAAAAAAATGTTCAGTACCTCTGCTCTTTCTTTCATTCATTCATTCATTCGACAGGGATATAAATTCAGCATCTGCTTAAGAGGATGGCTCTGGGATCAGATTTCTTGGGTTCAAATTCTGGTTTTCCCATAAACTAACAGTTGTTGGACCTTGAGAAAGTTATGTAATTTGTGCTTTCATACTCTCATATGGAATATGGGGGAAATAATAGTACCAGGAGAAAACAAGGCTGTTTATAAATAAAATGAACTCATTAATGAACTGCCTAGAACTGTGCCTGATACATAGCAAGGGTTCAGTAAATGATGGTGGTTACCATTCTTTTAGTAGTCTCATCCTTCAACAGCAGGTTTGTGCTAAACCCTAGCCTCGGGACACAAACTTGAATTCAATGTGGTCTGTTGTGCTCTAAAAAGTGCAAGTGAGCATCTTGGCTGGTGTGGCTCAGTTGGTTGGAGCATCATCCTGTACATATACCTAGGTTGTGGGTTCAGTGCCTGGTGGGGGGACATATGTACTGGAAGGAACTGATCAATGTTTCTCCCTCCTCTCTCTAAATTAATTTTAAACAATTGTTAGGATTTAAAATAATAATAATAATAAAATAAAGAGTGCAAGCGAATGGATGAGTTTCTCTGGTTTGGGGTAACCTTGTAAGCTCATATGAGTCACTTGCCATATGGCTACCCCAAGTTTGGTGTAATCTTGGATAGCATTTCGTAGAAGTATAGAAGCTAGGACCAGAGTGCTTAATATATTGGGGCCTCTAAACTCTGAGAGTCTAATAAATGCTATGGGGTATCCACCTGGAAAATTAATTACAACTTTGCCTTCCTCATTCAGCCTCAGAATCTCTGCTCATGCAGCCCACAGGTGTTAACTCTTCTCTGGGTTGGTCATACCACTCCCAGAACACAGCCTTCAACAGCTCTGTACCTCGTGTAAAACACTGCACTGAGCAGCATGGGAAAGACAAGGTGAATCAGAGGTCATTTTCTTATGATTAATTAGAGGTCCGATGCATGAAATTCATGCAAGAGTAGGCTTCCTTCCCGCCGGCTTCCCTCTGGCATCGGAACCTGGGCTTTCCTCCCACTGCCGGCAGGCACCTGGGATCCCAGCTTCCCTTGCAGCCCCGGCTTCGTCTGGAAGGATGTCCGGTCTAATTAGCATATTATGCTTTTATTATTATAGATGGGCTAGCTCTGGCTGGTGTTGCCCAGTGGTTGGAGCGTTGGCCCGCAGAGTGTCTGCCCACATACCAGTTGGGGCAGGTGCAGGAGGCAACCAGTCTTTGTCTGTCTGTCTCTCCCCCGTCTTCCTCTCTTCTATAGAAGAAATATCCTCAGGTGAGGATTTTTTTTAAAAAGATTGTAGTTGTTATTTATTTATTTATTTTTTAATGTATTTTATTGATTTGTTATAGAGAGGAAGGAAGAGAGATAGAGAGTTAGAAACATCGATGGGAGAGAAACATCAATCAGCTGCCTCTTGCACACCTCCTACTGGGGATGTGCCCGCAACCAAGGTTCATGCCCTTGACCACAATCGAACCTGAGACCCTTCAGTCTACAGGCCAATGCTCTATACACTGAGTCAAAACAAGTTTTGGACTCAGATGTTTTTTTTAAAAAAATGAGGCTGTTTTAATCATTCAGGTCAGAAAAAGGAATAACCTTCTGGTGCCTAATATTTCACTTAATCAAAGTAATCAGAAGCTTGGAAAAGAGTGGGCCGATTTGAGAGAGATTGACACAGGAAGGCCAGGGAACCCGGCTCTCTGGAGGATTTTGAGAATGGGTACGACAGACTGATTGTGGCTCAGCGTGGAAAGAGCACTGGAGTCAGTCTAGTCCCACTGCTGCCACGGAGCAGCTGTGTGACTCAGTGACTTCTCCCCTCTGGTCATTGTTCTCTTATCTGCAAAACTGGACTGAGAACCCCCTCCCCCTTGTTTATTTATTTGCTTGTTTTCTGAGTAGCTGGGGCAGGTAAAGAAGTGTTTTGTGGTGTGGGGGGAGGCAGTGAGGGTGTACCAGGATAATCTTTATATATATATATATATATATAAAATTGATTTTTTACAGAGAGTAAGGGAGAGGGATAGAGAATTAGAAACATCGATTTGAGAGAGACATTGATCAGCCTCCTCCTGCACGCCCCCTACTGAGGATATGCCCGAAATCAGGATACATGCCCTTGATGGGAATCGAACCTGGGACCTTTCAGTCCGCAGGCCGACGCTCTATCCACTGAGCCAAACCGGTTTCGGCCCAGGATAATCTTTGATATTAGCTTGAACATTTGATAAAATGTGATACGTCTGGACGGAAAAATACTGACTGTGACCTCCAACAAATAGCAATTTAACTCTTGGTTTTTATCATTTGCTAGTTGTGTGACCCTGAACAATTTATTCAATCCCTTTCCTGTTTTCTAGTTTTCTCGTTCATAAAGCAAGGCTAATAATACCCACACTTAAAGATTGTTGTGAGGATGAAACAGGACAGTACTTGGCACAACATTCCAGAGGCAAACAATAGGTCTGTTTCCTTCCTTCATTTCTGTGATGCTCATACTCACTTAGCCTCCCGCCCCTCTCGCCCCGCTCCCTGCCTCCTGGTCCTCTTTCCCTTTCACCAAACACTTCAATCACTGATAGTGGACAAGCGCTGGAGGGACTAATTTGACTGATTGTAATGGTGATTATGTTACTGGTCATGGTGTTTTGGCAAGGTGCCTGTGGATGGTTAGCTCCCACATATGCCTATGGATGCAGTCACACCTTGGCTACATGGCCAGCTGCCTAGCAAGTAGGCTAATACCTGTTGAGAATGGCCCTTGACTATTGCCACCCTGGTAAACCCTGAGTGAGGGTCATAGGAGTGAGGGCCCCATGAAGATGGGGCTGGTGGAGTGTGAGTGTGTGACACTGTGCCAGGTGGGCAGCTGGTTCACCTTTCTGTTGAGTGTCTACTTTGCCGGGTATAGACTTTGGGCTCTCTCTTAGGGGGACCTCTGCCTTCCTTGGGACATTCCTGTGCCAAGTGGGGCACAAAAGATGAGAGAAAGGCATCAGGCATGTACAGAGCAACAGTAAGACCAACTGACATGACTCTGGGCTCTACTCCCCCACCCCCTACATCACTTCCTACTTAGAAAAGACATCGTCTTGACCCCTTCATGCAAAGAGATGCAAATATGGTTTCTGTGCCATTCTGGCAGGAAGGTTATTCTGGGGCTCCAGACACCAGGCCTGCATTTTAACCAGTTATGTCACACGCACAACATCAGAGTGTGAAGGAGATACGGGGAGGAAGAGAAGTAAGGAGAGTTTGAAAGAGTCAGCCAGGGAAGGCTTCTGAGAATCTTGAGTTGGGGTAGAAACAGGAGAGAGAAAGTAGGAGAGCGAGGAAAGTACCTCCAGATGCACCCATGGCTTTCCTGAGGCCCCCAGTCAGGTGGCCTGGGTAAAAAGGCACGGGAGCCGAGACCGGTTTGGTTCAGTGGATAGAGCGTCGGCTTGCGGACTGAAGGGACCCAGGTTCGATTCTGGTCGGGGGCATGTACCTTGCTTGCGGGCACATCTCCAGTGCGGGGCATGCAGGAGGCAGCTGATCGGTATCTCTCTCTCATTGATGTTTCTGACTTTCTGTCCCTCTCCCTTCCTCTCTGTAAAAAATCAATAAAATATATTAAAAAAAAAAAGGCACGGGAGTCTACACCAGGCTGAATGTGCAGATGAGCTGGGCTGGTAGCACTAGACCTGCATCGGGACCACTGCCTGCTGCCCCCTTCCCAGGCCTCCATCTAGGTATTTCCCTCCCCTGCAGTTTGGGGATTCTGGACACTAAGAGGCCATCTGGGGGATCCCTGTGAGACCCTGCTTCCCCAGTGGGGTTTCTCCTTTGATCTTGGTAAAATCGAATCCCTGGTCTCCCCTGGGGTTCAGGGTCCTTGGGTGCCCTGAGCAGGATATCCTTCGGCCAGCCACCAGGAAGAGTGGAGTGGAACTGTGTGGCTACGGAGGCAGGCCTGGTGGCTGTCTGGGTCAGGCAGCTAACCACAGCCCAGGCCAAGGAGTGGAGAGGCCAGTGACTTTTAGAAGGACAAGCTGCCTGGTGGGCAGCAATGGGGGAGAGGGGGCTTGTGTTCTGGGGAGGGGCAAGAGATTCCTGGGCTTCAGGGGCTGAGACCAGGGGAGGAGGCCATGGAGAGGCATAGCCTGCGCCGGGATCCACCAGCCTACCTTCCGGATCATTCCTCCCAGCCCCGCTGGAAATGTCTCTTACCCCTGTCAGAATGGGCACTCTTCCCCTGACACTGTTTTTCCATGCAGATGCCCCTGGGAGGGCCTAACACCGAGGCCTATCTCCAACACCCCTGTGTAAGTCAGTGTCAGGTGTTGGGTGGTGTTTTGTTTGTATGGTTTCCCTAGGCTGAAAGATGCATCTCTTTTCTTCCCCATCCTGCTCTGTGGGTACCCCAGGGCTCTGCACTCAGCCCTGACTTACAAAGGGCCTGGGCAAGGGCCTCCGGCGCTCTCTGTCTGGTGCCTCCTCCCTGGCATCCTTGCTCCCTGGCGCTCTCTGCCCGGCCTGTCCTTAGCTGCTGGAATGTGGGCAGGGAAGGGCCTGCTTGAGAAGGCCCAGAGCTGCCCTGGAGCTGAAGGCCTGTTTCCTTTCTCTTCTAGGTGCCACCTTCCATCCACTATTTTCAGACTTTTTTGCCAGGGACACTAGGATGTAGACCTGGTGGTCTCAGGCAGCTGATGAGGGAGGGAGTGATCTGGAGGGTAGGGGTACAGAGTGGAGGGGCAATGGTCGTGTGCATATTTGTGTGGTGACCATGGCTTTGGGTCCCTATCTGGGCTTTTCTTGATTTGGGGAGTTACACTAATTGAAGATATTCTCTGTTATCTACCATGTCTAGATGCTGGCTTAGGAGCTGGTGGCAGAAGGCCAGTGGGCAGAGCTTCCTTGCCTAGAGGGAGAGAAGGAGCTAGCCCTGGGCATGGTGGGAGCAGGTCTTCAGCTTCTTGGTCTTCGCATGGCTGGCTGGCTTTTTTTTTGCTCAACTTCCTTTCACTTCTGCAAGCCAAGCAGGTGGCTGCCCACTGTCAGCAGCTCACCTCCCACACAGCGTGGCCCAGCCAACTGGCCCTCCACCCTGGGCTGATAGGCAGTCGCCCCCACCATCCCCATGGACACCACCATCACACCAAGCTGCTGGCCCCACCTTCTCTATTCTGTGTGTAGGTTTGTTCTGTGGACTCATTTCCTGGGTCCTTCTTGTCCTAGGACTTTGGCACACCTGTGCCCAGTGTGGGTTTGTTGAGAGAGTGCATGGAGGACAGGGGACAAGATTATTATTTCTGAGTATCAGCTGTCTGAGCCCTTTTCCATTGTGATACCCAGGGCAAAGTTGGTAACCCTTAGTGGTCCTCACTCTCCACATCTCTGGAAGGCAGGAGGACCATGTCATGTCATGGAGAAGAGAGACAGCCGTCCGGATGTCTAAGAGAGATGCTACCAGATAGCACCCATAGGATTGTTGTAATAGAGCGAACTGGCGATACTCCCCACAAATCAGAGCATTGATCCCCAGCGAGGATGTGCTGGAGGATGGTCTCACTGGCCTTGTGTGGTGCATTCTGGTTAGTCCAGTACCTTTCCCCACTAAACTATTGAAGGGGAGAGAAAGAGAGAGAGCTCCATTTGTTGTTCCATTTATGCATTTATTGGTTGAATCAGGGATTGCATCTGCAACCTTGGTGTATCAGGATGATGCTCTGAGTGAGCACAGTGGCCAGAGCACTCATGCTTTGCAGTTACCCTGGGACACATCCTGCCTCCTTGCGTGGGGTGAGGGGGGATTAGGGGGGTGGCGTGTTTTAAGTGTCTCCTTGCTCCTTTCAGAGTCTAATGGGTTAGCCCCACCCAGTATGTGAGGACAAGGGGTGTCAGGACTGATCCTGAGTGTGAGGTGGATCTGCGCTGCTGCCTCTTCTTCTTTTATTATTTTTTAAAATATATTTTTATTGATTTCAGAGAGGGAAGGAGAGAGAGAGAGAAAAAAAAACATCAATAATGAGCGAGAGTCATTGATCGGTTGCATGCCTCATACTGGAAATCAAGCATGCAGCCCGGGCATGCGCCCTTGACTAGAACTGAACCTGGGACCCGTCAGTCCACAGGCTGATGCTCTCTCTATCCACTGAGCCAAAGCAGGCACTGCTTCTTACCTCTCTTCCGTGAGTCCTCCAGGCTGAGCATGTTCTGTCCTGGCTCGGGTGCTCAGCTGGATGGGAACAGCTGTGACCTACTTGCTGGATTCTGCCTAAAGGGCTGGTCTCCTCCAGGGTGTTTTTCCAGCCCCCAAAAGGAATCCTGGAGAACTGGTTTCCGCAGGGCATGAGCTGGGTAAGCGGGTCTGCAGGTTCAGCTCGTGTTTGCAGGAAGCAAAGCTGAGGTCCTGAGGAAGGGAGGGTAGGTGGAGAGGCCAAGACTAAAGAGGCTGCTGTGTCCCCATCCCTCCCGCACCCGTGTTCTTACGTCCCCCTCCCAGAGGGGCTTCCATTACTTGGGGCTCCCAGTACTTCCGGAGAGACTAGGGTTTCCTAGGTGTTCTTTGGGAAATGTCGGGGTTCTCTTTCTGATGTGGGTTGTGCTGGGGGGAATGTTGTCTGTGATGAAGTTCCTTTGGGGTCCAGGATTCGTCAGGGAGTTTCTCTTACTTTGCGTTCCTGTTCCACTGCCTTTCTCGGGAAGGCTGAGGAAGCTGGAAGCAATTCCTTTTCTTTTTAAAAAATTTTAAATGTTATTTTTTATTGAGGTAACATTGGTTAAAACATATATTTCCGGTGTACAACATTGCAATTTATACCAGTGTACTCTATTTTGTGCTCACCACCAAAAGTATAGTCTCCTTCCATTGCCATGTATTTGACGCGCTTTACCCATTTCACCCTCCCCACACCCCTTCTCTTTGGTAAGTAACATTCTGTTGTCTGTGTCTATGAGTTTTTTGTTTGTTTTGTTAGTTCATTTCTTACTTTTTTGTTTTATATTGCACATACGAGTGGAATTCTATGTTTTGTTCTTTTCTTTTTATATTTATTGATTTATTATTATTTATATATATTTTTATTTCAGAGAGGAAGAGAGAGAGAGAGAGAGAGAGAGAGAGAGAGAGAGAGACACATCAATGATGGGGATCGAGCCCATAACTAGCACCCCAGGCTGGGAATTGAACCGGCAACCCCTTGGAGCACGGGCCGATGCCCAACCAACTGAGACACACAGACAGGGCAGTTTTGCAATTCTTTTTATGCTTTTAGAATAAAACAGAAACACATAAGTATGGTCACATGAAATCCATTGGTAGGAGATTAAAAAGGTGGGAAAGAGCAAAGTGGAGAAATCTCTAAGGGGGAATGAAAAACAGAGTGGAGAGACACGTGCTTTGTCAACAGTGATGGGCACAGAACAGTTAACATCTGCACTCCATGGAGATGGTATGCAAGGATCGAGATAGTGAGGGGTCTGTGGGCTTGTGCTGTGATGCCAGCAGTTGTGTCTTCAAGGGGTTATTTTGCAAAGGCCACCTCCTCTGGTGACACAATTCCTGGTGAGACTTCAAAAGGATTGTGTGTTTAGGAGTTGATCGGTTCTTAGCAAGGACTGCCTCGTGTCCAGCTTGTGTTGGAATACAGGGCAGCATGAAGAGCGTGTTTCATTTTCCAGATATGCGAGTGATTAGGTGGGCTGAGGGCCTGTGTTCTCGGCAGACCTGTTACTACAGCAGGGCCAGTGGTTCATTGGAGCTCCAGACATCATCAAGGGCCAGTGTTAGGAGCCCAGTGGGGTCTTGGAATTGGAACTCCAAGATCAGGATGTCAGAGTTGGTTTCTTCTGAGGCCTTTCTGGCATGTGAATGGCCGCCTTCTCTCTGTGTCCTCATGTGGTCTGCTGCACATCTTTTCTTATGGCTGAGTGATATTTCATTGTGCATTTGTACCACATCTTTATTCATTCATCTGTTTAGGGACACATATTGTTTCCGTATCTTAGCTATTGGAAATACCAGGGTGGGGGATCCAGCCTGCAACTGAGGTATGTGCCCTTGACTGGAATTGAACTGGGAACTCTTCAGTCCACGGGTGGATGATCTATCCACTGAGCCAAACCAGCGAGGGCAGTAATTCTATTCTTAATATTTTTAGGAATTTCCATACTGTTTTTCCCTACTGGCTGCACTAGTTTATATTCCCACCCACCATGCTCTTTGGAGGGAACCCTGCTGATCTGAACTAGAAGGGCTGGTTCTTGGGGCTGGGGTGGTGAAGGCCAGGTGGTGGTGGTGACAGGGAGAAAGCAGGAAGTGGACCAGACAGTGGAGATGTGGCTGCTCTGGCTCATGGAATGGTTCCTGGATTAGAGATCCACATGCTGCCAAGACCTTTCTTTCCTCTTCGCAAAAGGTTCCATCCTGCTGGTTGCCAGCTCCTGGTCCCTGGCCCTGCCATCGAAATCGTCAGCTCTAGGAAGGAAAGTTTTAAGAGGAGCCATGAGCTGCCTCACCTCTTCCACCCTGACTTTCTTCTTATTCAGATCCCACTTCTGCAGGGTGTGTGGTGGGAGCTATGACCTCTGGGGATTCTATGTGTGTGTGTGTATCACCAGAACCAACGGCACAAATGGTTTCTGGGCCGGGATTGGGGACTCCAGGGCTCTCAATGCAAACTGAATTCCCATCTAACCATGCCACACAGCCTCCTAGCCTAAGACCCAGAGAGCTCTCTACTAACTCTTGTATCCACTTTGGCTTCAAATTGGTGGAAAATCAAGGGTAGGCCTAGGGATGGGAGAGATGGAAGTTAAGTTCCAGTAAGAAAGACTGAGCCATGTGCGGCCACTTTAATCTGGCTAAGAAGATACTAGAGAGAGGCCGTATGAGTGAGGAGAAAACAAAGGCAGTTACTCTGTCTCCACACATTTGGAACTAAGTTGAGAGACACACAGAGGGGATGTGAGTTAGAAAAGAGGAAGACCTAGTTAGTGCATGTGATTCAGTGATGGGCCTGACATCAGAGAAGCTGTGTAAGACCTGTAGGTTTTCAATATGGAAGCAGGGATCAAATGCATATCTGTTTGAGCTAGGGAGCTGGCCTACCTGACCTTTTATTTAAAAAAAAAATTCATTGATTTTTAGAGAGAAAAGAGAGAGAGAGAGAGAGAGAGAGAGAGAGAGAGAGAGAGACAGACGCATCAGTGTGAGATAGAAATATGGATCACTTGCCTCCCACATGTGCCTGACTGGGGCTGGGGATCGAACCTATGATCTAGGTATGTGCCCTGACTGGAGATGGAACCCATGACCTTTCAGTATACGGGATGACGCTCCAGCCAGGGCTGACCTTCTCAGTACACCTTCCTGCTGGAGGAATTGGGACTCCTGACACAGCATATGCCGAGGTTCCCTGTGAGAGCTGGGGCTGTGGGAGGGAGAGGTGGAGCAGGGCCGTGGTGTGAAGGTTGAGGGGTGGGTCCCTGGTTGCAAAGCCAGTGGGATTTTGAGTATGAGTAAGTGTGGCTCTTAGATAGGGGCACGGGTTCTCTCAGAAGACAAAACTCTGGGAGCTAAAAGGATTACATCTTCTGGCCTCCAACCCCCTTGATCGGTTCTGTCCTTGAGAGGAAATGCTCCGCAGGCAGTTCTGAAACGGAGTCTTCTTCCTTTGTAAGAAGTGCTAAAAGGTGGATGCTGAGGCTGGGGGCTTGAAACCCTCTGTGCCTTTCATCACCTTGTTGCTAGCTCTGCATTCTCCCTGCCCAGTGAAGGTGAGTCAAGCTCTCCTCCCTGCTTTGTGCCCCAGGAGGGGGATCGACATATTTATGGATATGTCCTTCACCTTTGCTAGATCATAAGCTCTCTGGAATTATGCCACGGTCATCTGAATACTTATAGGTCGAATATGATGCCTGGCATGTAGCCTGTACTCAGCACTCATTGAGATCCAATTCTGTGGCTCAGAAAACAGAGAGAAAAGGACCCAGACCCATTGGGCCATCCAAAGCAGAGCAGCTGATAGGGTTCCTTCCAGCAAGACAACAGGAGGCCCTGTGCACCCACAGCGAATGGATGTCAGTGCTGGCCCCTGGGCCTCCCACTCTGGCTTGGGGACAGAGCCGAGCCAGCTCACTGGAGGGAGTGCCTCTCCTTTCTCTCCACCCTTTGATTCAGAACCATTGTGCGGCTCAGCCCTGACCCCATTTCCTCCCCCGCCAGCCTTCAGCCATCTATTGGCAGCTGTGTGGACTGCGTTTGGTGCCTGGTGCTGCATAGACCCTGGCACCGACCTGCTTGGCCCTAAGCAAATCCACTTCCTTCACCAGCTGACCAGTGCTTTTTGGGGTTCCTTTCCACAGTCCCCCCTGGTCTTCCTGGGAGTTCTGAAACCTTAGTTAGTAGGTCAAACCTGGTTGCACAATTGAATCTCCTGAGGGGCTTAGCAACATTTCAAGTCCAGGGCTCACTCTACTGAATCAGACTCTCCAGGAGAGGGACCAGGAAATTGCACGTTTGAAAAACTCCCCAAGTGACAATTGAGACCATTTACATGTGAACTATACATTAAATAATGTTATTGTGTCAGTGTTCCATTTTGTGGGTCGTATTGTGTTAATATAGGAGAATGTCCTAGTTCTTAAGTGATTCAGGCTGAATTATTTAAGGGTGAAGTGTTTGCAGCTTTCTTTCCAATGAGTAACAGAGAAAGAGAGTGTGCATGTGGGCGAACGTTAGCAAGCCGTGCAAGCAGGTGATGAAAGGAAACTGGCTAAAATCACCTTGCATATGATTTCCATCTGCTCTTGGAGAGATGGATACTAAGAAGAGAACACAGACAGGGCCACCAGAATGCACAACTCGGGGGGCACCACTCGCTTTGTTGTTGTGTCATTCATTTAGAACACAGCGTGTGCGTGCTCCCAGGGGTGTGTGACACAGCAGTACTGGCCCAACCATCTCTTCGTGGATGGGCTGCAGAGTAGCAAAGACCCAGGCTCTTACCCACCCACCTCTTTCCTGGAACCTACATGGATATTTGCTTTTTTTTTTTTTTTTTTACAGAATCCCTAGTAGCCCTTGGAGACTAAGGGAGGAGAGCAGATTCTAAGTGGAGGCTGGCAGAGTGGGAACTGAATTAGGGAAGGAGGCAGGAAACTTGAGACCAATTCCTAAAAATACTGTGCACTGCCCTTTCTCCTGGAAAATGCAGTTAGACCCTTGAGTGCTTGCTCCAGCTCCGGTTGTTGGGACTGGTTGCTCTGCCATTCCTCTTTCCCTCTGATTTCCCCTGTGCGTGGCTGCTGCTCTGCTCTGGACCTTCCCTCCACCTTGGAAGTGGCTCTCCTGGTCCTGGGTGGGGGATGCTGCTTGTCCATCCTGCCTCCTCACTGTGGATCCCTCGGCATCTGAGTGAGCCCAGCCCTGAGCCTTTTGCAAGGAGCAGCTCTCAGCGTGGCCCCTGGCGTGAGCTGACAGTCTGGTGCTGTACTGGCCAGGAGCTAGGGAATGGATGGTGGTTCCATAGGGGTAGCTCAGCTTTCCTCATGTGAATTCCAGTCTGGGAAGAGCCTCAGGAACTGGGCCTGTGGGATTTTTCTCAGACCTTTCTTCTCTTTCCTTCTGGGGCCATAGCCTGGGTTGGAGTCCTCTGGGAAATTTGCTTGAAGGGATTTAAAGACTCCCAGAGCTAGAAGACACTTCGTGGTCATTCTTGTCTACAAGCTCACCTGCCTGTATGGATGCCAAACCTGGCTAATTAGTTGAAACTCAGTCCTATGTTTGAAGGACCCCACCTGCATTTCTGCCTACCCATCTCCATGTCTGCAATTCTTGCCATCAAAATACTCAGCCCTTATATCCCAGTTCAAGTACATTTTTCACAGTGGAAATGAAGTGAATTTGGAACCTGAGTAGTTTAGTGGGGGTGACAGATCCATACACTTTTAATTTTGACTAAAATATTTTTTAACTATGTTGCAGATATGTACAGTGCCATTGGGAGCATAAAGAAGGGGCCCTTGGTTCATTCTAGGGGTTCAGAAAAGGCTTTCTGAAGAACATGATGTCTGAGCCAAGTCTGAGAAGAGGGAGTTGGAGTTGGGCAGTGTTGGAAAGGACATATCCAGGCATAGAAGCAAAATCAGGGAGGTATCAAATGCTTGGCAATGAGTGGTTGGAGGCGAGAGAGAGATGCTGGCCATGACAAAGACCTTGTAAGGAATCAGAGAGCCCTTGAAGGGGGTCAACCTGGGAGTGTGATGATCAGGTTTACTCTCTAGAAAGGGGCCTCTGGCTGTTCCGTAGGGAGAGAAGACAAGGATTGAATTAAGACAGAAGTGGTTAGGATAGAAGGGACTAGATTTGGGAAGAATTGAAAAGGAAAAGTTGGTAGACCTCAATGATTGAATATGGGGTGAAAGGGAGGAGAAATCCAGGATGACTGTAGGGTTTCCAGTGTGGTGACTGGGTAGGGCCACTCACCTCGTGGGGAACCAGAGGGAGGAGAAGGTGTGGGGGAGGAAAGGCGATAGTTCATTTTGGGACATTTGGGTGTGAGGTTCAGGTGGGCATATAGACCGGAGGGGGAGCTGCACATTTGGTGTCATCTGCATGAGAGTGTGTGAATAGGAGAGAGAGCAGATGAGGTTGTCCAAGCAGAGGGCGGTGCATGAACAGTGGGCTCAGCAGAACCCTGAGGCAACACCAACATTTCAGAGGGGCACAGAGGAGGAGGAGGACAAAGAAGGATGTGGGGAACAACAACAGTATCTCACAGTGTCATGGAAGCCAGGGAGTAAAGGGTTTAAGGAAGAAGGGAATTGTCTTAGAGCCCAATATAGTCGTAAATCCAGGCAGATGGAAACACCTACAGAATTGGTTGGCTGGGCATTGTTGCTGTGGAGTATTGAGGGTTGAAGCCAGGTGACAGTGAGTTGAAGAGTACATGAGCTCTCTCAGGGGACAGTGGGATCCCCACCACCTCAGAGGAAAAGGGTACTTCCTCCCTCCCCCGCCCCCCTCCCCACATTTGCTGGTCACTGATAAGGATGGTGGCTACCCCTGAGACCAAGCACATAGCCAGTGCAGGGCAGGAGGGACTTTTTCAGGTGGCGGCGTCCCACTGAGCACCGAGCGGTGGCCTGACCAAGGGGTGTGAACTTGCCTGGGGAGGAGCCTGGTCTTGTGGAAATTGAACTTAGCTTCACGGGGCTGAGGCTCGGGCCCAGAGTGGCTGCAGCGCTTTGGACTTTGCCTCTGGGTTTGGTGCTAGCCTCGCCTGGGGCTCACTCTGCCCCTCCTCCACCCTGTAACTCTCTCGAGGTTGTCCATTCACATAAAACATTGCCTCCGGTAACCTGTGTTTGTCGTGGCAACCCGATGACACCAGGAAGTGTGGAGCCCTTGGCCAGTGCGAGTCAAAGCAGAGCAGCAGGGGAGACCCTGAAGGAGAGAGCTCCCCTACATTAAGGGCTGCAGATTGAATTCCCAGAGTTTTAGGAGGAGGAAGTGCTCCAATGGCATATTTTCAGGGCTCACTCAGGAAGCCCTGTATTCAGGAGCCCATCATTTTAGGTTTTCAGATGAGCTACTGACTGGAGCAACCTTCAAGCCCAAATCAGATGCATCCGGGCCATCAGCAGATGTGTTTATTTGAATCTTGATCTTGGAGCACCAACCTCTAGGCACATGAATGCCAGCAGGCATCCCTCCTTTTTCTGGGTGGAGGTTTTCAGATGCTGTTTCTATATTGAGCTTTAGGCTGTAGAACATTTTACTGTTGATGTCACAGCTCAGTGATGCCTTGTAGATGGAACTTGCAGATGGAGCCCAGTGATCCTCTCACCTATCCACCCACCCACCTACCTGCCTGCCTGCCTGCCTCTGCTTTGGTCAGAGGCATTCTTAGTGTGATGATGGAATTGTGGGAAATGTTCAAGTTTGAAGTGCCTTAGGCAAATGCTTGGATGAAGCAAGTTGGGGTGGGGATGATTGGATTGTGCTGCAGTCTGGTGGGGTACAAGTTGGTCATGCCCAAATTCTGTTAGAAATGGCAGGTGTATACAGGAAATCATACAACTTAACGAAAGAAAGATAAACAATCCAATCAAAAAATGGGCAAAGAACCTAAATAAACACTTTTCGAAAGAGGACATAGAGAAGGCCAAGAGACATAGGAAACATGCTCAAAGTTGCTAACCATTTGAGAGATGCAAATCAAAATGACAGTGAGGTACCATCTCAGAATGGCTATTATCAACAAATGACAAGTACTGGCGAGGATGCAGAGAAAAAGGAACCCTCATGCACGGCTGGTGGGAATGCAGACTGGTGCAACCCCTGGAGAACAGTATGGAGTTTCCTCAAAAAACTAAAAATGGAACTCCCATTTGATCCAATAATCCCACTCCTAGGAATATATCCCAAGAAATAAGAAACATCAATCAGAAAGGATATATGCACCCCTCTGTTCATAGCAGCACAATTTACAATAGTGAAGATTTGGAAACAGCCTAGGTGCCCATCAGCAAATGAGTGGAGTAAAAAACTGTGGTACATCTACACAATGAAATACTATGCTGCTGTAAAAAAGAAGAAATTTTTACCATTTGCAACAGCATGGATGGAACTGGAGAGTATTATGCTAAGCGAAATAAGTCAGTCAGAGAAAGATAAATATCACATGATCTCACTTATTTATGGAATATAATGAACAACATAACCTGGTGAACAAAAATAGATCCTGAGACAGAGAAGCACTGAGCAAACTGTCAAACCTCAGAGGGAAGGTGGAGGGTGGCGTAGAGATCAACCAAAGAATTTGTATGCATGCATATAAGCATAACCAATGGACACAGACACCAAGGGGGTGAGGGCTTGTGCTGGGGTGTGATGGGGAGTGGCTGAGGAGGGGCCAATGGGGGAAAAAGGAGACATATGTAATATTTTAATAAAATTTATTTTTTTATTAATGTGTGCATATCTTCCCATTGCCTCTCCCACCCCACTCCCATACATGCCCTCACCCCCCAGTGTCTTGCATCCATTGGTTATGCTTATATGCATGCATACAAGTTCCTTGATCTCTTATCTACCCCACCTCTCCCTAACCTTCCTGCTGAAGTTTGACAGTCTGTTTGATGCTTTAGTGCCTCTGTATCTATCTTTTTGTTCATCAGTTTATAATGTTCTTTATTATCCGTAGATGAGTGAGATCATGTGGTATTTTTCTTTCATTGACTGGCTTATTTCACTAAGCATAATGCTCTCCAGTTCCATCCAGGTTGCTGAAAATGGTAAGAATTCCTTCTTTTTAATGGCAGCATAGAATTCCATTGTGTAGGTGTACCATGGTTTTCTGATCCACTCATCTGCTGACGGGCACCTAGGCTGTTTCCAAATCTTCACTAGTGTAACTTGTGCTGCTATGAACATAGGGGTGCATATATCCTTTCTGATTGGTGTTTCTGATTTCTTAGGATATATTCCTAGGAGTGGGATTACTGGGTCAAATGGGAGATCCATTTTTAGTTTTTTGAGGAAACTCCATACTGTTCTCCACAGTGGCTGCCAGTCTGCATTCCCAACTGCCATGCATGAGGGTTCCTTTTTCTCCGCATCCTCACCAACACTTGTTTGTTGATTTGTTGATGATAGCCATTCTGACAGGTGTGAGATGGTATCGCATTGTCGTTTTGATTCGCATCTCTCGGATAATTAGTGATTTTGAGCATGTTTTCATGTGTCTCTTGGCCTTCCTTCTGTCTTCTTTCGAAAAGATTCTATTTAGGTTCGTTGCCCATTTTTTTGTTGGATCATTTATCTTCCTTTTATTAAGTTGTATAAGTTGCCTGTAGATGTTGGAGATTAAAAAAAGAAATGGGAGGGGGCAATGGGAAGATATGTACACAGGTAATACATTAATTAAAAAAAAGTGTGGGGGGGGAGAAATGGCCGGTGTAATTTGGGCATTTTGCATTGCAGGTTACAAAGAGAAGGGAATGGTGGAGTACTGATGGTGTTCTTTGGTTCATCTTGCTATTTTTTAACTTGAATTCTACTTAATTATATTTCAAAATAATCTTGGCATTCAAATGAGAGGGAGAGGGCACAGCTTGACACTGGTATTGGTAGGGGGAGGGGTGAAGAAAGGGAAGAGGGGTTATTAGCTATATGGCAAAGGGTGGGGCTGTAGGGAGTGTGGGTTGAAAGGGATTTTCTGGAGAAAACATCAGTGGGGAGAGCTCTGGAGAATTTAATAGCTCGTGGGTAAAGAAAATATTACTTAATATTAGTAAATTGTTCATGCTTGTTGACTTGTTGCTTGAAAGCACAGAAGTTCATTGGAAACTTTCTAAAGCACGTAGAACTCTCAGAGCAGAGGAAAAAGCAAAATGGTTTTGCATTGCTGCCAGGTGGGGAAGGCTGAGAAGCTTCGTGTCAGTCACTCGAAAGATGGGTGTCAAAACCTTGCAGCAGCAGAGTATTAGCATTCTTCACTGCTTTGCAAGTTCCTTAAGTGGTTTATCTGAAGCCGGGAAGGTGAGTCTTAGAAAAGGCTTGAAATGCTCAAATTGTGGGCTTTTAAAGTATTTAAATTTGAAAAAAAGAAAATTGAGATTTTGGTGTACATTTGAGATTAGATGTATGCTTTGGGGGTTATTCTGGATTTGTAATTCGTTTGTGGTCACAGATTTTGCGATTGAAAATTCTGAGCAGAGTGAAAAATGATTTCTAAAGGAATTTCGTATGTTAGCATTGTTCCATATAAACAAATCGCCTGTCTTTTGTGGTTAGTATTAATAACAAAAGTTTTTGCTTACTATTATCTTTATATAGTCATTGCAACAAGGACAATCAAATAACCTTTTGTGGTCACTGTAAAATTACTGTACTATTTGGTACCAAGATTAGAGCTTGTCACCTATCATATCTTTAGTTTAAAAAAAAAAAGAGTTCATGAGTTCTGGCTGGTGTGCTCAGTGGTTAGAGTGTCAGCCCACACACCCAAAGAGTCGCGGGTTTGATTCCCAGTCAAGGGTACATATCTGGACATGTAGGGGGCAATCAATCAATGTGTGTCTCTCATATTGATGTTTCTTTCTCCCCCCATCTCTCTTCCTCTAAAAATCAATGGAAAAAAATACTATTGATGAAGTTTTTTTTTTCTTTTTTAAAAAAGGAATAAAAGAGGGAAGAATTGGCAAATTGGTTGAGAAGGGAAGGAAGAACACAGAAATGTATCAGCTGGAGGTTTTGTGGTGTTTTCCCCCCTCCCCCCCTATTTAAAGCTAGGAGAAGCTTGGTTTGACATGCTTACCTGTGGAAGAGACACCCAGTTAAGGAGAAGAGATGATACAGGAGAGGGAGGATAAATTTGTGGAGCATCATCCTGAAGGAGATCCAGTGGAGGGGGGATGGGAGCACAAAGGGTTGTGCCTCAGCTTCTCCTGAGACCAGGGGGAGGAAGTGAGGCTGATGCAAGTGTGGATGGTTAGTGGGAGAGAGGCAGGACGAGGAGATTCTTTCCAATGGTCTCAGTTTTCTTCACAAGGGTGCCTGGCTAAGACAACTATTTATTATTATTATTATTATTATTTGGTTTTGAGAGAAAAAACACATCGATTTGCTGTTCCACTCATTTATGCATTCATCTATTGATTCTTTAAATTTTACAAAATTTATTGATTTCAGAAAGGAAAGGAGAGGGAGTGAGAACTAGACACATCAATGATGGGAGAGAATCATGGATTGGCTGCCTCCTTCACGTCCCACAGTAAGGATCATGCCCTGACCAGGAATTGAACCATGATCTCCCGGTTCAGTGGTTGGCTAACTGCAGTCCTTGAGCCACATGCGGCTCACGAGCCGAAGTTTGTTGCTCTGTTGACTAATGAGTTTGCTGACCACTGTCCTGGTTCATAGGTTGACACTCAACTACTGAGCCACACCGGCCAGGCACATTGGTAGATTCTTGTATGTGCCCTTACTGGAGATCGAACCCACAATCTTGCATATCAGGATGCTGCTCTAACCAATTGAACTACCCGGCCAGTATTCTGCTTGTCCCAGCTCAGAGCTGCAAGCCCACAGTCAGGATTGGAAGGCGTAAATGTAGTCTGACTGAGGTTCATCTGGTGTCTCCTCTCTAAAGCACAAGACCTCCTTTTCCTGGAACCAGTTTTCCAGCTCTAGGCAGCTGAGTGCTGGTATCTGCAGGTGGTCATCTAATTCCTTTGAATTTCAAATAGAAAGACTGCCTCTTACCCTCTTTAGGTAAAAAGTAATCTATAAGGTCCTGGCTGGTGTGGGTCAGTTGGTTGGGCATCGTCCCATACACCAAAGGGTCACTGGTTTGATTCATGACTCAGGGAACATTCCTGGGTTTCAGGTTCGATTGGTTGGGATGCATGTGAGAAGTGGCCAGTTTCTCTCTAGGCTCTTTCTCCCTCTACCTCCTTTCTTTCTAAAAATCAATGTGAAAACAAAGTTATAAAAGAACTAGGGGCCCAGTGCATGAAATTCGTGCACATTAAAAGGGGATTAATTAGAGGATATAATTTAATATTGCTATTTGCTTTTTCTCTAATAGAAGTATCAGAGGTGAAAGAAAAATGTATATGAAAACCTTCCTCCTGCCAGAGACTGGGGCTCACCACGGGACCCAGAGTGAAGTCCTCGCCCACCCACATGCACCTCAAAATTGTGTGAGCCCCTCCACTATTGGGCTATATCCAGACCCAGCCAGTCCCACCCTTGTCAAGCCCCACTGGGCAGGGAGCGTAGCCTCAGGTCCCTTGGCCCAGCGCCAGGATTGGGGGACATGGCCTGAGATCCCCTATCAAACCCCACTGGGTGGGGAGCATGGCGTAAGGTCCCCCATCAAGCCCTACTAGACAGGAGGGCACAGCCTCAGGTCCCCCGTAAGCCCCACTGGCAGGGGGGCACAGCCTCAGATGCCCCGTCAAGCCCCACTGGGCAGGGGTGCACCTTGAGGTCCCCTGTCAAGCCTGCTGGGTGGGGGGCATGGCCTGAGGTCCCTGTCAAGCCCAGCCAGGCAGAGGGGCCCAGCCTCTGGTCCCCTGGCCCTGTGCTGGGATAGGGGGCATGGCCTAATGTCTCCTGTAAAGCCCTACTGGGCGGTGGGTGCTGCCTGAGATCCACTGGCCTGGTGCCAGGGTGGGGGGCACAGCCTGAAGTCCTCTGTCAAGCCTCACCAGGTGGGGGGCGCGACCTGAGGTCCCCCGGCCTGGCGCTGAGGCGGAGGAAGCAGCTTGAGGTCCCCTAGCCAGCACCAGGATGGGAAGTGCACCTTGAGGTCCCCTGTCAAGCCCTGTCAGGTGGGAGCATGGCCTGAAGTCCCCTGTCAAGCCCCACCAGGTAGGAGGGTACAGCCTCAGGTCCCCTGGCTCAGTGCTGGGGCAGGAGGTGCGGCCTGAGGTCCCCGGGCCTGGTGTTGGGGGTGTGGCCTGAGGTCCCCATCAAGCCCTGCTGGGTGGGGAGCACAGCCTGAAGTCCCCTAACAAGTCTTGCTGGGTCGGGGAGAAAGGGGAGAATGATGCCTGAGGTTCCCTGTCAAGCCCCAAAGGGGTGGGGAGGACATAGCCTCAGGTCCCTGCTGATTGCTCCTTAAGGCTTCTTAAGGGAACTTGGCTTCAGCTATATAGGTGCAGCCATCTTTGTGATGGAGTGATGTCAATTTGCATATTCCCTGTTTATTAGATAGGATAATCTGTAAGAAGCTGTTGAAGGGTGGAGAAACTCAACAGACAGAGAAGTTAGCAGAACTATTTGTGTGCCTGAGTCTGGGCTTGGGCTGATTCATCTTTGGGAAACTACTTTTTAAAATTCGCCCTGGCCCTACTGGGTTCTGTGCCTGTGCCTGGCAGATGTGAGGGGTTGGAGTGGGGACCTCTGGTTAAGGGATACCCTTCTCCTAAATCATTTTGCTTTCTTTCTTTTTAAAAAAATTTTTAAAAAATATTTTATTTATTTTATTTTATTAATTTTTATTAATTTTTATACATATCTCCCCATTGCCCCCCCTCCCTCCCAGGCGTACCCTGACCCCCCAGTGTCTGTGATCATTGGTTATGTTTATAAGCATGCATACAAGTCCTTTGATTGATCACTTATTTACCTCACCTAACTTTAATCTTTCTGCTATAATTTCACAGTCTGTTTGATGCTTTATGATTTTTGTCCTCCTGAGAATTATCAGTCTACTCCCTTTTCTGTGCTCCTGATTCTATTATATTCACCAGTTTATTCTGTTGATCAGATTTTTAATTCACTTAATTTTTAGATTCACTTGTTGACAGATGTGTATTTGTTGTTCATAATTTTTTGTCTTTTACCTTTTTCTTCTTCCTCTTCTAAAAGGGTACCTTTCAGCATTTCATATAATACTGGTTTGGAGTTGATGAACTCCTTTAGCTTTTTCTTCTCTGTGAAGGTCTTTATCTGCCCTTCAATTCTGAACGATAGCTTTGCTGGATAGATTATTCTTGGTTGTAGGTTCTTGTTGTTCATCACGTTGAATATTTCTTGCCACTCCCGTCTGGCCTGCATCGTTTCTGTTGAGAAATCAGCTGACAGTCGTATGGGTGCTCCCTTGTAGGTAATAAACTGTTTTTCTCTTGCTGCTTTTAATATTCTCTCTTTCTCTTTTGCTCTTGGCATTTTAATTATGATGTGTCTTGGTGTAGTCCTCTTTGGGTTCCCTTTCTTTGGGGTTCTGTGTGCTTCCTCGACTTGTAAGTTTATTTCTTTTACCAGATGTGGGAAGTTTTCAGTCATTATTTCTTTAAACAGGTTTTCAGTATCTTGCTCTCTCTCTTCTTCTGGCACCCCCACAATTCTGATGTTGGTACGCTTGAAGCTGTCCCAGAGGCTCCTTACATTATCTTCACATTTTTGGATTCTTTTCTCTTCTTGCTTTTCCAGTTGAATGTTTTCTGCTTCTTTATATTTCAAATTTTTGACTTGATCCTTGCCTTTCTCTAGTCTGCTGTTAGTACTCTGCATAATAGTTTTTATTTCAGTCAGTGTATTTATCATCTCCTCTTGGGTCTCACTAAATTTATCCATCTTTTCTAGCATATTCTTGAAAAACCTTATAAGCGTGGTTTTGAACTCTATATCCAGTCGTTTTTTTTCCTCCATTTCTTTTGCTTGTAATCCCTTCCCTTGTCTCGGCATTTTCACTGTGCCGGGAGAACTTCTGTGCTGGATTCAGCCCCAGAAGCCTCTGTTGAGCGTGGGAGGGGTGGAGTCTCAGGGCTTAAGGGACCGCCTTGCCTTGCAGTTGGCCCCGCCCTCCACGGCCCCTGAGTCTCACGTGACTGGGTAATGGCTGGAGCGGTCCTTGTGCGCTCGCGCACCCGCAGTGCCTCTAACCGCTGCCTTTCCGGCTCCCCTGCGAACCAGGACCACACGAGTCTAGGTCCCCAGGGTTTCGCCCAAAACAGGGGCCCAGTGGACTCAGAAGTGGCGCAGTTGGGAGGGTCTGTCTCCCGCCCACTCGCGAAAGCCAGCGGCACAATCAGCAATCCGTCCTCCGCGTGGTGCCGTGCGCGACCAGACCTCCGATCCTTTGCAACTCCCCTAAATTTCCGTGCACTTCTCCCTTTTCACAGTCCAAACTCCCCCCGTATGAGTCTCGGCTGGATCTGGGGTTTAGTGTTGTAAGATAAGGGGTTCAATGCCGTTGGGAGTCTCCGTTTCCCTCCCGCCAGAGAAAGCCAGCCAGGTACTCCGGCACCCGCTCTCTCAGTGCGCGTCTCCGTACCTCAGCTTTTTGCAGCTCCTCTGGGTCTCTGTGAGCCCCTCTCTTTCCCTCTAGTTGTAGAACTTCCACTCAGCCAGCTTTCCTGTGGTTCTGGATGATGTCCGTTCTGTCTTTTAGTTGTAGTTTTGAAATTGTTGTGCGAGGCAGCAGTATAGGTGTTTACCTATGCCGCCATCTTGGATTTCTCCTTTATTGATTTTTTTTACAGAGAGGAAGGGAAAGGGATAGAGAATTAGAAACATCGATAATAGAGAGACATCGATCAGCCACCTCCGGCACGTGCCCCACTGGGGATGTGCCTGCAACCAAGATACACGTCCCCAACCAGAATCGAACCTGGGACCCTTCAGTCCGCAGGCTGATGCTCTATCCACTGAGCCAAACCGGTTTTGTCTGCTTTCTTTTCTGTTGTTTATGTGCTAACTCATTTTTGATGGAACTTGCCACCCAAGAATCTAACTGAACCCTTTTTCCTGTTGATGTTTTTCACTTTCTAATCCAGAGGAAGAACATGCTTCATGTATTTATTATCTGCTGGATAAAAGCAGTACAATAGAATGTACAATTTTTGATAATTTTATGCAGTTGTGAACTTCTTAGCTGCTGGTGCTAAAGGTTAGATGTAGCTACTTCACACTTACTTCCCACAAGCTCATCCATAGCACACATACAGCAGGTTCTTGAGTAACAATGTTTTGTTATGACATTGATGAAAAAATAAAATTGGTTCCTGGCCAGGGTCACTGTCTGTGTGGAGTTTGCATGTTCTCCCCATGTCTGCGTGGGTTTCTTGAGTGCACCAGTTTCCGCCCACGTCCCTCAGATGTGACCGTTAGATGAACTGGTGTGTCTACATGTTCCACTCCGAGTGGGTGTGGGTGTGGGTGTGGGTGGCCTTTCGCCCTGAACGACTGGGAGAGGTTCCAGTCACCCATGACCCTGAACTGAAATAATTGAGTTGGAAAATAATTAGCTCACTGTTTTCATTTATCTTTCTTAAATATATGGATAGCTTACATTTATGTCAATGTTTAATACTAGAAATGTTTTGGGTCTTTATTTTGAAGTTTGGTGATGTGTTTGTGACCAGAAATGTACCCTAGGAACTTCACTCTTTTTTATATCAATTAGCCTGTGGTGACATTAGTTTCATTATATGTTGTTTCGTTGAAAGATGCGGTTTCCAAGAACCTATAAATAATTTGAGGATTTACTGTGCACACGTAGACCCATGATTCTCAGCTTCAACTATAGACTAGAATCGCCTGGGGAATTTTTAAAAGCACTACTGCCTGGCTGGCCAGCCGGCGTGGCTCAGTGGTTGAGCGTTGACCTATGAATCAAGGAGGTCACGGTTCGACTCCCTGTTAGGGCACATGCCTGGGTTGCAGGCTCAGTCCCCAGTGTGGTGTGTGCAGGAGGCAGCCAATTGATGATTCTTTCTCATCATTGATGTTTCTCTCTCTCTCTCTTCTTCTCTGAAACCAATAATATATATGTATATATTATTGATTTTTTATAGAGAGGAAGGGAGAAGGATAGAGTTAGAAACATCAATGAGAGAGAGACATCGATCAACTGCCTCCTGCACAGCCCCTACTGGGGATGTGCCCACAACCAAGATACATGCCCTTGACCGGAATCGAACCTGGGACCTTTCAGTCCGCAGGCCAATGCTCTATCCAGTGAGCCAGACCGGTCTCAGCAATAAAAATATGTTTAAAAAACAACACCACCACTGCCCTAGTGCAGGCCAATTACAGAGAATATCTCGGGAGAACAAGGGTGTTAGGACCGTACTTTTAGAAAGTTCCCCCAGCGTCTCTAATGTGCAGCCAGGGTTGAGAACAACTGGGCTGGGCAACCATTTACTCAGTGTCTTCTTCATGTCATGGTTTCTGGAGGAAAGGATGCCAACCCTGGGGTAACTGTGGGGGCTGCTTGCAGCTGATGGCAGCTGGCCAGGGGTCCTGCCTTTCTGCCTGGTTTCCTTGGGCCTACGAGGGATCAATATTTTGGTACTATATCCCATCAAGCCTTGGGCCTCGCCCTTTGGAAAGCTTTGTTTAGGTGCTCATATTGTTGTATTTGGGGAAGATCCTTGTGCAATCTGAGTAATCATAGATGTGTTTCATAACACTCTATTGTACTTTTAAAAAGATATATAAATTTTTATTGATTTCAGAGAGGAAGGGAGAGGGGGAGAGAGAGATGAAAACATCAACGCTGAGAGAAAATCATTGACTGGTGGGCTTCCTGCACGCCCCCCACTGGGGACTGAGCCTGACCAGGAATCCAAATGTGATCTCCTTGTTTCATAGGTTGATGCTCAACCACCCAGCCACAGCGGCCAGGCTGTGCCTTTCATTTATAGCTTTATTGAGGTGTAACTGACATACAATAAACTGTACATACTTGAAACATTACAATTTGAGATGTCTTGACATATGTGAAACAGTCTAGATAGTGAGCCTAGCCACCACCCCCCAGAATTCCCTCTGCTCCTTCCCACCCTTTCCCAGGGAACCCACTGATCTGCTTTCTGACACTGTATATTAACTTCATTTCCAGAATTTCATCTAAGTGGAATCCTACATACTCATACTCTGTTGTCTGGCTTGTTATCCTCAGTGTGGTTAGTGTGACATTTGCCCGTGATGTTGCCTGTGTCAGTAATTCATTCCTTTTTATTGCTGAGTAATGTCAATTCTGTGGACACATCACATTTTTTTAATACATTCAGCTGTTGGTGGGCATTTGGGTTGTTTCTGGTTTTTAGATATTACCCATAAAGTTGCTATGAATATTCACATAGAAATCTTAGGGTGGACGTGTGCTTTCATTTACTTGCATAAGTAACTTTGGTAGCTGAGTCATGTGGTCGGTGGATGGTTATCTTTTCAGGAAGTTGCTTGTGCTCTGATGTGGTTGTACCATTTCACCTTCCCAGCAGCAGCACCTGAGAGCTGTCCCCTCTGAACTGATTGAAGAGCCCTTATTGCTATCTTCTCCACCTGATTGATGCCTCCTTCTCTCCTCTGGGTACGTGTGAGAGAGATGAGGATGGGAGTTAGGGGCCGGGGCTGGAGGCATGTATAGATGAATGGAAGGGTGAATGGCTGTCATAGATGGATAAAGTTGTCTTGGTATCTCTTTTCCCCCCCTCCATCTTCCTGTTTTAGGCAATTAAGAAACAGCTAGATGTCACGTAAGTCAGATTATGAATGCATCTCTTTTTGTGACTGAATGATTGACATTTTTACCCCTTGCCTGCAGGTGCCCAGACACCATGCCGCAACCCTGCAGACCTGACCTTGGCAGGAAGTAGAAGCCTTCCTTGTGTCCTCCATCCCCATCCTCACCATGTCGTCGACTCCAGGCAATGGGGAACACTGGGAGTCCCTGGAGTCCGTGGGCATCAGCCGCAAAGAGCTGGCCATGGCCGAAGCCCTGCAGATGGAGTATGATGCTCTGTCCCGGCTTCGGCATGACAAGGAGGAAAACAGAACCAAGCAGAACACA
The DNA here is from genome assembly GCA_011751065.1 of Lasiurus cinereus. Classification (NCBI taxonomy): domain Eukaryota; kingdom Metazoa; phylum Chordata; class Mammalia; order Chiroptera; family Vespertilionidae; genus Lasiurus; species Lasiurus cinereus. The sequence continues at coordinate 8,376,171 of JAAGEH010000042.1, read as the reverse complement.
GACCCCTCTCTCATCGAGTGGGAGGAGCCCGCCCTGGACTTCTACAACAAGCCAGCAGGAAGGCAGAAGGACCTCAAGCTCTTACGCGGTCTCTCTGGCTCGGATCCTACCCTCAATTACAACTCACTCTCCCCACAGGAAGGGCTGCCCAACCACTCTACCTCCCAGGGCTCCCAGCCTGGCCCAGATCCCTGGCCCAAAGGCTCTCTGGCTGGAGACTATCTTTACATATTTGATGGTTCAGATGGGGGACTCTCTTTGTCCCCAAGACCAGGGGATATAGATGGCTCTTCTAAGAAACTGTCCCCACCTCCTCTGCCTCCTCGAGTCTCTATCTGGGACACCCCTCCCCTACCTCCCCGGAAGAGGGCCCCGTCTTCCTCCAAGATCTCCCAGCCCAATGACATCAACACTTTTTCTTTGGTCGAGCAGCCTCCAGGCAAATTGCTAGGGCATCAGATCTTAGAAGAAGAAGGGCCAAGAAGTGGAGGGACAGGGCGCCTACTGGGGTCTGTGGACTACGATGGCATCAATGATGCGATCACACGGCTCAACTTGAAGTCAACCTACGATGCAGAGATGGTGCGGGATGCCACCAGGGGCTGGAAGGAGGGCCGGGGGCCCTTGGACTTTGGCAAGGACATCCCTGGAAAACCCGTGGCCCGGAGTAAGACCATGCCCCCGCAGGTGCCCCCCCGCACCTATGTTTCTCGCTGTGCCAACCGCAAAAATGCGACGCCTGGCAAGAACCACCGGATTTCTGCTGCTTCGGTGAGGAACTTGTGTGTCTTTTGTCGTCCTTTTCTCATGTCATTCAGAAGCAGAAGAGTGTCCCTTTTTTCTTAGCTTTCCAAATCAGCTGCATCCTCCTCCCTTTAGTCCTCTCCGCCCTCTGCTTCTGTCATTGGGCCCCTGGGTCCTGGTGGGAAGAGGAATGAGCATGGCTCCTTCCCAGGGCTGAGCTTTGTGTACCTCCTGGGAGCAGGCATTTTAGAATCCCAGTGTCTAGTGTGTGCCTCTGTGTGATGTGAGGACAGAGCCGGGGTCATGGGACTCGTTGGTCCCAGTGGCCTTTTGGACTGGAGCCGAGTAGCTTCTGCTTTTTGTTCTGCGTGGTGATGAGGCTCAAGCCTCATATTAACCATCATTTGTGCTCACGGAACACCAGACCCTGCCTGATGGTCTAAGGCAGTGGTCCCAAACTCACTAGTCAACAGAGCTGCAGTTTGCCAACCACTGGTCTAAAGGCATCCAGCTCTGGTCTCTCTCATTCCAAAGCTGGCATGTTCTCACTGTGTGTGTGTGTGTGTGTGTGTCCTTCTCTCTGTGTGTCTCTCTCTGTCTCTTTCCCGTGTTTGTCTCTGTCTCTCTGTCTCCCTCTTCTCTCTGACTTTCTCTTCTGTCTTTCTCTGTCTCTTTTTCTCTTTCATTTTCTCTTCTATCTCTCTTTTTTTCTGTATCTACCTCCCTATTCTCTTTCTCCCTATCTTTCTCTTTCTGTCTCTCTCTTATTATTATGGTGAATATACATAATATTACATTTACTGTCTTAACTAATGTTGAGGATATAGTGCAGTGGCATGAAGAACATTCACATTGTTCTGTGACCATCACCACCCGTTACCTCTGTTCACATTGAAAATATTTAGAAAAACTATGTGGTATGACAATAGCAATTTTACTTTTATCCGAACATAATATAAAATAGCAAAGCTACAGGTGGGGCCCAGGAGCGTTTCGAGGATTTTCTGGTCTAGAAAAGTGCCAGCAGCAGCATCTCCATGGGTGGGACTTGCAGGCTGCTCCATGGTTGCAGCCCTGGCCCCAGAAGGGGTCAGGAGGCATCCTGGCAGCGGTGCCTTCTGTGGGAAGAGCACTCACCTCATTCCACCTCTGTTTCCTCCTTACACATTGTCCAAGGGACACTGGGGCTTTCCCACCTGGGCCCTGGCCACAGGGACTCTGCCCAGTTCGGGATTAGCCATGTGCTCCCTCGGGATTAGCCTTGTGCTGGGGGAGCCACCAACATTAGCATCAGCTCCTGGGACAAGTCACTGCCGGAGCTCCGGGCTTTTTAAAGGCCCGGCTCCGAGAGGTGGGGCTGCTCCGCTATTTATAGGGACGTGCAGTCCTGTTCCCAGTTCCGAGTTCCTCTCACAGAGTGGGGCCTGCTCGCTTGGTCCAGCCACCCTGGTAGGTGGTCACCTCTGTCACTCCCTGTCTTCTCTCCCTGCTCCCGCACCCCATCCAGGCCCCTGCTTGTCCTCAGATTTCTGAGAGGGGGCTGGTCTGAGCCTAGAGGAAGCGAGGGCCACGCACAAAGCCTTGCCCATTCTTAGTGAGGAAATGCGGCCTTGGTGTTCACCACCTCAACTTGGTTCAGGGACCCATCCCATGGGGCGGGGGGACCGCTCGGGCCCTCGGCCTGTACCACCACCCCGCCTTCGCCGGGCTTCCAGCCAGAGGGACTCTCCTTGTCCCAGGCCTGTGGAGCCAGCTCTGGAAATGGTTGGCTCCAAATGCCAGCTTCGTACCCCCACTGCCAACCTCTGCCTGGCAGACGCCCCCAGCCAGCACCGGGTGATGCCGCCAGGGCCTGCCAGCAGGGTGAACGTAAGTGGCTTTGTTTTCTTATGGAGCCAGAGAATGGCACTAAAAGGGCATGGAAATGGCCTCAGTAGCTACTCTGTTCTCTCCCTGTTGCCGTCCCCTTTCTTTCTCTCTCTCTCTCTCTCTCTCTCTCTCTCTCTCTCTCTCTCTCTCTCTGTCTCCCTGTCTCTCTGTTGCTTTTTCTCTGCCTCGTTCTGTTGCTCTGTCGCTTTCTCCCTCTTGCTTTTGTGGGTTCACTGCTGACAGTGGTACTATTGTTTTGACTGGGACACAGGCATGAACTTGGCAGAGCCAGAGCCTCACATGCCAGCTGCCCCCATTGCTGCCCTCCTCACCCTGCAACCCCTCTGCTCACCCAGGGGAGCAAGCCTAACAGGAGGGGTCACGCAGAGGAAACTCTGGATATTCGGATGAGGGGTCAGTGCTGCCATCTGCCCGAGGGGCCGGAGGACAGGAGAATAGCCGGAGGGAGGGCGAGAGGTGAGGCATTGCTGTGTGTGCAGACCAGGCTGTGGGCTTCCCGGAAGCAGGTGTTGGCACCAACTGCAGGCGCTGCATCCCAGCTGCAGCTTCATTCCCTTGGGGTGGCCTCGCCTGGGGTTGTGGGCAGGCCTGTCAGGCAGAAACCCGTCATGCACTAGCTCTCCTACTTCCTTCTGCTCCGGGCTGGTCAGCAGGCCTCGGGGGGCTCCTTGTGGGTGAGTGAAAGCAGCGCCGGGACTACAGGAGTCGGTGTGAGGCCTTGCCTGAGAAAATTCCCACCACCACACACGCCTTGGACAGGAAGCGGGGCTCAGGCAGGTTCCCTGATGTTGCGGCTGATCAGAACCAGAAGACTTGGAAGCCAGGAGGAGCTCAATCTTCCTCCCAACCAGAAAGCTGCTTGGACTTTCTTCTTCAATGTGTTGACCCAGAAGCCATATGTCTGTCCTTGTCCCCAGCCAAGGGCTCTCGCTCTCTCTCTACTTTGGGTCCCTGGGACTTGCTGTGGATGTTGAGGCTTTGGCCCAAGGCCCAGCTTCTCCTGAGGACTGTGTGGGCAGCCCACTCCCCCAGCCCAGCCTGCTGCATTGAGCTTACTAGAAACACCCTCTTGGGAAAGAGAGTGGGCCACACTCTTGCTCATTCTGTCCAAGCTTCCAGACTTAGTCAGAGCTTCAAGTTCTCTCTCTTTTTTTCAAACATATATTTTTATTGATTTCAGAGAGGAAGGGAGAGGGAGATAGAAACATCAGTGATGAGAGAGAATCATTGATTGGTTGTTATTGTTTATAAAAGGATACCTTTTTTTTTTTTAAGGTAGCCAGTTTATTATTTATTTATTTATTTTTAAAATATATTTTGATTTTTTTTTTTTAACAGAGAGGAAGGAAGAGGGATAGAGAGAAACATCAATGAGAGAGAAACATCGATCAGCTGCCTCCTGCACACCCCCTACTGGGGATATGCCCACAACCAAGTTATATGCCTTTGATGGAAATCAAACCTGGGACCCTTCAGTCCGCAGGCCGACACTCTATCCACTGAGCCAAACTGGTTAGGGCTGATTGTTGTTTTTCTTTTTTAAAATGTATTTTTTATTGATTTTTTTACAGAGAGGAAGGGAGAAGGATAGAGAGTTAGAAACATCGATGAGAAAGAAACATCGATCAGCTGCCTCCTGCACACTCCCTATTGGGGATGTGCCTGCAACCAAGGTATATGCCCTTGACCGGAATCGAACCTGGGACTTTTCAATCCACAGGCTGACACTCTATTCACTGAGCCAAACCAGTTTCGGCTGATTGTTGTTTTTTAAAAAGATATGTATTTATTGATTTCAGAGAGGAAGAAAGTGGGAGAGAGAGAAACATCAATGATGAGAGAGAATCACTGATCAGCTGCCTCCTGCACATTGCTCACTAGGGATTGAACCCACAACCTGGGCATGTACCTTGACTATGAATTGAACCGTGACCTCCTGGTTCACAGGTTGATAACCACTGAGCCACACCAGGTAGGCCAAGTTCTCTTTTTCAACGGGGCTCTTGGTCTCCGAGGATGGCAGATACATACACTCCAGCATTGCCCATGTTTTCTTGTGCCCCTTTCACTGAGTGTTGAATGCCTGGGGAGTCTTCAGAGTTGAATAGGTTAGATCTGGGAGCAGTGGGAAGGGGGTGCCTTGAGGGAAAAGGCACTGAGTCGCTGCTCTTCTCTTGAAGGTGGTCTCCCGGCCCCACGCCGTCGCCAATGGCCATGAGTTGTTTGAGGTGTCAGAGGAGAGAGATGAGGAAGTTGCTGCATTTTGCCACATGCTGGATGTGTAAGAGTTAAAGAACAGGGGTTGTGGAGGGTTGTGGGGGCTGGGGAGGAGGTCACCTTTTTCTAGGAAGAAAGAAGATCCAGTTAATAAATCTCCATTCAGAGCGATGGAACACTTCCTAGCAAAGGCATCTGTGGGCTCTTTGAAATGGAGGCACCTTAGAAGGTTCACAGGTTTGACAAAATTTTACAAAACCTTGATTGGACAGTCCAATTACCCCAATCGCTTCAGGCTGTAGGAGCAAGTGCTCCCGATGGAGATAAGAGCATTTTCTGGAGCTAAAAGATAAAGGAAGTGGACTCAGAAAACCGTTCAGTGGCAATTAGCATGTCGTCTTAGCGGTCCCCAGTTCAGCTCCTCTTGGGAAACCTCTTGCAGCCGCAGCAAATGTGTGGAGAACTTGGGTCCCAGAGCTGCTCTCCTCCCCCCTACCCCCACCCCCAGCTTCTTCCTGGGCCACAGACCTGGAGGGCCTGGCTGCAGGGCGGGAGGGTCCAGCAGGCCTCCTCTCGACTGCTCTCTTCTGAAGGCAGAGTGAGGGTCCTTCTCCCTCTCTCCCTGCACAGCCTCCGATCTGGCTCCAATGTCCAAGACTACTTCCTCACTGGGTACGTGTGGAGCGCTGTCACCCCAAGCCCCGAGCACCTTGGGGATGAGGTCAACCTGAAGGTGACGGTGTTGTGTGACAGCCTGCAGGAGCCACTCACTTTTACCTGCAACTGTAAGTTAGAGGGAGGAGAGGGGCCTCCCAGAGGTGGGGTGGGATCCTTGGGCCTCAGTTCCCTCCCAATCGCGTGGCTCAGAGCTGCTTTGGGAGGCTGGCTCTGGGGCCGGCTTTTTAGGTCCAGGGCCACTTCCTCCAGCCCCAAACTGCTTTATCTGGTCGGTGATGGTGCTGGGTCATGCTTAGCTGGGAATGGGGGATCAGGGTGGGTGCTGAGCCAGCCCCACCTGCCCTAGCACCCCATCATCACTGCCCTGCCCCACCCCTCACAGGTTCCTCCACTGTGGACTTGCTCATCTACCAGACCCTGTGCTATACCCGTGACGAACTGCGCGGTGTGGATGTGGGCGACTTTGTGCTGAAGCCCTGTGGGCTGGAGGAGTTCCTGCAGAAGTGAGTGAGGGGGGGAGCAGGGGGATTCGGCACCTACCTGTGAGCAGTAGGATTGTCAGGGGTTTCCTCTGGGAGGGGCTGGGCTCCAGGCCCACGGGCAGGACTCCTGCTCTGCAGACATGTTCTCGGCCACGTCGCACTTTCCCGGGAGCTCCCTCTTCCAGGGGGTTGGCGGCTTCCTGAGCCAAATCTGTGGGAAGCGCTTGGAGCGGGGATTAGGCAAGTTTAGGTCATACTGCTCACAGACTTCTGCATGTGGAGAGAGGTGGGAGGGGCTCTGGAGTGGCTGTGTGGGGTTCCCTCCTCCCCTAGATTCTGTGAGGTGCCCTTAGAGCGAGGGGCAGAAGAAGACGAAGCAGAAGTGCCCAGGGGAACCTAGGGGGGAATCACAGTTGCTGCCTTCCCCTTCCCCTGCCCGCAAGCCTTCCCCTCTGACATGTGCTGTGGGTAGCCCTCGCACCAGAGGCTGTCTGCCAGCCCCTCTCCCTCAGTGCCCTTGGAGGCAAGCAACCTCCCTGGATAGTAGGATGTGGGCCAGCAGCAGCGATCCCCTGCCCACTGCCTGGACTCTGGATTCTGACTGGGGTGGGGTATGCACCCCTTGGTGGTGCAGCTGGGTGGCAGGCCTGGCGTCAGCCAGATGACAGCAGATAAGGAAGCAGGTCTGTTCTCCCCACCAAGCTTCCAGCTGCCTCATGCTCATGAAAGGCCTTGGGAGTGGGGATAGGAGGGGCCTATATGGGAGGTCTTAGGTGTGCCTACAAGTGCCATCACTCACTTGTATCCAGGTGTGGGTGTAAAGGATATATGGCTAGAGCAGTTCCCAGCTGCTTTCTTTAACCTGAGGGATGCTGTGGGCCTTTTCTGGCCTCTGTGCCCTCAACTGGAAAAGCAAAGGGGTAAGACCCCATATGGCACGACTCCAGGGAATGCTGGATGTTTCCCTGTGTCCTCGATTTCCCCTGGAGGAATGAGAGGGGTCCTAGACTCAGGGTCTTCCAGGAAAGAACGCCCCAGACAGCCTGCGCTGTCTAAGAGAACAGGCACAGTAAGTCATGTCTGTATGGCCAGTTTAGGTTCTGCCTTGCACTTACTAGTTGTAAAACGCTGACCCTCAGTTTCTTCTATAAAATGTAGTGAGGATTGGCCCTGCCCGGTTTGGCTCAGTGGATAGAGCATCAGCCTGAGGACCAAAGGGTCCCAAGTTTGATTCCAGACAAAGGCATGTACCTGGGTTGCAGGAGGAACCAATCGATGTGTCTCTCTGACATCGATGTTTCTCTCTCCCTGTCTCTCCCCCTCCCTTCTACTCTCTCTAAAAATCAATGGAAAAATATCCAGGAACCCCCCTCCCCCGTCCAGCCTCTACTCTTTCCTCCCACCACCCTGAGCAAGGACAGCTGTCTTGGTGGGGTGGAAAGTTCCCTCTCGGGGTTCCAGAAAGCTGCCAGCTGCCAAGGAGACCTTGTGGTTTCCCGCTGTTCCTAGTGGGAGGGGGTTGCTGCCGGGGGAGGGGGGGCACTGTCAGTCCAGGATGCAGGCTGCTCTTAGATAAGAGCCCTGAGACAGTCCCTGGGGAGGGCTTGGTTTCCTGCCTCCTCCCCACCACACCACACTCTTCCTTCCTTCCAGGCACTCCCCCCAGATCTGCTCCAGAGCCCGGTCCTAGCTTCTGGTTCAGCTCAGACTTAGCAGCTTAGGGCCTACAGAGGCTTGGCCCCCTCAGGATGCGGAGAACCCCCTTAAGTCCTAACTGCATCTTGATGGCCTCTGGCTGGAGTACTCTGGGCTCTGCACACACCCCTCCCCTCACAGCTGTCCTCTCCCCTCCATTGCTGGCCTAGACGCCAGCTCTGCTGAGGAAGGAAGTCCCTTTCCGGCTTCTGTTCCTCAGCTGCTGGGGCCCAGCCTGGGTGCAGTGCTCCTGTAGGTGGGACGTCCTGACCTCTCTTCTGGGTTTCCTTTTGACTGAGGTGTGATTTGAGAGGGAGGAAGAGGCCTCGTGGGTTGTCACTTGAGCGGTGGGAATGGCATTCCGGCAGGAGCCACAGTGGAAGGGGAGAACAGACTTTTACTTACTGATTTGAGAGCGAAAGAGAGAAACATTGATTTGTTGTTCCACTTACTTATGCATTCACTGGTTGCTTCTTATATGTGCCTGACCGGGGCTCGAACTCACAACCTTGGCATATTGGGACACCCTAACCAGTGAGCTACCAGGTCAGGGCAGAAGCAAGCCTTGGATGAGCACTGGGATAATAGACCTGGAATCTTAAAAAGAAAAATTAAAAATTAAAATTATATATATATATATATGTATGTATTTATTTCAGTGAGGAAGGGAAAGGGAGAGAGAGATAGAAACATCAATGATGAGAGAATCATTGATTGTCTGCCTCCAGCATGCCCTTCACTCAGGATCAAGCCTGCAACCTGGGCATGTGCCCTGACTGGGAATTGAAATGTGACTTCCTGGTTCATACAGACCTGGAATCTTGCTGTATTTGCTTGGTTGACCTCAGCACCCCAACTGGTAACAGTAGGGTGTGCGAGATCTAGGACCTCAGTAGGCGACACTCACTGAGCTCCACCCCAAGCCTGGGCACTGGCTGACTTCCGAACTTCTCGTATACCGAAGCCAAGAGCATGGGATTTAAACACTGCCCTCTGAGAAGTCCCTCTGTTCCCCCCGCACCAGAAATTCCTATGTGGAAAGAACCCCTGATAACAATACAGGTAATAAGTATCTGGGAAAGTCAGTGTCTGTACAGACTAAGGGTCCAGTGTAGTAGGTGGCTTTCCATTAGACAGACCTCCATTCATTCCTCAGCCTCTGCCATAACATTTCCAGGAGCCAAGGTATGGGGCACAGCACAAGTACTACCTCTGGGTCGCCTCCCGTCCTCCTGTTTCTCTCCCTGAGGCTCAGGTCTACATCACCTTCCCTCCTGCGTTCCCAGGATGCTAATGGTCTGTCCCTCTGTCCCACCAGTAAGCAGGCCCTGGGCAGCCATGAGTACATTCAGTACTGCCGCAAGTTTGACATTGACATTCGGCTACAGTTGATGGAGCAGAAATCCGTACGCAGCGACCTGGCCCGGACGGTTCGTGGTTGCGGCGGGGTAGCAGAGGGTGATTCGGAGCACATTTAGTGGGAGTAGGGTAGGAGGACAGGGTTGGGGTGGAGAGGCACCACCCTTCCCTGAATTGGGCACTTGTTACTCAGGTGAATGACGACCAGAGCCCCTCCACTTTGAACTACCTCGTCCACCTGCAAGAGAGGCCAGTCAAACAGACCATCAGCAGGTGAGAGTGGTGCCCTCTTGGGTTTGGGTCAGCAGGACCTCTGAGGCGACCCCAGTAGATACCCTGGCCTGCCTTTCTGCCAGGTCAGGGCTTCTTGCAGACCCAAGAGCCTTAGGGGGACGACCCCTACTCTAGCTGTTACGTCTCTGCCCTCTAGTACTTTCCCATCATGCTCCACGTGAGCGATGGTGAAGTACAGAGGACTCGCTGTCCTTGAGTCTTCATGGGACACATGGAAGGGGTGGGAACTCCTATAAACATAGTCAGATTCGCAAGCTGTGGAAAAGACGGGAGAGAATGGGTTGCCCAGTACATGGCAGGGACGAAGGGAGTGCGGTTCTGACTTCTCCCACGACTTTTCCCTGCCCCCAACTTCCTAGGCAGGCCCTGAGTCTTCTGTTTGACACTTACCACAACGAGGTGGATGCCTTCCTGCTGGCTGACGTAAGTACAACTCCTGGGGTGGCCTGCTGCCCAGAGCTCCGCCCCTCCACTCCCCCAGCCCTCCTGGGACCAGCCAGCCCTAGAAGGGATCTGATCTGACGTAGACACTGAAGTTTGTTAGGAGAGCACTTCTTTTCATTCCCCTGGCTCACGGGCAAACCAAGATTGCTAGCTGGTGGGTGGCTGGATTGTGTGTGGAGAGGGGTTCTGCTCCTTGTAGAAGTGGGTCAGGAACCATGTCCTGATTCCTGCCCCTGGAGTGGGGCATCTCCAAAGCTAAGGGACGTGGAGAAGGCACCCAGCTGCTGCCCTTGAATGTGCATAAGAACATGTCCCGGAGGAAGGAACGCTCAGGAACCTCTCTGATTGGAGAAGTTCTGAGGCTCTGGTGTCACAGGTGGAAAACCATGAAGAGGTGAAGGGTCCCAAGGCAGGGAGGGGCCAAGGCTCTCTTTACCAGAATTCACAAGGGTTTTGAAGCCTCAAAACCATGATCATAAACATTTGTCCCAAATGTTCTAAATCTAACGAAAATCAGATAGGGATCTTCAAAAACAGTGCTTGTCTCATGATTCAGTCAGCAGTGGTCATGGACTTGTCCCTCGTAGGGAGATCAGCTTTATACCCTGTTTAGACCTCTCCCCCATGCCAGCACCCCTTCTCCAGCAACCTCTGCTTGGTTATTTCCTGTGATGAGGGGGTAGTTCTCTGAGCCCCTTTTCTGTGCTAGTCCGGCCCTATGATACTGCTGTGGAATACTAACAAAAGGGTAATATGCTAATTAGACCAGATATCCTTTCAGACAAAACCATGGTGGCGTGGCAAAGGCAGAGGCAGTTAGGGGTGATCAGGCCGGCAGGGGAGAATAGTTAGGGAGATCAGGCCAGCAGGCAGGCGAGTAGTTAGGAGCCGTGGTCCTGGATTGTGAGAGAGATGTCTAATTTGACAGTTTAGGCCGGATTCCTATGTGATTTTCGTTAGATTCCTGTGGGATCGGGCCTAAACTGGCAGTCAGACATCCCCTGAGGGGTCCCGTATTAGAGAGGGTACAGGTGGGGCTGAGGGACACCCCTCCTCCCATACACGAATTTTGTGCACCAGGCCACCAGTAGTAACATAAAACCATCAGTAGACAGAATGGGATGGTGATGAATTAATCAAGGGCTTTGGAGAGAAATAGAGAGGGGACTGGCCAGGGAAGGCTTTGGGAGAGAGGTTGGATTTCAGCTGGTCCATGATTTGAATGTACACAGTAATCAGGGCAAGACAGGAAGGAATTTCTAATGAGAAAACTGCAGGAGATGAAGTGCATGGTGGAGGGGCACGGGAGGGAGAGCAAGAGGGTGTGGCACTCTGTGATACTGAGATGAGGTCTGTCTAGAAATTCTAGGTGGTCAGATGAGAAATAAGACTGTGGGCAAGTGGTACCTCTGGGTGGTCTCGTTGGCCTCTTCCTGTCCCCTAAAGATGCCTCCAAGGGAGACCCTGTGTGTGTCTGTATGGTACAAGGAAGCTGTAGCTGGGAGTAAGAGGAGGCTTAGGGACATGGCTGCGAGAACTGGCAACATGGCTCATTTCATCAGTAGGAGCGATTATTCGCTGATGTTGGATGTTTGAAAAGAAAGCACGGATTCTGCTCTTACTCCTGAGCCCACACCCCTCCCAGCCGTAGCCTGGCAGTCTCACTGTCCCTCCCCTCACAGGGCGACTTCCCGCTGAAGGCTGACAGGGTGGTCCAGTCCGTCAAGGCCATCTGCAATGCCCTGGCGGCTGTGGAGACCCCCGAGATCACCAGTGCTCTCAACCAGCTGCCCCCCTGCCCCTCCCGCGTGCAGCCTAAGATTCAGAAGGTAATGGGCCCAGAGTGCGAGCATGGGGAGGAGGAGAGGAATGGTCACCGGCAACTGGGTAATTCACTGTCTAGCTACTAAAAGGCTCTTCTCCATCTTTTATGTTTGAGTAGTTTAACCAGAAGAGTTCTGGGAAATGGGTACCAAATGTGTCCCCTCTTACAGAGATTGAGGGTGGGCTTGGGTATGCCCCTGGGACTGATTGTGGGAGCCCAGACCAGCATGGGCTTTCCTCAGCACCACTGAGGCATTGCCTGGCAGTTTGCACGCGATCAGGGTGCAAACCCAAACTTCCCCGAGCCAGGGGCTCTGGGCTCCAGAGCCTGACAGGCACCGGGCCAGCAGTGCAGTGGCCCGAGGGTTAGAGTGTCGCATCTGGGTGGACACGATGACTTTATCCCTGGTCTGGCTCACTCTGTCCATTACATGGATCTGGGACAGACCATTACCTTGTCTTCCCCGGGAAAAACTCTCTCTGCTCCTCAAAGTTCAGTCCAGTCGGGTCCAGATGAGCCAGCTGTGAAAAGCCCTCCTGCCAGCTGTGCCAGGAATGGCTGTGGCCCTGAAGCCCCTCCCTCTCCTTTTCCCCAACAGGACCCTACTGTCTTGGCTGCTAGGGAAAACCGAGGTAAGGGAGCTGCTCTGTCTGTGTCCAGGAGGGGCAGGTAAACACTGCAGACTCTGCCCAATTCCTTTCCCACCCCTTCACCCCCCATACAACTGTGTGTGTGTGTGTGTGTTCCTACGTGACGCATGCACACAGCTGGAGATCACCAATGTTTCTTTCCACGAATGTGTCCTCATCGTTTTTACCAGTTGTTCCTGTGGTATCCCTGGGAGATGGTGATGAGGTGGTGTAAGTGTGAGGGTGGAGGCGATAATGCAGTTACCTCAAGCTCCAAAAGGAAACTCTCCCTTGGGGAGGTTGTGATTCTTTCTCCCGAGTATCCCATAACCCTTGTTTCCATGTTAGGATGGGCCTGGGGAGAAGGAGGTAAATGTTTCACAAGGATTCCCCCTTGAACCTTTCAAGCAGAACTTTGCCCTACAAAGCCCATATTTTGGGATTTGGTCAGTGATTCTTTGGGGTTTTATAGACCAATAAAATGTCCCCAAAAATATTATTTTGAGGACTAACATAGAAATTGCCATCTTCTGTTTTGCCAAGCAATGACTTTTTATGTGTAACTGACCGTTATGATTCCCGCTATTTCCTAAAAGGACATTTAACATTACATAAGTTGCAATATGTAAAGTAAGGAGAATGTTTACATTTATTATGTCATTTTCAGAGAAGCTTATGGCATGTTTCTGCTTTCTTCTCACTTCACCGCCGATGGGGTCACAGCTATTAGAAAAGCAATGGGCATTGGGGGATATTTCTTGGGGTTTTTCATCGCAGCCAACACAGGGGCAGCTGCAGGGCTGGCAGGGGCCTCACCACCTCTCCTCGGACCCCTTCCTTTCAGAGAAGGCCATGGAGGCCCTGACCGCGGCAATCCTGGACCTGGTGGAGCTGTACTGCAACACGTTCAACGCAGACTTCCAGCCGGCAGTGCACGGCAGCCACAAGCACGACCTGGTCCAGGAGGCCTGCCACTTCTCCGGGCCGCTGGCCTTCACAGTCTATGCCACCCACCGCATCCCCATCACCTGGGCTGCCAGGTGAGCCGGGCTGATGGCCTGGAGGGAGGAGCGGAGTTTCATGTTCAGATGGCTTCTCCCACTGTCCTTCATTGGTAGTCTATGGCATCATGGTGCGTGGAGGCTGAGAGGGAGCACCAAGTGCCTGAGGGGACATGGGCTGGGACATCCTGGAGGAGGTCTCCTAGGAAACGGAGCGTTGGGCAGATCTGCCATTGCCTCTCAGTGCTGGCTGCATCGGCATCCCTGCCCCCTCCATCCAAGGCCAGCTGATGGAGACTTGGTGACAGATGGTCGCTTCCCAGAGCCAGTGCATGCCCCTGGGCCAATGACTGCGCTCCCCTGCAGATGCACAAGAGGGGAGGGGCGGGGAGCGGGAGATGACCCTTTGTCTGGACTGCAGCGGTGGGTGTGGAGAGGCGCCTTCAGTTGGTAAATCCTCAGCTCCTCTGCAGGGTCCCCAGCATCCAAGGCCTGGGGGAATCGGCACTGGGCTCCTCCCCTCCTTTCTGTCCCTCCCTCCCCTTCTCTCTTTGTTCCTCACTTAATGTATTCCTTTAGGCGACTGACAGAGAACAAAGGAGGCAGCCTGGGAAACCAGGGCCTCCTCTGACCTCCTCTGTCAGGCACCTGTCATGAGCCACAGGGACCCCCATGTGCTGGCATTCAAGTGGGCAGATGTCGTTTCCCTCCCCCACCCTTCTCACCTGCGCATGTGCACACTGATGGGCAGGGGCAGCCTGGAAGGAGGGGCTGCATGGCTGGATCCCTGTGAAGCAGGAAGAAAAGCCATGGCCCAACATGGAGCCTGAGCTGGGCAGAGGGATCCAGATGGAGCTGTGTCTCCATGCACACTTGTGCAAATCCGATTTGGCTGTCCTGCCCCCTGACCCCACCTCACAGTCCCCAGAGACCCAGAGGAGTTTTATGGAGGGAAATGGAGTTTGGCATGGGTGGGGGACTGAGATGGGGTTGAGAGCTGAGTTCTGACCTGCTCCCTTTCCCTGTAGCTATGAAGACTTCTACCTCTCCTGCTCCCTCAGCCATGGTGGCAAGGAGCTGTGCAGCCCCCTGCAGACCCGAAAAGCTCACTTCTCCAAGTACCTCTTTCACCTCATCATCTGGGACCAGCGGTAAGCCCTCCCAGGCTCTGCAATGCACCAGGCGTGTCACTAACTAACCAGTCATTCTACCTCTTGAGTCTCCACTTCCCGAACTCTTAAGTGCAGTCACACATAACTTCTACCCCTCAAGCTGATAGGAGACTCCAAAGAGAAGTACCCTTGCAGGCTCTTGGTGAACCATCAAGGGTCATATACAACATTAGTCAGGTGGTGGTTTCATTGACTTTTCTTCCCCTAGTTTCCCCGAATAGAGGTGACTTACAGGTGAGAAAGGGAGGTTGTAGACTAGAGGAAAGCACAATGGACTTGAAGTCACAGAAAGTAGCTTGTGTTTTAACCTTTGTTTCGGCCTCTCTGTGTCTCAGTTTCTCAAGATGGAAAGTTGGGGGGATGTTTGTTTAACTCGTTGGCAGTTTTGGCACTGACATGGATAGGTAAGTTATAAATATGAAACTGTAAGCCCAGAATAGTATTCATCAGCATTTATCAACAATGATTTGCTGCGGGGAAGGTAGGCGTCAGCCAGGCAAAGCAGGAAGGAAATGGAGGCGAGGATGCCTTGAGTGGTAGCAGGTGTTTGCCTGCCCGCCCTCTCCTGGGCAGACACCCCTTGTTTGCTGCCAGGTTCACTTCCCCAAACTGCCTGCAGCTGAGTGTTTACTTGCAGAGCAGAACTACTGCTTCAGTATTTGTAATGCACGATAAGGAGATGGAGCAAGGTCCCTGGGAAGGTCTTATTCGCTGATGAGAAATAAGGCCAAGGAAGCCGAAGTTGGCAGATAGCCTGTGGACATGCTGGGAGGCGGGGTCACGTTCTAGAAGGACAGCTGGGGAGGCAGGCCCTTCCTCCTGTCGTCACACTGTAATTCTTAGAGCAATAAAGGTGCGAACAAAGTCCCCTCAGGAAACAGCCACCAGGGCAGGAGAGCCTCCTTGGAGGCGGAGGATGGCTGCATTAGTGGCTCATGGCTTGCAGCATTCTCCGGCCCAGTTACTTTGCTGTCAAGGGAAGGTGCTGTACAGTGCTCCAGGCCAGCCACACCTACAACATGGCTCTGAGCCCCTTTGCCCAGAGTATCAGAGGCACGGAGGTAGCAGCCTGCCCTCCCTCGGCTGCTCCTGCCTTCACCTGCCTATGCCCCGGGTCTCGTTTTGCTCCCTGTCTGAGATTTCTGCCTGGAACCCCAAAGGGCTGGTGCCCTCTTGGATCCTTGTGGAGGGTGTCATTTCAGCACTGCCCATCTAGATGCCCCAGGAGACCTCTTGACACCTTCATGGTGAAGACCGAGGCATTGGGAGAAGACGCTGCAGTGAAAGGTTCAGAATTCAGGCTTTGAGTTTAGTCGTCCTCCCATCCTTACTGTACGTGCAGCCTTGGGCAGGTCATTCACCCTAAATGGACATGGTAATAAGACCCACCCTAGAGGATTATGGGACATGGCCTAGGAAGTCCTTGGCGCAATACTTAGCGCATGATAAATGTTTTCTTTTCTGTCTTCTTAGCTGGGGGAGCCCACTCAGGTCCCATTCCAATTGCCTGATACGGTGATTGTGATCTGCGGGGATATGTGTACATGGGAATACCTGTAGAGCCCGCTTTTTGGAGCAGTAGCCACAGTGTCGCAGCGCAGAAAGCACACTGACCATGCACACACATCACACGAGTGAAGCTGTGTGCTCCTCCCTGATGAGAATAGGAGGCGCAGAGGTCTGAGTTGATGCCGTAGGTTGTGAGTGGCTGGACCAGAACTGGAACAGCACATCCCAAGAGCTCTTCCTGGAGGAGGCGGCCCTCTTATATGGGTGTGATGTTGAGGAATGGGTTGCAGGGAAGAGGTCCGGAGCTGCAGGTTCAGAACTTTGTGGCTTCAAGTCCTACTGATTATCCTGACTGACCCTGGTTGGAGGTCCATGGGGAGATTTTGGAATTCCAGATGCACTCAAGGACTGAGGAGAGGGGCCTTGGCCGGTTGGAGGGGTTATGGTTTCAGCTAGAAAGTTTCCTCGCTCCCTTTGTCCTTTGACAGGAGGCTGGATGCTTCTTCTTGGGTGAAAAGAAAGGGACCAGGCCCAGCTCCCTCTGCTCTCTGCTGGGGGTCAGCTGATTCTCTCTCCCACCGCACTAGTACAGGGATCAGCTAATTCTCAAAATAGGCCAGCAGCCGTGCTCTGCCACCCCAGCCAAGCCCAGCCTGGCATGGCCCGTGGCTGCTGGAGGGGCCCTAATTATAGCGGTGCCCCCCGCCCCTCAACAGCTGGGACAGAGCGGAGCTCTGCCAGTCTCTGGTGGGAGGGAGGGAGGGAGGGAGTGCCTCACTCGGGTGGAGAGGAGAGTCCCGCGGGGGACAGGGGCGGTGTGGAGGGAAGCCGCTTTATCGGAAACTGCTGACCGTGAGGTGGCTGCTCTGCCTCTGTGCCGTCTGGCGTAGAAGCCGATGGGCCCTGGGCCAGCCAGAAGGGCGTGACAGTGTGGGCTTTGGCCCAGGGACAGCTTTCCAGAAAGGTAATGTAAGGGCCCTCCCTGTCTTTCCACGGCTCTCCCTCACCCCACCCTGCTCCTTATCCTGGACTCCAAGGGAGTGGCTGGTGATTCAGGCCGAGGGGCCTGGGAGAGAACATCTGGGCCTGGGCGGTGGTGGCGAGGGCTTGCCTGGCTCAGCTCTCTTGTGCGCTCCCCCCCCCCCCCAAACACACACTCTGAGAAGCCCCTTCTCTTAATCCCTTTGGCTTTGAAAATGCTTGAGGAGAACAAACCATCTTGTGTTCTTAGGGTCAGGAGAAGGGGATGGGGCGAGGAGAAGGGCACAGGGCGAGGAGAAGGGGACCAGGTGAGGAGAAGGGCACAGGACGGGGCGAGGAGAAGGGGACGGGGCCAGAAGGGGACATGGCGAGGAGAAGGGGACAGAAGATGACAGGTGACAGGTGGAGGACTGGGCGGGGGGGAGGGGGGGACCGCAGGCAGGTTACTCTCAAGCTAGGCGTGGGGAGGGCTGGGCTTGTTAAATGGAAAAGGATTGTCCCAGGAGCAGCTTCCTGGCGGTCCTCTGCAGAAATGCTCACACGGGAAGGCATGTGGTTTACAGTGTGGGACACGTAGTCACCTGGACTCAGATGGCTCTGGCCAAGCGAGTTTTGTCTGGTCACCATGGGTGGTCCCAAATTAGGGGATGCTTGCCTCACCTTTCTGAGAGGCTGCAGTGACACCGTGTGTGCTCCTGGGAGCACCCAGTGCTGGTTAGCCTCCAGTCGAGACTGTCCTGCTCCTGCTGTTGCCTTCTCCCCATCCCCTCCTCCTAACCCGGGGACACAAGGCCTCCCCATGCCCCATGTCCTGAGAGGGAGGCCGAGTTCTCAGCCTTATGGGACTTCCTGGGCTGCCTGTCCCTAGAAGCCCCCAGCAGCACCTCCTCCTGTTGCTTCCTGTTCTCCTAGGATCTGCTTCCCAGTGCAGGTGAACCGGCTGCCCCGGGAGACGCTGCTGTGCGCCACACTCTATGCTCTGCCCATCCCCCCACCTGGGAGCTCCTCCGAGGCTGTGAAGCAGCGGCGGGTGCCTGAGGCCCTGGGCTGGGTCACTACCCCCCTCTTCAACTTCAGGCAGTATGTGAGCCCCACGGAGTGGCTTCTTGGCCTTGGGAGGGAAGGAGGGGAGTAGAGAGGGGCCATTGCCTGTCAGGGGTGTTGGCCACGAGGGGCTCACGGGCAGAGTCCAGAGGGTCCCAGTCCTGGTGAGAGGAACTGAGGCACAGGACGAGTGACCAGCTACTGGGCGGGCTGGTGGCACAGGACTGTTGGGGTGGGGCATGGAAATGCAATGCTTGGCTCACATGCCTTGTCCTTGAAGGACCTTAAAGGTCATCTAGTTCAGAGCTCTCCCCCAGGAAGGCATCCCTGCCCCCCAGGTCACCCATACCAGGGTGTGGTTAGCTCAGAAAGGCCTCCCGGGAGAGGGCACTCTCCTGGGACTTAGAAGAAGAAAAGGCTGAGGTCTAGGGGGAGAATGAGAGAGGATTTGGGAGGCAGGATGAGGAGGGGGCGGGCAAAAGAGCTGAGACAGGCAAGCCCTCACCACCAACAACCAGGCCGAAAAGGCCGATCTGGGAAAGGCGAAGAAAACCATATCCTTAGCCACTGGGTTTGTTGACTCCTCCCCACTTCCATCCTCCTCAGTGTCCTGACCTGTGGCCGGAAGCTTCTGGGCTTATGGCCAGCAACACAGGAAAACTCCAGTGCCCGTTGGAGCACACCTAATTTCCACCAGCCCGACAGCGTCATCCTGCAGGTGAGAGCTGGCCCCACCCATCCGCACCACACCAGAGTCCCCTCCAAATTCTCCCTTGAGTTTAGGCAGGATGGAGGAGAAAGTGCTGGAACTTTGGGCGGGGGATGGTGATGTGGCTGAGCAACTGGATGGATGTGGTTAGACTAGGAGCCGGAGGGTGAGTTCTAGGAAATCTAGGTCCCATCTCCTGGAGGTTAACGTTGATTTCAAGGACCCTGAAGGCAGGGTCTGAGACCCTCCCACCCACGCTCAACTCCTTGGAGTTTCTTGTATTGAACCCTAAGTGTGGTAAAACCTTAGATGTCCCCTCCTGGGGCTTGAAGGAAGCCCACAACCTCATGGGGACAGGAGGAGCTGATCAGGACCCAAGTCTGGTTACTAGTTTCTGGCTCCCCCTCTGTAGTCATGAGATACCAAAGTGGGCATGAACGAGATGGAATGGTAAGGAATGTTTTTGTCTGTCTTATTTACTCCTCCATGCCCAGGGCATAGGACAGTGCCTGGCACATAGCAGGGTTCAATAAACATTTTCTGATTGAGGGAACATAGAACTCTATTGAGAACTGACTCACTCAGCTCCAGCATCCATTTAGGAGGACAGCATTGGGGCCGCACAGAGCAGGACCTAGGATCCCAGGATCCCAGGCTTGATAGTGGGTCGGGCCCTCCCCTCCGATGTGTCTGACTCTTGTCAGGAGGTGGTGCCCTCCCAACCTCAGCTTCAAGGCTCCTAGTGGCTCATCCTGGTGACACTTCTGTTCTGAGTTCTGGCCTAGATGCAGCCCAGCCCAGCCTTTCCTCACCTGCCCATTTTTATTTCTCTCTTCATTTCCTTCTTATTTTGCTTGAAGTCACAGTTAAAAGGGATGTGAGAGAGCACCACGTTGAACAGGGCTATTTTATAAACAAAGAACCTGAGGGTGAGCGAGCGAGGGAGGGAGACAGGACACCGGTATGTGAGAGAGGAGCTGGAGACCCAAGGAGGCCCTGCCTCTCACCTGCTTCTTCTCTCTTCTTGCTTCTCTGCTGCCACCCTCCAGATCGACTTCCCCACCTCGGCCTTTGACATCAAGTTCACCAGCCCTTCTGGAGACAAGTTCAGCCCTTGCTATGAGTTTGGCAGCCTTCGGGAGGAAGACCAACGCGCGCTTAAAAACATCATGCAGAAAGAGTCCCTGTACTGGTGAGGCCCAGGGCACCCCCCCATGTGGCATGCTCCCCACTCCCCCACCCTACCCCCACTCCCCGCCCAAGTCTGTCACATCCTGTTTGACCTCTCATCTTCCAGCTTCATGTCTTGTCCTGCTTTGGGAGTAGAGGTAGGATAGGGTGGGCATTACCACCTGGGCAGGAAGTGGTGGGGAGAAGGCTCTGCTGAGGGCAGCCCCAGGCCTTTTGACTCTAGGCTAAGTGGAGCGATCAGGGTCAGGAACATGGGAATACCCATCCCCATGCTGGGAAGTTGGCTGGGACTCAGCTTGCCACGAGGACCAGAGCTCTGCCCCACACGGCAGATAAGCTGTCTATTGCGTACTGTGACTGCCTCCCTGCCCCCACCTCCTGTCCCTGCTGTACCCACAGTCTGGCCCTGTCACTTTCCAAAAAGGATCAGGTGTCAAGGCAAACTGGCAGTTCTCAGGGGGAAGCGGGTCCAAGCTGATCTCATCGTTGGGCCACTTCTCTCACCAGGATCTAAGAAGGGGGTGGAGGAGTCAGGACCCGGAGGAGCTGTAGGATGCCTGCCCTCTCTGTACCTCTCCAGCTCCTGCACTACCCTGTGCATGTTGTGGGAGGGGAAACAGAGAGAGACCAGATCATCTCTCTCCTTCCTGTCCCCCCACCCCCACCGCGCCCCACCCCCAGTGCAGCCAGAGTAGCTGAGTGGCTGCAGACCTTCCCTCCCCCACTCCTCTGCTGGACCCCTCGCTTCATTAGTCCCTCAACTCCCTTCTCCCATTAGACACCTGATCTCAGGCAAGACCTAATTAGCTGTAGGTCCCATAAAACCTCCAGCTGGCCCCAGAAAGCCCCAGGATGCCTCTGAGCTGCCAAACTCTGCCATGTGGGGACCACCGCCCTCTGGCGGCTCTACTTGGGAGTGGCGTCCTACAGGGCATCCTTAGGAGGAGGAGCACATTCACATTTCGTGCCTTTGACCTTCTGCTCAGCCTCAGTCTGAGATATCCAGAGTCAGCAGCAAAGAGGAGACTTTGGCCCTGGTTCCCTTACACACTGCAGTCACCTAGGCACCGTTTAAAAATGCCGATGTCACTTCCCCAGACATTCCGAGTTCATTGGTAAGGGTTTTCAAAGCTCCTCGGTGACGGTCATGGGCTGCAGAGTTGGGGAAACACAGAGTTGGAGAATGTGTAGCATTCCCTTGGAGAGCAAGGACCCTACCCTCAGCTGACTGCTCTCTCTCACCTCCCACTGCTACCCACACCCCCAGGCTCGCTGATGCTGACAAGAAGCGCCTGTGGGAGAAGCGATATTATTGCCACTCTCAGGTGAGCTCACTTCCCCTGGTGCTGGCCAGCGCCCCCAGCTGGGAGTGGGCTTGCCTGCCCGACATCTATGCCCTCCTGAAGCAGTGGACCCACATGAACCACCAGGATGCCCTGGGGCTCCTACATGCCACGTGAGTTGTAAAGCCAGGAGATGGCACTGCCCCTACTGAGCCGGCCCTGGAGAAATGAGTAACATGGGGTTGAAATTCAGGGCTTCCCTATTCTCCTTTTCCACTTTTCGTTGCCTCATTTCCTCCCAATGTTATGGTAAGAACATTTTTCAAACATATAACAAAAATGAACATTTACAGTGAATATCATCTACCCACCACCTGGATTCTAACCACTAGCATTTAGTCTGTCTGCTATGTTGTTTTCTCCCCTCTCCATCTCCCCTCTCCCCTTTCCCTTCCCACCTCTGAAAGGTTCTCTGGGGCCACAAGGTTCCCAGTCTCAGACCGCTGGACTGCCTCTCTCAGAGAGTACCCAGTTATCTTGGCTTCTTTCTCACCTTTTTGGAAATCGCTCCATCCTGTCTTGCCTTCAGGACTTTTTGAGGCAAAAGCTTTGCTCTGCATAAACTAATTCTGCCAACGTGTACATGCTCATATGAAATTCCATGACTGTCATTCACATGGAAGATCCACACTAACATATGGTACCAAGACGCAGTAATGCCCTGCTGGCATGGCTCTGGTTGAGCATTGGCCGATGAACCAGGAGGTCACAGTTTGATTCCCAGTCAGGGCACATGCCAGGGTTGTAGGCTCGATTCCCAGTGTGGGGGCATGAAGCAGCCGATCAATGATTCTCTCTCATCATTGATGTTTCTACCTCTCTCTCCCTCTCCCTTCCTCTCTGAAACCAATGAAAAAAAATTTTTTTTAAAGACACAGTAATGCTTTAACCCTCATGAGGGCTCTTTGATGATGGGGATTTCTGGCACAGTGGAGTCAGGAAAAGGTCCCTGGGAGTGCGGTTGAGGACTGTGCCTGTTTTCTTTAAGTCATACCAGGAAGGAGCACGACATCCCTCCTGTTTACCCGTGGCCTGAGTCTGGCTCTGTCCGGGGGCAGGGCCATTCTTGAGGTTTCTAGCCAGAGAAAGTGCTACGGGTTCTTTTAAGAGTTTTAGTGGAGTTGGGGGAACATTGCCTTGTCCCTGCCTTTGCCTCTGAAGCTCAGATGGAAAGGTGCTGGCCTCTGTGGTGTCTCGGAGCCTGTGACTTGGTGATCAGGCGCTGGGCTCTGTTTCACAGCTTCCCGGACCAGGAGGTGCGGCGCATGGCGGTGCAGTGGATCGGCTCGCTGTCGGATGCCGAGCTGCTCGACTACCTGCCCCAGCTTGTGCAGGTGGGTGGAATGCCTGCCCTCCGGTTCTGGGGTCCCACCCTCCAGTTCCCATGTGGTCTGCATGCTGCCCCTCAGGACCAGGTGGAGACGATGGTCGGCGTAGGTGACTGGCAGTCCCTGGAGCCTCATTCTCCCTCCCAAACAGGCCCTGAAGTACGAGTGCTACCTGGACAGCCCCTTGGTGCGCTTCCTGCTAAAACGGGCCGTCTCTGACTTGAGAGTGACTCACTACTTCTTCTGGTAAAACTGCCTGCAAAAGGGGCAGAGACGTGGGTCCTTTCCGCGGGATGTTCCACTCCCAAGCGCAGGGTGGCAGCCAAGCCTCCTGGGTTCCTGCATGTTGCTTTGGGCCCTTATGCTCAGGGGTCTCGAACCACCACCATGTAGCACAGTGAGGACCTTCGCTGGCCCTCCTGCCACCCACAGACTGCAAAAAATAAAATAAAAGCAGAAGCAGTGTGGCCATTGTGGCTCAATGGTTGATTCTTGACCCATGAACCAGGAGGTCACGGTTTGATTCCTGGTCAGTGCACATGCCCAGGTTTCGGGCTCAATCCCCAGTGTGGGGTGTATAGGAGGCAGCCAATCAATGATTCTCTCTCCCTCTTCTTTCCTTTCTGAAATCAATAAAAACATTAAAAAAAAAAAAGGAAGGAGAAACAGATGTGAGGGACCATGAGCTCTACTTAAAGGCTGAGTGGGCCTAGGCTGGGCTACGGTGATGCCTCTGTGTGAGCTGTGCATCCAGAGCTATTTTCCCTCCCAAGTTTGGGGTGGGTTTTCCAGAACTGGAGTGGGGTCTGACTCCCCCACTTTGCCTATGATCCTTTGAGTGGCCTGATCCCCCCTCCTTTGCCTGCAGGTTGCTGAAGGACGGCCTCAAGGACTCGCAGTTCAGCATCCGTTACCAGTACCTGCTGGCAGCCTTGTTGTGCTGCTGCGGCAAGGGGCTGAGGGAGGAGTTTAACCGCCAGTGCTGGCTCGTCAACACCCTGGCCAAGCTGGCCCAGCAGGTCCGGGAGGCCACGCCATCTGCACGGCAGGTGAGTGGGGCGAGGCTGCTTCTACCATTTCCTGGGCTTCTGCAGCTGATCATGAGCTTCTCAGGCATCCTAACCAGCAGGATGGCACCTGATCTCTGACTTAGGGGATGAAGGATGTGACTCTCCCTAAGGTACAGGTCACCCACTGACAGTCATGAGCTGGATAATGCCCATGCATATGTTTTGTTTAGCCTGTAAAGTATCAATTTTTATTGAATGTTTTGCCTTAAAGGCTAAGCACAGATGTGTAAGTTGTTTGCTACACAAGAGCACCCAGGCAGAGGGGTCAGGTGAGGGCTGGGATCCAGTCAGACTTTGTTCACTGGCTGCGAGCCACGACTCAAGGCTACTGCCACTCAGAGAGGACACCTTTATCTGTTTGCACAAATGGGCTGTATTAGGCCAGCTGCGTGCCTGCTGCTAACATTAGAAAATGGAGAGATTATAAAGTCCAAATTGTTAGCTTTTCTTTATATATATATATATAACATATATTTTATTGATTTCAGAGAAGAAGGGAGAGGGAGAGAGATAGAAATATCAATGATGAGAGAATTATCCATCAGCTGGGCGCCCTGACCGGGAATTGAACCATGACCTCTTGATTCATAGGTCAATGCTCAACCACTGAGATACATCAGCGGGGCCAAATTGTTAGCTTTTCTTGGCAGCAGTCTGAGCAGCCTCTCCCCCTTGACCCGAAGCCTGGCCTCTCGGTACACTGGGGCCCGCTGTGAGCTCCTCTGTCATCATGCAGCCGCTTCCCAGGCTGGGTATGGGAGGGTGGTCTTCCTTCTCCATGGTCTCCCCGAGGTTGTTCCTGTTTCTCAGGGGGCTGTTTCATACCAGTTCCTGCTGGGTGCCTGCCCTGGGGAGAGGCTTGGTTCTGAGTGGAGCTTATGGGCCCCTCCCCTCACCCGTTCTTCTTTGTCTCTTCCTATCCCTCTCAGGGGATCCTCCGCACAGGTCTAGAAGAGGTAAAACAGTTCTTTGCCCTCAATGGCTCCTGCCGCCTGCCCCTCAGCCCCAGTCTGCTGGTTAAGGGCATTGTGCCCAGGGTGAGTGACCAGTGGGTTTGGGGCTCTTGGAGTGGAGAGGGCTCAGTGGAGGTGAGCTCCTTGCAGACCTGATCATTGAGAAAAGTGAGGAAGAAAGGCATATTTGGGGTCTCTCCCCAACCCTAAGGCAGAGGGACTTTTGCCCAACAGCTGTACCGGGTGGAGGATCAGGGTGGGGGCTGGATAAGTGTCCCGTGATGTTGGATTAAAGCAGGCTGGGGAAGCTGTCGTCTGTTATTTATGAATGCTCTCTGCTCCTGGCACTGCTCTGAGTGTTTCAGGCTGGTCATCGCATTTCATCCTCACAACTCATGAAGTCGCTCCTGTTGGGAGCCCATTTCACAGAGCAGTAAACTGGGTACAGAGGGGACACATGACTTACCAGAAATCACACTAGTAAGTTATGTGAAGAATGAACTAAAGCAGTGGTTCTCAACCTGTGGGTCGAGACCCCTTTGGGGGTCAAACGACCCTTTCACAGGGGTCGCCTAAGACTATTGGAAAACACCTATTTCCCATGGTCTTAGGAACCAACACACCGCTCCTCAGTGTAGCAAAATGTAGCAATGTAGTTTACTGTTGCCCATGCTACATCACGATTCAAGACAAAATTTCACTTATTTGTAATTAGAAATAAATATTTCACAATATATAATTACATATTGTTTTTGTGATTAATCCCTATGCTTTAATTATGTTCAATTTGTAAAAATGAAAATACATCCTGCATATCAGATATTTACATTACAGTTCATAACAGTAGCAAAATTACAGTTATGAAGTAGCAACAGAAATAATTTTATGTTTGGGGGTCACCACCACATGAGGAGCTATCTTAAAGGGTCGTGGCATTAGGAAGGTTGAGAACCACTGAACTAAAGGGATGAGAGATTAGGGGCTTGAGCTGAGCTCAGAACAAGTTGACTAGCTTTGGGCAGTCAGAAAGGAAGGAATGGGGATACTGAGGAAATCGGGAACAAACCATGAGAGGTGGACCGGAAACAGCTGGACCCAAGTAGACAGGCCATTTTCCTTCCTGGGTATGGACCACCCTGACCTGGTCACTAACCTCTACCGTGACAGGACTGTTCCTACTTCAACTCCAATGCCGTCCCCCTCAAGCTCTCCTTCCAGAATGTGGATCCGCTGGGGGAGAACATCAGAGTCATCTTCAAGGTAAGGACTTTCGCTCCGGCCTGGTGGGATGGAGGTGGTAGAGGGGAGAGAAGGAGGGAGCCCATGGGTGTCAGAAGCTGCCCCAGGCTAGTTCTCTTTCTGCTACTCCATGCTATAATTTTATTTTACTTATTTTTTAAATTGGTCTTATTTATTTTTTAAGTATATTGTTGAAAGTATTACATAAGTCCTCCTTGCCGCCCCACCCCCATTAACCTCTTCCAGCCCACTCCTGTCCTCCTCCCCCCATGCTGTAATTTTAATATATAAAATACCATCAGGTGAAAAGGGAAATAGACTGATTCTGCATGGCCCTAGGGGGTGGGACAGGTTAGGAGACAAGTGACAGCTCAGTATTCAGAAGCCCATTCTAGGAGGCAGAGTGACCCCAACAATGGATGGGGAAGGCAGTGATCTGCTTGTCCCTGGGGGTAATCAAGCATGAATGGCTATATGGCAGTGATATTGAAAGGAAATTAATATGTCAGGTGCTGGTTGAACTAATTGAACCATAAGGCCCTCTAACTGATACAGCCATGCTTTGGAGAAGTGAATGATAGTTTCAAGGCATGTAATCTAGTGGAGGAGATGAAATGTACATATATGATTTGGTTATATATGTATATATATGTATACATACACACACGCCAATAAATATACTGTGGGGGGGGTTGGGCAAAAGTAGGCTTACAGTTGTGAGAACACAAAACAGTTTATTCTTATATTATTAATTATTCTATTATTTTCCATACAAACAACTATAAGCCTACTTTTCCCCATATATATATAGGTAGGTAGGTCGGTAGGCAGAATGTTTGTGTGTAAGTTCTGAATCCAAGGTATAAACATTCAAGTTTTACAAAGGCTTGATAGTCAGGAGGGCTGCATGAAGGAGGGGAACCTCCTTCAATGGGGATATGGGGTTGGGGAAGAGCCGGCACACCACATGCCCATCTCTGGTGGTCTGACTTGGTATGAGCTGAGTGGGCAGGTCAGAGGTGGAGAATGGGGCAGGCCCTCCCTGTCACAGTGGCTGGATCCTCCTGGGAGACCTGGGAACCACAGGAGGCGGTGGAGGTGGTTCTGGTCATTACTCTCTCCCTCCCTCCAGTGTGGGGATGACCTTCGTCAGGACATGCTCACCCTGCAGATGATACGCATCATGAACAAGATCTGGGTCCAGGAGGGGCTGGACATGCGCATGGTGATTTTCCGCTGCTTCTCCACCGGAAGGGGCAGAGGTCAGTTGGCAGTGGGCAAGGCTGTGAACAGGTGGAGGGAAGGATGGGGGGTGCCCTTTGCTTACTGTTCTTTTTCCCATTCCGGACACCAACTGTGTGCTCCTCAGGAAGCGTAGAGAGGGTAAAATGATTTCATCAGAAGCTGTGGAGTGTCATAAAAAAAGAAGATGGGGTATAGAGACTTAGAAAACAAACAGAGCAACCAAATGTATTCTATAGACTCCAGATCCTGATTCAACCAAACCAACTGTAAAAATAGATTTTTGAGACAAGTAGGAAAAATATGAATATGGCCCTGGCCGTTTTGGCTCAGTGGATAGAGCATTGGCCTGCAGACTGAAAGGTCCCAGGTTTGATTCTAGTCAAGGGCATGGACCTTGGTTGCGGGCACATCCCCAGTAGAAGGTGTGAATGAGGCAGCTGATCGATGGTCCACTCTCACATAGATGTTTCTCTTTCTCTCCACCTCTTCCTTCCTTTCTCTAAAGATCAATAAAATATTTTTTAAAAATTCTCCAGCTAGGGGGTAGAAGCAGCAGTGTTGGGTGAGTGAAATAGATTAAACAAGATTAGCAAAGTGTTGATAATTTTTTTATAGATATTCTTTTTTTAAAAATATGGGAGAGGGAAAGAGAAATAGAAACATCAATGATGAGAGAGAATCATTGATTGGCTGCCTCCTGCACACCCCCCACTGGGGGATCGAGCCCACAACTCGAGCATGTTCCCTTGACCAGAATCGAACCTGGGACCCTTCAATCCGGCAGGCCGTTTGGCTAAGGCTGTTGATAATTTTTAAATGGTTCTGAATGAGAACATGATCCATTTCTTTATTCTTATATATATTTGAAAATTTCCAGAGTAAAAATTAAAAATAAAAAGAAGCAGCCACTAAGAATTGGAGAGAGCAGAGTCACAACGTAGAATGTGAGACCTGAGAATGGCATTCTTTCTGCCTTGATCTCCCCTTATTATCATACGTGGTCCAAATGCCCGCCAGTGTAACTTACAGAGAAGCAGCCAGCAACGCGCTTGTAGTTCTCCCCTGACAGTCCCTTCTCTCTGCTCTGGAGAGTGACCCCTGCCTCCCTGACAGGGATGGTGGAGATGATCCCTAATGCTGAGACCCTGCGCAAGATCCAGGTGGAGCACGGGGTGACCGGCTCCTTCAAGGACCGGCCTCTGGCCGACTGGCTGCAGAAGCATAACCCTGGGGAGGACGAGTACGAGAAGGTAGGACTGGAAGTATCAGATGAGGCTGGGGTGGGGTGTGCCCGACTCTGTTCTGTTACCATGAGACCTGCACATGCTCAGAGAAGAGGGGAGGAAAGAAATACTCTTTCCTGGTTGACTGGTATATCCAGAAGTCTAGGTGTGGGTCAGGTGATGGGTAAGCTGATAGAAAACCTCCTGGTATTCAACTGGGAAACCTTCATTGCGTTCCCATGGCAGATGGAATAATGAAGGAGGGGACCAACTTTTGAGAACCTGCCTGTATCCTAATCCTGGGTCCTGTTCAGTTCTTCTGTGCCCTCCAAAGAGTTCAGTTCTTTGTAGAACAAGAGTTAGTTGGGCAAATGCGGATTCAGTCTTGCTGTGTCCCTGGATCCCTTCCAAGACAGCTTGATATCTTCCCCTCCCCCTCCCTTCCTTCCTCCCAGGCTGTGGAGAACTTCATCTATTCCTGTGCTGGCTGCTGCGTGGCCACGTACGTCTTGGGCATCTGTGACCGACACAATGACAACATCATGCTGAAGACGACTGGCCACATGTTCCACATAGATTTTGGACGCTTCCTGGGCCACGCCCAGATGTTTGGCAACATCAAGAGGTAAGTGGTCCTAAGTGGTGTCCTGAAAACAGGGATATGTGTGTGTAAGGGGTGTGGGGGGCCAGCAGAAATGGTTCAGATTTGGGACATAAGCCCATGACGGAAGGAGCTGCCCTGCAGAGGGAGGAGGTTGTCTTTGAACTGAGCAGCTTTGGAGGAGAGAAGACTGAGAAAGAGGTCAGGGCCTTGCAGGAAGCGGGGACTAGCCATTCTCTCCCTGTTGAGGACGGAGCAAAGGGAAATGAGCTCAAACTGCAGCAAAGGGAACACAATTAGATATCCAGGAAGAAATCCTGCTAGCAAAGGGAACACAATTAGATATCCAGGAAGAAATCCTGCTAGCTCGCAGACAAGAAACACATGAAGGATGTCCCCGGGACCTTTTAGGATTAAGGTAGAAAAAGAAAACAGGAAAAGCTTCATCTACCTAGTTTTGCATAGGTGATGCGGGGTGAGGGGAACCATCCCCACTATACTCCCAAGGTGGGCTTCCTCCTCCATGTTGACCTTCTACCTGTATGTTCCTCTTGGCCCAGGGACCGTGCCCCCTTTGTCTTCACCTCGGATATGGCGTATGTCATCAACGGGGGTGACAAGCCTTCCAGCCGCTTCCATGATTTTGTTGACCTTTGCTGCCAAGCCTACAACTTCATTCGAAAGCATACCCACCTCTTCCTCAACCTTCTGGGCCTGGTGAGGAGCTCCATCTCTTCCTGAACTCCTCCTTCTTATCCTCTGACACTCTCCTTAAGACTACCCTCTCTTGCTTCAAAGGATTCTTGGATATCTACTTTTCTGAGCTCTAGATAAAGGCAGGGAGGAGGGCCCAGACCACCAGGGACAATGGTGTCTGTGCAAGGTGTCTGACTTCCTGCTCTAGCCCGTCCGATTTTTTTTTTACATATTTTAAAAAATTTATTGATTTGAGAATGAGAGAATGAGAGAGAGAAAAACATTGATTTGTTGTCCCACCTATTTATGCATTCATTGGTTGATTTTGTATGTGCCCTGACCATGGAGCAAACCTACAACCTTAGAGTATCAGGAGAGCTTCTAACCAACTGAGTTACCAGGCTAGGGCAGCCCATCCATTATTGTGGCCCTCCAGCCACGATCCACAGCCTCTGTCCACACCCTCTAGGACCCTCCAAGAAGGGTGAGAAGAAGAGCCTAGCTATGGAAAATCTTACCTTTTGATCTGGAAGAAGCAAGACTTCCTGGTTGATAGAGGCACCTCTCTCCTTCTTTACTCTCCTTCTAGATGTTGTCCTGTGGTATCCCTGAGCTCTCAGACCTGGAGGACCTCAAGTATGTGTATGATGCCCTGAGGCCTCAGGACACAGAGGCCAATGCCACTACCTACTTTACTAGGTAATGTCTGCATACAAAAGGTGCTGCCCACCCTGAGTAATTAATTTCCAGGCTGCCTGCTAGGGAGGGAAATGGGAAAGGCTTAGCTAAGATGGCAGAACCTAGTGGACAATTTGGGGGTGCTGTCCCAGCTTTGCCTCTGACTTGGGTAAATTACTTCACATCTCTCAGACTCTTGCCTGTCTGCACTTTGGTGCTGACCTCTGTTTATAGTGGTGCAATCTGCTCGTACTTGCACTCTCACCAGATCTTGGTCAAAGAATTTGTTTATAGGGCAAGTATGAATTTTTAGCCCTCTGTATCAAAACCTTTCTTCTCCCTTATCCAACATGAATTTCATGGTTTCATTTTCTCCTGTTTTGACAATGTTTTTAAGCATACTATATATGAAAGCAGGGATGTATCTATGTACAAATGTCTACAGTTTATCTGTGTGGATAATATTTCCATTTTATTATACACTATTTTTTATTTTTATTTTTTTTAAAACATACTTTATTGATTTTTTACAGAGAGAAAGGGAGAGGGATAGAGAGTTAGAAACATCGATGAGAGAGAGACATTAATCAGCCGCCTCCTGCACGCCCCCTACTGGGGACATGCCCGCAACCAAGGTACATGCCCTTGACTGGAATCGAACCTGGGACCTTTCAGTCTGCAGGCTGACGCTCTATCCACTGAGCCAAACCGGTTTCGGCTACACTCTTTTTAAAAATATTTTTTTATTGATTTCAGAGAGGGTAAGGGAGAGATAGAAACATCAATGATGAAAGAGAATCATTGATTGGCTGCCTCCTGCATGCCCCAGGGCCTGCAACCCAGGCATGTGCCCTGATTGGGAATCAAACCTTGACCTCCTAGTTCAAAGGTCAGTGCTCAACCACTGAGCCAGACCAGCCAGGCTAATTATGCACCCTTTTTTTTTTTTGAACTTTACAAACTACACTTTTTCTATTGGTGTAACACAGAACCTTTCCTTTTATTTGTTTCTTTCTTTTTAGAACCTTTCCTTTTGAACTGAAATCTCTAGATTGAGCAGTGCTTGGTACTGAACCTTGAAATTCAGTTTGACGACAATATTTAAAAATATATTTTATTGATTTTTTACAGAGAGGAAGGGAGAGATATAGAAAGTCAGAAACATCGATGAGAGAGAGACATCCATCAGCCACCTCCTGCACGCCCCCTATTGGGGATGTGCCCGCAAGCAAGGTACATGCCCCCAACCAGAATCGAACCTGGGACCTTTCAGTCCACAAGCCGACGCTCTATCCACTGAGCCAAACTGGTCTCGGCTGACGACAATATTTAGATATCTACATGGTGACCCCAGGTGGAATCCTTCCTACCTTGGGTTAACTATCTTTGGCTTAGGAGGGCAGCAAGGAGAGATAAGACCCCCGGGTTCACATGAATAAATTGCGGTAGCTAACAGTGTGCCAGTCATGTACTCTGTGAGGATATCACACTGGAAAAATGACTTGATGTGAGCCAAATGTTAGTCTCAGGTATCGGGATATTCCCTGCAATAGCTCTGTCCAGGCAGAGGGACATGGGTCCGTGGTGACACCCTCTTATCTTCTTGCACCAACAGGTTGATTGAGTCCAGCTTGGGCAGTGTCGCCACAAAGCTCAACTTTTTCATCCATAACCTGGCTCAGATGAAGTTCACGGGCTCAGACGACCAGTTGACCCTTTCCTTTGCCCCCCGCACGCACACTCTTCAGCGCTCTGGCCGCCTCAACGATGTCTTTCTCTGCCGCCAGGAGAAGGTCTTCCACCCCAACAAGACCTACGTAAGGGTCTTCTCAAGTCCGATCCGCTCTTGCTCCCCAGTGTCCCCAGCTGACTGGGTTCTGTCTCTTCACATCCACACCATGGGCACTGGAGTCACCAAGCATCCTGGGCTGGGAGCAGTCCCTCTCCCTTGCTCAAGTGGCCGGCCTGGAATCAGGGAGCTGGAGAGGATGGTTTACTCCCTCTGAGACAAAGGTCTTGGGAAACATGTGCAGGAAATACTTGCTTTCAAGTTCCTGCATGTGTGCATAGGCATATCCTCTTCCTCTCATTGGAGATACTTTTGCCTTCTTCCTTCTGGAAAGTGTTATCCCCCAACACACACACACTCACACACACATATACACACATCTCGGCTCCTTACCTTCCCCCTTCCTTGGGTGTGGAGGCTGCAGCAGATGTTCTCTAAGACTCGAACCTTTGCAGATTTATGTGGTAAAGGTGATGCGAGAGAATTCTCATGAGGCCACTTACATCCAGCGGACGTTTGAGGAGTTCCAGGAGTTACACAATAAGCTGCGGCTGCTCTTCCCTTCTTCTCTCTTGCCCAGGTAGCTATCCCTTTTACTATCAGCCAGAGGGACACTGGGGAGGGGGAATGGATGGGGGATGGATAGGCTAGGAGCTAGAAACTCTGAGTCAAGATCACCAGTAGGAACTTGGTAATGAGTTTGGATAATAAGTGCTCCCCCTGCTGGCTGGCCAAACTCTCCAGCCTTGAAAATAAGCCAGGGTCCATCTCCTGGAAGGCAAGCAAACTGGGTCTAAAGATGTAGGGGGTTTACTAAATCTGAAGAGGTTTCAAGGTTTCTAATCTTTTTTTTTATTTTTTTATTTCTCACCGGAGGATATGTTTTATTGATTTTAGAGACAGAGGGAGGGCAGGGGAGTGAGGAAAGAAGAGAGAGAGAAAAACATCTATCGATTGCCTCTCATATGCACCCTGACTAGGGGTCAAACATATGCATCCTGACCCAGGATCAAACCCCGAAACCTAGGTATGTGCTCTAACTGGGAATTGAAACCACGACCCTTCAAGGTATGGAACAACATTCCAACCAACTGAGCCACACTGGTCAGGTCAAGGTTTCAAATCTTTTAAAGAGTAAACATATTTTTCAAATTCTGGCACATGCACAGGGCTGGGGAACATCCAGCCCGCAGGCCACATAGGCCTCAAAATCATTTGATCTGGCCCTGCCAAGAGGGTGGAGTTTATTAAAAGTTTGACCAAATACAGCAAGCTAATTTTTAAGGTGATACTTTTGTATGGCCCTCGAATAATGTTATAAATATCCAAATGGCCCTTGACAGCATAAAGGTTCCCCACCCCTGTGCTACAATGTGGATGAACCTTAGGACATTATGCTAACTGAACACCAGTCACAGAAACACAGATACTGTGTGACGTTCCACTTACATTAACTACGTGGATGGTGACATTCATCAAGAGAGAAAGTAGATTGGTGGTTTCCCCGGTCTGGTGGGGAGGGCGAACATAGAGAGTTGTTTAATGGGTAGAATTTCAATTTTGCAAGATGAAGAGTTCTGGAGATAGATGGTAGTGATTATTGCACTTGTGTGTGGATGTACTTCATGCCCCTGCACTTTATACTTGCAAATGGTTAATTAAGATGGTAAATTTTGTTAAGTGTATTTCACCACCAATTTTTTAAAGAATTATTTTTACCTTGATGGGGTAAACTGGGGGCTCCAAAGCCCCTGAGGCGCCTCTGGGGACCCATAGAACTCTCCCCAAAAGTGTGACTTTCTTGTCTGGGGTTCTTGACACGGTGCGGGTGTGCACGAGGAGCTGGAGTGGGTGGGGGTTGAGGTGGAGTGAGTGAGGGTAGGGCTGGGGTGGGGTCCTTGGGAAGGGAGGCTGCTAAGAAATGTGGGTCAGGTGACTGAAATGCAAATGAATGTGACAGAAGCCTGTTTCCCCATCTTACTTATCCACGCCCCGCCCTAGCTTCCCAAGTCGCTTCCTGATTGGCCGCCCGAGGGGAGAGGCGGGGGCCGAGCGGCGGAGGGAGGAGCTGAACGGCTACATCTGGCATTTGATCCACGCTGCCCCAGAGGTGGCTGAGGTGGGTGGCGCGGCCTCTGGTCCTGGCTGTTGGGGCGCTGCTGTGGGGTGTGAGGGAGACTGCGGAAGGCGCGGAGCCCAAAGGCAATCAGGAGGACACTGGCTCTTCTGATCTGCCTGGCTCTGCAGAGGAGGAGGGGCGAGGTCTCTGCTCACCCTCAGGGGTCAGGCACTGTAACCAATGACAGGATGCAGGCACGCACACAAGCAGTCAGATGCTCACCCCAGGAAGGAAAGGGTTCCCGAGGAAAAGAAGTTTTTTGAGCAGACCGAGCTCCGTAGTTGCCAGCCAAAAACCACTCTGGGATGATTTTATGAGAAGGGGCGTCATTGGGAGCCAGCAAGCAAGGACCCACGGAGGTTGTCCCCAGGAGCAGTGTGTCCCAGAACAAGCCATCTAATCCAATAGCGTTAGAGGAAATCATGCATAAACATCAAGGCAGACGTCATCCTTGCATGTCTAGCTGGGGACATTCCAGGTTGTACATGCATTGCATGCTCAAAAATGGCAGAGTATCTCTGCCCCAGGCTTATAAAGAGGAAAGTTCAGAGGAGGTCATGGGAAGGTCCTCAGCCTGCTTCAGCCTCTCGGGTGGTTTCCGCTGGTTCACTTCCTGGTCCTGAAAAACATCCCAGGCTTGTTAACAGTTCTAGCAGTGTAACTTGCAGCAAATTACAAGGTAGCATGACACAGACCTTATGCGTTTTAGAGTGATCTAAATGGATTCTGGCTAGGAAAGAATTCAGAGCAAGACCCAAACCACAAGAGAACATATATTGGGTAAATTACAGAGTAGAAAAAAGTAATTCCTAGAAGGAAGGGGCTTGGCAAACAAGTTCCAGAGATAAAGGAAGGGCCCTGGAGCTTGGGAGTGAGGACGCTACTGGTCAGGTGTCCAGGGCCAGGAGAGGAAGGAGGAAAGGAAAGGCAGGGCGTGCCCTCTGGAGGGAGAGCGCTTTGAGTTTTCCATCCTAAGGATTTAAGGGCGGAGATTTTACGGGAGGTCCCAGGGGAAGACCTCAATAAAATTTTTACTGGTTTTCCAGGTGTGTCTTTTCAGGGTTGTGATCTCCACTGATTGGCCGACGCCAGGGCGTGGGGGGCAGGTCATTATCTAATTCAGCGGGTCCTCACGTCAGCGTGGCTGGGGTTGTTGCTCTTCTGGGCCTGGAGCTGAAAGACAACTGAGGCCTAGAAGTTATCTCCAGGGAGGAAAAGTGAGGGAGACCAAACTGCTGACATGCTAGCAGAGGAAAGGTCACCCTCAAGGAAGGTCTCGCCCTACAACTTATTGTCCATTGTTAGGCACCTGGGGCTTTCCGTCCCTGTGACTTCCTGCAGCCTGCTCATCGTTCTTGCTCTGCTCATGTCCGTCTGTCTACCACACCATGATCCAAGCAGGAACTGCATACTATACTTGGTGGTTATGTTTAATAAGTCTCTTTTCACTGGAACAGTCATTCCCTTTTCTTACTGGGCCATTGTCTTATTGAAGAAGCACCCCTGTTTTCTGATTCCATTTCAGTGTGATTTGGTGTATACCTTCTTCCACCCTCTGCCCCGGGATGAGAAGGCTGCAGGCACCAGCCTGGCCCCCAAGTCCTCAGGTACAGTGCCTTCTCTGTGACATTTCCGCCAGTTCCTCTGAACCATCTCAAGAGTTCTCCTGCCCCACCTCTTCCCAGTTCTCTCTTTTTTTTGCCTGGTCTCGGTTCCTTTGCTTACTGGCTAGAGAATCGGGTTTCCCGTTCAGCTCTGGGTCCTTTGCTCTTTGGGCAGTTCTCCAGGGTCTGGATGTTCAGTGGGTAATCAGACAAATTGGACGGACCCATCCCAACCCAACTCTAAATCATGTCCACAGATGGTACTTGGCAGTCCCCCAGGGATCTGAGCAACCTCACATGGAGATATCTGCCTGGAACCAGATGGGGACAGGGCTGGCCTCGTGACCTTTCTCTGTGTCCTTTGTCCCTACAGAGGGCTCTTGGGCCCAGCCAGTGGAGAAGGTGGGAGGGGAGGTGAAGCTGTCCATCTCCTACAAAAACAATAAACTCTTCATCATGGTGATGCATATTCGGGGCTTGGTAAGTGCATGTGTCAGCCTCATTTGTTTTTGTTTTTTTGTTTTTATCAAGTGCTTTTCAGATTGGTCAGGCCTGCTCTGCCTCTGTTTCATGAGAGTAACCTCAGGGTTGCTGGGTACTCACCAATGGGCCTGCTAGTGGGCTAGGCATAGAATATGACCAAGCAATACTAGAGCAGTGTTTTAGCATCTGTGGTATTTGGCAAGTGGCCTAAGGACTCTGAGCCTCAGTTAAAATGAAGATAATATTAGTCTTTACCTCAACATTGTTGTTAAATGAGATAATGCATTAAATGAGATAATATATCTAGAATACTTAACATAATGCTTGGTATCATTATGGTAATTATGGTGATTATGTAAGAGAGGCCCAAGCGGTTTTTTACTTGACTGAAGTTAAGGCAGCCACATGACCACCTTGGAGCTTAGTCAAGGTGGAATACAATTACTAAAATTTTTGGTATGGTTCTAAGAACTTTTATGGAATACTTGTACTGTGCTGGACTTTTGTAGGCTGGGGCATTGGTATGTGGCAGAAAGATCGTGAACTTTGGAATCAAAGAAACCTGGGTTTCACTCTTACAGCGTCATTCATTCATTCATTCATTCATCCATACAGCAAATGTTCAAGTAGTGCTTATTACTTATCAGGCACTGCTACAGTAGCCCAGGGTACAGGGTAAACAAAACAAAAGCCTTGCCCTTAGGAAACTTACATTCCAGTAGGAAGAGACAGACAGACAAATATGTGGCAAGTGCTCTGGGGAGAAATAAGCAGAGAAATAACACAGGGGTGGAATGAGGGTAATGGCAGTTTTTTGGGGGAGTGGTCAGGGAAGCCCTCATTGATGAGGAGGTATTTTAGCAAAGATGGAAGGAGATGAGAAGGGGGCATGCATATATATATATATATATATATATATATATATATATACACACACACACATATGTGTGTGTGTGTGTGTGTGTGTGTGTGTGTGTGAGAGAGAGAGAGAGAGAGAGAGAGAGAGAGAGAGAGAGAGAGAGAGAGACAGGACTGTTTCTGACAGAGGGTCCAGTGAAATCCAAAAGCCAGGACCTGCCTGAGGTGCCTGGGGAACTGGAAGGGGGATGAAAAGGGCTGATGTGACTGGGAAGAGCACAGCTGACTAGAGGGCATAGTCAGGACTCTGGCTTTTACCTTGAGTGAGATGGGAACCTTGAGAGGGTTTTGAGCAGAGGCATGTAAACCAAAATTAATTTTAGAGAGTAATCAAGACTGAAAAAGCATTCATTTGAGCCAAAGGAGCTGCCACCAGGGAAACACAGGTTCAGTTAGCAAGCTAACTTGTCTTCCACTAATTTATGCATAGCAAATAAATTACTATGCATAAGTTACTAAGTCCTGATAGGTGTGGCCCAGTTGGTTGGAGCATCATCCCATGTACAGGAAGGCCGTGGGTTCGAGTCCTGGTCAGAACACATAACTAGGTTGTGGATTTGTACAGGAGGCAGCCCATTAATGTGTCTAACTCAAATTGATATTTTTTCTTTCCCCTCTCTCTAAAATTGAAAATAATGTCTTTTTTTTTTCTTCACTGTGAGAAGGGAGGCTATCTTTTTTTTAAAAAAAAGATTTTTATTGATTTTTAGATTAGAAAGGAGAGAGAGAGAAACTTCAATGGAACATTAATGGTCTGCCTCTTGCGTGCCACTTACTGGGGACTGAGCCCAAAACCCTGACCAGGAATCAAAGGAGCAACCTTTCGGTGCACAGGACAAAGCCCAACCAACTGAGCCACACCTGCAAGAGTGGGGACTATCTATTATATAGAAAGTTCCTGGCCAAGTTGCCAATTTCATGCAAATGAGATTTCCCTTTTATTCAGTTCTGCTTGGTTATTATGAAGCACTTCTGATTGGACTTAGTACATTGGTCCAAAAGACTCAATCAGGAACTCCCTTTCGGTATTTGACTCAGCTGGTGTAAATAGGTAGGGCATAGTGCTGGCAGCGGAGAGTTCAGCTCAGGTTCTTCTTGATGTACAGAGTAGTGAGATGCCCCTGTCAGCAAATGGCCTTTAGGCACTGATTACTCTTAAAATTTGGGTGACAATGGGGAGTCCATCTCAGCAGAAAAATTCCTTTTGGGTTTCATCAAATCAATCTTTCTTCTCAGGGTTCACAAACATAAGATCTAACTTAACATTTAAAGGGATCAGGCTGGGTGAATCACTAATTGGGTGACCTTGAGCAAGGAACTCAATCTGACTCATTTCTCCACCTCTTAGGGGATTACTTGGATCAAATAACAAAATAGACAGAGACACTGGGCTAGGCAGGGAGATACCTGGGGATATGATGGTTCATTCAAAACAGACCAAGTATGGCACACCCTGAGCATTTGTATAAAAAGTATATATATATAAAAAGTATAAACTGGATATAATAGGAAATCTGAATGATATTTTAGTAGGACACCTAACATGGTAGATTTTTTAAAAAATACTATGTTTTTATTGATTTCAGAGAGGAAGGGAGAGGGAGAGAGATAGAAACATCAATGATGAGAGAGACTCATTGTTTGGCAGCCTCCTGCACACGCCCCACTGGGGATCGAGCCCACAACTCAGGCATGTGCCCTTGGCCAGAATCAAACCTGGGACCCTTCAGTTTGCAGGCTGTGCCAAGGCAGGTAGAGCCATGGTAGATTTTTTAAAAAGTTTTTGATTGATTTTTAGAAAAAGAGAGAGGGAGGTAGAGAGAGAAACTTTGATGTGAGAGTGAAACATAGGTTGGCTGCTGCAATCCAAGCAAGTGCCCTGACTGGGAATCGGACCAGCAACCCTTGGGTGCCTGGGAGGACCAGTTGAGACACATTCTCCAGGGCCTATGGTAGATATTTTTTTTATCAGAATGAAGTGAGCTGGGAAGCAGCCATATAAATTACTATGCATTGCAAGAAGCTAGGTGTGGGAGGTGAGAGTCTGGATCAGGGTGTGATCACAGGACTGGTGATTAAAGAGGCAGATACAAGAATCTTCATCTTTTTTTGGTTTTCATTCTCCAGCAGCTGCTCCAAGATGGGAATGACCCTGACCCTTATGTGAAGATTTACCTCCTTCCTGACCCTCAGAAAACCACTAAGAAGAAAACCAAAGTGGCCCGGAAAACCTGCAACCCCACCTACAATGAAATGGTGTGTAGTGAAGGTGGGGGCGGCGAGGGGGGTGTTGGGCAGGGGCCTCTAAATGAAGTTGTGTGGGAAGGTATTGTCTGTGGCTGCTCCCCTGTCACGGTGGCAGGGTTGAGTAATTGGAACATAGACCAGACTCGGTGACCTGGAAAGCCAGGCTTCCTATCTTGCCCTTTACCTGTAGCGTTCTCCAACCCTCAGGTTAGGCTTCCACAGCTGGGGTGTGGCCTGGACCCTGTCCTGTGGGAAGAAGTGTAAATTTTTCTCTCTTCTCTGCATCCAGTGTGGCTAGGAGAGAGATCTGGTTCCTGAGTAGGGGCGGCTGGGGATTGAGAAAATGAAAGAAAGAGACAGGCACAGAGATGGAAGGAAAAAGCTGGGGCCGGGTGGAACCATTGTCCTCTGTCTGGGACAGGGACTGTGACCCCGAGCCAATACAGTGTGTTTATTTTATACAGCAAAAAACAGGACGTTTTACTAAAAGTCAAGACAAAGGAGATGATTTGCATTCTTGGGTGGGCCTGAGTCATATTCATTCCTGATACTTGGCTGGATTTAAATAACAAAACCACCCCTGGCACCTAAGCTGAAGGTCAAGCTGACAACACTCCTGCCTTTGGGCAAAGCATATTTTCAGGATGTGGCTTTGCCAACACCACTGGATTCAGCTGACAATCATTAAAGAAATACACTTGTGCTTTCCCAGGAGCTCTCTACAGAGAAGGAGCCGGCCGATCCTTTGCTGATACTGAGCAAATTAAGGGGCTCTAATTAAAAAGCCCCTTGCCTGCTTGAACTCTGAGCGAAGAACTAAGTTCTTGCAAGCTTCCCTTGGGTTCAGTGTGTCTTCTACTCCCTTGGACTCTGGTTGGGGTGATGCAGTGGTGTTGGCCTCAGAGGACCAAGTGACCGCAGACTTAAGCATCTCCCTCTGCCACATTCCCTCTCTCACCACGTCCTTCGTCCCCATCTCTCTGTGTGCAGCTGGTGTATGACGGGATCCCCAAGGGAGACCTGCAGCAGCGGGAGCTCCAGCTGAGTGTGCTGAGCGAGCAAGGATTCTGGGAGAATGTTCTCCTCGGCGAGGTGCATATCCGCCTGCGGGAGCTGGACCTGGCCCAGGAGAAAACCGGCTGGTTCGCACTGGGATCTCGGAGTCATGAGGCCTCCTGAGCCCAGCAAGGGCCCCGGCCTGGGCCCCAGGCTGGTGGTGGAGCCGCGGGAGAGGACTCCTGTGTGACCGGCCCTTTCCTTGTGAGGAGGCAGGGCCCTTGGCGGGCCTCGCTGCCATCCAGGGGAAGGGGCCCCTGTGGCGGGAGGCAGGGTGCTGCCGTCCCCTCCTCTGCAGAAGGAGTTTGAGTGGGTTGTGATGAGCAGTCCCGTGGAGGCTGTGCGGTTGCAGCAAAGTTTTAAGTTTACCTTGTGTCAAGGGAGCAATGCCTGGTTTGGGGTCGGGGGTGTGGGGTGGGCTGTATGATGAAGTAGCGTTTTAGGGAGGCTGGGTGGATATCTTTATTTTTATTTTTAAAAAATGAAATAGTAACGTTGTCCTAACTGGACAGGAAGCCTTGTGAGAAGGGACTTGCATATGCCCCCCGGAAGTCAGAGAGAGGAAGCCCACTGGGACTTTTTATATGACTAAGGTTCTTATTGGACTTTCCCCTAACTTGGTGTTTGTTTGTTTGTTTGTTGTTTCTCTCTCTATAGGAATCATTTGGGGTGGGGCCCAGTGGGTCCTCAGGTAGAGCCCTGTCCCTAAGGGCAGCCGGGGAGGGCCAGGGAGGCCCCGGGGTGCCCCACAGAGGCCTGTGCTGCCCGGCCTTTCTAATTTTGCCTCCAAAGGAGAGCGATGTGACTGATCCCTATGTGTGTACGGAAGGGCCTTTCTTATGGGGTTCCGCAAAGGACCTGTATTTGGGACCCGTGCTCTTTTGGGGGGAGTTTTCCCTCTGGTCTTCCCCTACTTGGCTAGGTCTTGCCCTGACTATGTCTTCTACCCCTCCACTCTCTGCCCTTGTGGGGGCCATCAGGCCCCTGAGACTACGCTGGGGCCGCTTCCCCAAAGCTCTCTCCCTTCACCTTTCTCTGTGGGTGAAATGCTGCCGGGCCCTTGGTTTTGTCTCACCTGAGGGCATCTGCGCCCTGGGAAGGGGCCTCTGGGCTGCAGACCCCAGTGTGGCTGCTGCTGGGTAGTCCTGGGAGGCCTTGCCCATAACCCCCCACTCCTTCATGCTGCTTCTCTCTCAAATTCCACTTCTCTCACAGTTTTTATAAGAATTTCCCTCATCCTGTGGGGCCATAAACCTATTTATCCTAGAGCCAAAGGGATGCCCTATCTGAAGGAAAGGGGTATGAGGGCCCCATCAAAACTTTGTTTCTGGAATTTCCAGTGGTTTTCTCTGCTCTCAGAGGTTCCCCTGGAGCTGGGAGGGAGAGGCTGGTCTCCCATCTCTCGCTGCTCCTCATTTTCTACCAGTTGGATTTGAAATTCACTCTTGTGCTTAACCCAAAGCAGTGGTTCTCAACCTTTCTAATGCTGTGACCCTTTAATACAGTTTCTCATGTTGTAAATATCTGTGTTTTCCAACCCACAGGTTGAAAACCACTGCTGTAGAGCCTAAGACCATCGGAAAACACAGATATTTACATTGCGATTCATAACAGTAGCAAAATTACAGTTATGAAAATAATTTTATGGTTGGAAGTCACAACATGAGGAACTGTATTAAAGGGTCTCTGCATTAGGAAGGTTGAGAACCAGTAAAGGGTTATCTTCCTTGAAAAAAAGAGGGAGAGACTTTGAGTTTAATATGAATGTTTTAACCTGGAATTGGCTGGATGTGCCTTGTGATTGGGGAATGGAATTCATAGGAAATACTTGGTGAACTGTCTGTCCCTCCTCAGCTTCCTCCCCAGCTCCAAGGGTCAGAAATTCCCCTTTTTGGTGACTCATTCCAAAACTGAAGAAAGAAGCTCCATCCATTGAAGCCATGGGGCTGCAGGAAGTTTAAACTTTTAAATTAAAAACGCCAAGGATCGAACTGGCTGCTATAGGGAGGGGCTAGGGAAGTGGGGAGGAACAGGAGTGAACTTCTCCAGATGAGTGGACCATAGATGCGTTACTGGCTTTTGGCCTGTAGCTCATTTTGTTTTGGCCTTCTGTGCCCTGATTAAAGAGGTCTGTGTATTGTACCCACTTTCCAGATGTCCTTGTATCTCCTACTTTCTCTCGATTTGTATTTTCTAATAAATGACACTTGAGGAAAGCAAAACTATCATTTTCAAGATTGGTTGATGTTGAAATGTTTAGATGTTAAAATGTTTAGATGTAAACATCTGGTATACAATAGGAAAATAGCAGTAGTTTGCAAATGGCAACTTTCATATATGCTGTTGCACTGCACTGATGTT
The DNA here is from genome assembly GCA_011751065.1 of Lasiurus cinereus. Lineage (NCBI taxonomy): Eukaryota > Metazoa > Chordata > Mammalia > Chiroptera > Vespertilionidae > Lasiurus > Lasiurus cinereus. The sequence goes on along the minus strand of JAAGEH010000042.1, from coordinate 8,333,354 downwards.
TTACATGTGTCAGCTAAATGTAGCCTCACAACTTGATATAACAGGTGAGTAGAGGAGTAGTATCCCCATTTTACAGGTGAAGAAACAGAGTCTTGTTGGGATTAAGGAATTTGCCTAAGGACCAAGCCAGTCAGTCTTGGATCTGGAATTTGCAAATTGATTTGACTCTACATCTTGTGCTACTCCTCCTAGGCCATGTTAAATACAATCCCTTACATTGGTATGATATGTTAGTTGTCAGAGTATTTTAATATATAGGATGTCATTTCTCATTACAACTATATTGGAAAGTAGATATGACTCATTCATTAATTCTGTCACCAGACATTTGCTGTGCTTACCAGCGCTGCCTAGTTCACATAGCAGGCCTCCATTCACAAGGTATATAGGCCTTGAGTTTTACACGGGTCCTCCTGTACCAGCTACCAGGTGGAAGGCTACAAGGTAAATTAAGACAACCCTTTAATTTAAGAAGTTCACTGCTTAGTGATATTTCACCAACCTCATTTTAGGAGAGAGGAAACTGGACCTCTGAGTTCAGTATCTCGAGTTTAACTCCCTCTTGCTCCCCAGTGGGGGATGAAGTGGTATTTGTTCAAGCATCAGACCCAGAAGTTTTCAAAACTCTCCAGTGGGAGTCGTATTTCATGCTGGGAAATTTGTGAAGCTTCCGAGGGATTTTCGGTGGTAAACAGGGTTTCTGAGTAGCGTTGAGGTGTCACTGCTGTGCTGGACAAGCCCCAGAGGACCTTTTCAAAGCCAGAACTGGGATCTGGCAAGAGTCCTAGTTAAGGGAAATTTCTTGGCCAAATGGGGTAGAAATCTGAACCATCCTGAGAGAGTGGAAATGAGAGTTGGGAGTGGGGGATGGGGTTCTCGGGGGAGGTGAGAAAAGCAGCCTTGGGGGCCGGGTTCTCCGAGTTCAAAGAGAAGTGGCAAAAATGAAGTAACCAAACAAAGACTCATTTTGAAAGGTTAAAGCTGCGAGGTAATTGTGGCAGCTGGGACTTGTATGAGGTGGCGGCCTTCTCTGGGTCAGGCGAGGCAGCAGGCTCAGGCTACTCAGGTGACAAAGGTGTGGGTCCTGCTCTCCAGCTCAGTCCTGCTAGGGAGGCAGACAAGGGCAATGTTTCAGGGACAACGTGGAAAGGGAGAGGTCAGTCTGGAGTTTTATTTATTTTTATTTATCAAATTGATTGGAGGTGACATTGGGCAACACGAACATGAAGGCTTCAAGTGTAGGTTTCTATGTTACAAGATTTGTATATTGCACCATATATGCACCACCCAGAATATACCCATCGGCACTTAGGTTGCATTTGATGCCATGGAACTGGATGAGATCACTAGATTAGAGAGGCTAGAAGGAGACGTGGGTGGACTGTGCTCTGTTGCAGGCCATTTAGAGGAGGAGGGAAGAGGAGCCACTGAAATTGTAGGAAAACCAGGAGACGGGTGTCATGGGAGCCTAAAGGTAAGTATTGTCAATATTCTAGGGCTGCCATAACAAAGTACCACAGACTGTGGCTGACTGGTGATCTTTGGCATTCCTGGTTTGCTGGTACATCACGCCAATCTCTGCCTTCATGTTCAAATAGTGTCCTCCCTATGTGTGCATGCCTGTTTCTGTCCACATTTTCCCTTTGTATAAGGATATAGGCATACTGGATTAGGGCCCACCTTAGTGACCTCATTTTAACTTTCAAAGATCTTATCCTATATAATAAAAGGCTAATATGCAAATCAACCAAATGACAGAATGACCAGTTGCTGTGACACACACTGACCACCAGGGGACAAATGCTCAATACAGAGGGTACAAGCTGGGCTGAGGGACCCTGCCAAGTGCATGAATTCCATGCAAGGGGCCTCTAGTTTCCAAATAAAGGTCACATTCAAGGTACTGTAATTAGGGGATTAGGACCTCAATACCTTTTAGGGGAGTAAAATTCAACCCCTGACAGAATTATTTGGCAAAATGTTCTTGGTGAGCCCTAGCTGGTTTGCTCAGTGGATAGAGCATCAGCCTATGGACTGAAGAGTCCCAGGGTCAGTTTTGGTCAAGGGCACATGACCAGGTTTTGGGCTTGATCCCCAGTAGGGGGCATGCAGGAGGCAGCCAATCAATGATTCTCTCTCATTGATATTTCTTTTTCTTTCTCCCTCTACCTTCCTTGCTGAATTCAATAAAAATTTATTTTAAAATAAATGTTCTTGGTGATCTGTTTGAATGAGTGGAAGCAATGAGTAGGTTAAAGAGAATAAGTGATGAGAAAAATGGAGATCATCAGCATGGACAACTCTTGAGAAATTTTGCTGTAGTGGTACAAAAACTTGGAGGGCAAGTATCTCCAAAGAGTGAGTTTTTTTCTTTTTAAAATAGATGATGTTAACCTATGTTACTATGAGTGCTCTAGTATCTTTGGAGATAAAATTATATATTACTAGAAGCCCGATGCATGAAGATTCGTGTAAGAATGGGCCTTCCTTCACCTGGCTGCTCATACCTCCTTGGCTCCGGCTAGAGCTGCCTTTTCGCCTTCCCATGCCTTTCTGCCTTCCCACACTACCCAGAGGCCCTGAGCAGCTGCAGCAGTGCAGAATGCCTGCATCCCACTCCCAGCCTCTTGGCGCCTGCATATGCAAATTAACCCGCTATCTTTGTTGGGTTGATTTGCATTCTTCTGATTGGCTGGTGGCTGTCAGGAAGGTACTGTCAATTTACATCTTTCTCTTTTATTAGTATAGATAGGAAAGAAGGATAGGGGAAGCCAGAATTCCATGAATAGATAAGAAGGGATATGGTCCAGGAGGCTTCTTTGCTTGTAATGGGATTGAAGGCAGAGTGTGTGGGTGCAGATGCAGGTTGATGGAAAGGTGAGGTTATTTATGTCCAATTGTATTTTATTTAAAAAAATATTTTTATTGATTTCAAAGAGGAAAGGAGAGGAAGAGAGAGACAGAAACTTCAATGATGAGAGGGAATCATTGATTAGCTGCCTCCTGTACGTTGGACCTAGCCCACAACCCAGGCATATGCCCTTGACCAGAATTGAACCTGAGACCCTTGAGTCCCCAGCCAACACTCTATCCACTGAACCAAACTGGTCAGGGCTGCATTTATTTTCTTAATGAAGAGGTGTGATCATAAATTGAGAATGTGATTACAAGCATGCTGGAAATATGAATAAAGAAACATGAAACAGTTTCAATGCAGGAGCAACAAAGCTACTATGGATATGAATATCTGTAGGAGTGCCTGGCATTGATGAAATTTGGGATTACAAATATAAAGTGTGTCAGTCAGCATAGCTGAGTGCTTTTCTCCGGCACTGATTAGCTAGCTGCAAGAGTGTAGGCTTAGAATAAGTGCATAATTGGGTTTAACTAAGCCTGGAACTTGGCCAGAAAAGAATGTTGGAGTAGGAGAATGGCAAGAGAATGAAGGGTCTTTGCAAAGGGCTAGTTTTAATGCTGAATCATGAAATGTATGCTCAGTAAGGAGGAAAGCGGTAATGGCAATGGTTTTGAGGTTTTGGGGGTTTATAACTCACTGAATAGTAGTAATACCAGGGCAGTGAGTTAGAAAGAGAGAAGGTGGTGTCCAGAGTGTGGAAGCCTGGAAAAAAGGTTTTGGAGATGTTACTAACTCTGAAAAAATGAAGTCAAAAGCTATATACCGTTTATCTCAGGTGCAGCAAAACCTTTAAAAATAAACACATTTAACTGAGGTTTAAATGATCTGCTAAAGTGCCAATCAGCTTTTCAGGCCAAGGACTTCTTATCTCACCAGCATGTACACAGCCATGGCGGCATGTTATCTCTGTACAGAGCTGCGCAGCCTCTGTCTCTAATTGATAGCAGGCTGGAGGCCCTTGGTTCATACCTTGTCAAGATTGACAAGGCAGTCATATACTCTTTTTTTTTAAAATATATTTTTATTGATTTCAGAGGGGAAGGGAGGGAGAGAGAAATAGAGATATCAATGATGAGAAAGAATCATGGAGTAGCTGCCTCCTACATGCCCCCTACTGGGGATCAAGCCCACAACATAGGCATGTACCCTTGACCAGAAATCAAACTCTTGATCTCCTGGTTCATAGGTCAATGCTCAACCACAGAGCTGCACCAGCCAAGCCAGTCACATATTCTTTTTTATTTTATTTTTGTAAATCAATCTTATTCAGATTATTACAATTGTTCTTTTTTTCCCCATATCTCCCCTCCACCTGGCTCCCACCCGACCCTCTTTTCTTACCTCCCCTGCATTGCCCTCATCAATAGGTGTATGATTTTTGTCCAGTCTCTCCCTGTACCCCTCCTCACCTCTTTCCCCCTGAGAATTGTCAGTCCATTCCCTTTCTATGCCCCTAACTCTTTTATATTAGCAGTTTATTCTGTTCATCAGATTTTCAATTCACTTGATTTTTAGGTTTTCAGTATCTTGCTCTCTATCTTCTTCTGGCACCACTATAATTCTGATGTTGATAGATATATATTTGTTGTTCATAATTTTTACCTTTACCATTTCCTTCATCCTCTTCTTAAAGAATACCTTTCAGCATTTCATATAATACTGGTTTGGTGTTGATAAACTCCTTTAGTTTTTTCTTATTTGTGAAGCTCTTTATCTGACCTTCAATTCTGAATGATAGCTTTGCTGGGTAGAGTAATCTTGGTTGTAGGTTCTTGCTATTCATCACCTTGAATATTTCTTGCCACTCCTATCTGGCCTGCATAGTTTCTGTTGAGAAATCAGCTGACAATCATATGGGTGCTCCCTTGTAGGTAATTAACTGTTTTTCTCTTGCTGCTTTTAATATTCTCTCTTTGTCTTTTGCTCTTGGTATTTTAATTATGATGTGTCTTGGTGTGGTCCTCTTTGGATTCCTTTTGTTTGGGATTCTGTGCGCTTCCTGGACTTGTAAGTCTATTTCTTTCACCAGGTAGGGGAAGTTTTCAGTCATTATTTCTTCAAGTAGGTTTTCAGTATCTTGCTCTCTATCTTCTTCTGGCATCACTATAATTCTGATGTTGCTATGCTTGAAGTTGTCACAGAGGCTCCTTACACTATCTTCACATTTTTTGATTTTTTTTTATTTTTTATTTTCCAGTAGAGAAGTGTTTCTTTGTACGTATTTCAGATCTTTGACTTGATTCTTGTGTTCCTCTAGTCTGCTTTTATGTTTCTGTATAATATTTTTTTTTCAGTTAGTGTATGTTTAATTTCTAGTTGGTCCTTTTTCATCTCCTCTTGGGTCTCACTAAATTTATCCATCTTTTCTAGGAAATTCTTGAAAAACTTTATAACTATGGTTTTGAACTCTATATCCAGTCTTTTGTTTTCCTCCATTTCTTTTGTTTGTGATCTGTTCTTTTGTCTCTGCATATTTCGCTACTTCCCTGAGTTGGTAGAGTAGCTTTGTGCGCTAGATGTCCTATGTGGCTCAGGAGCTCTGCCTCCCCAGTTACCTGACGTGGACACTCCTGGTGCACCCCTTTGTGGATTGTGTGTATAGTCTTATTGTAGTTAATTCTTAATTGTTGTTGGTATCACTGGGGGGAATTGATCTCCAAGACAATTAGTTGTGAGGATCAGCTGTGTCTGTGCATGCGCACTTGCTTCCATACCTCTGTCTTTCGTGTGCATGTGTGTGTGAGCTTCTGGACCTCTGCCTTTCTGGTTCCCCTGAGTTTCCATGCACTCTAGGGACCCATATGAGTCTGGGGCTCCAGGGTCTCACCCAAAACTGGGGTTCAGTGCAGTTGGACCTGGATTTCAGTGCTGTTGGGAGGTTCTGTTTTCCTCCCGCTAGAGAAAGCCAGCGGCATAATCAGCAGTCAGCGGTCTGTGCGCGCACTTTCGCGCAATCCCAGACCTGTGTCTTTTGCAGCTCCCCTAACTTTCCTTGCACTCCTTCCTTTTCACAACAGTCCAGACTCCCCCATATGAGTCTCGCCTGGAGCTGCGGTTCAGTGCAGTTGGGATTTTCCATCTCCCTCCCGCTAGAGGAAGCCAGCCAGACCCTCCTCCACCTGTCCTCTCCTTGAGCGTGTCTCCATACCTCAGCTTTTTACAGCTCCTCTGAGTCTTCGTGAGTCCCTCTCTTTCCTTCTGTTGTAGAATTTTCACTCAGCCAGCTTTCCTGTGGTTCTGGATGGTATCCTTCTGTCTTTTAGTTGTAATTTTGAAATTGTTGTGCAAGGCAGCAGCTTAGGTGTTCACCTATGCCGCCATCTTGGTTTCTCTCAGTCACATATTCTTACAGCCTTCCAATACTTTCTGATTGCATTTTCCCCTTTAAAAAAATAAAATTATGTATCCAATGACTAGATGAGGATGGAGAAGTCCATTCAAGAAAGTTTTAAAGAAATTATTTTCAGGATTATGGAGTGTTAAGTGATAAAGTTGAGAGTGAAATGCAAGATGCTTGGCCATAAGAAAAATGCTATTGTTTTAAAGCATTACTAGTCTTCTATTCAATATTTAATGATTGTTGGAAGCTGCCCATGGCCTTCACTAGCAGAAAGAGGTGGACAAGGAGTCCAGAAGGTCAACCTTGAGGCTCTGGCAAAGGTCAGAGCCATGAACCCACTGTCTAGTTGAGACAAAGGGAGCGTAACTTCCACCTTTTAGTCTTATGTAAATCCTTGCTGATGGGCTATCCTGGAGCTGTTACTGGAAATTGCCTGTTTAAGGGCAATGGGTGGATCCTAAACCTTGCCTGCCAAACAGCTATGAATGGATCCCAAACCTGAATAAAAGGGATCTCAAGGCCAAACAAACAAACTAAACAAAAACAAAAAAAAAACCAGTCTCTCTTAGGCTTCCTCCTGGCCCCCAATTCCCAAATTAATATTTTCTTGTCTAGTTTCTTTCATTTGTGTGTGGCCTCCTCCAGAGCCCAAACCATGAATCGGAACCCTGAACCCTACACGGGACATGGGAGGGACACTCGCAACTGGGCCCAAAGTGGGGTACTCACAACTGGCAGTCCAACATGAGCCACTCAAAAATGATCCCTTATTTTTTAGTTTCTTTTTAAAATTTTTTTTTTTTTTGAGAGGGTGAGAAAGAGAGAAACTGATTTGTTCCACTTATTTATGTATTCATTAATTGATTTTTGTATGTTTCTGACCGGGGATCAAACTAGAAACTGGTATATAGGGATATTGATCACTTATTATGTGCTATTCAACATGCTAGGTCAGTAGTTCCTAAACTTTTTGGTCTTAGGACCCTTTTACATTAAAAAATAATTGGGGACCCCAAGGAATTTTTGTTTATGTGCATTATATCTATTAATAGTTCCTGTTTTAGAATTCAAAATGGAGGAATTGAAAAATACTTATTTAAAAAAATACCTGTTGCATGCTAACATAAGTAACATTTTCATGAAAACATTATTTTTCAAAATAAAAAAAGTTTAGCTAGAACGACATTGTTTTACATTTCCCCCCACATATCTTTAATATCTGACTTAGTAAAAGACAGCTGGAACCTCCTATCTGCTTTTGCATCCATTCCATTGTCAGATCATATATATCCCCTAGATTCTAGGGCCTAGAACAAGCAAGTCAAATTCATAGCCAGCAGGCTGCATGCCTCGTTTATTTGGCCCTTGTTAGCCTTTGAGTTTGACATGCTTGCCGTGTCAAACATGTCCACTGCACACATGAGAATGAGAGTTAAAATAATAGCTTGGTATTATTATGAAAATATTGATCTTGAGAACCCTCTGAAAGCACCTTAAAATGAGATCCCTAGAGGGGTGCCCAGACCATATTTTGGGAACCACTGTACTAGGGTATTGGGACATAGCCTTTAAGGAACTACGACCAGCAGGAGAGAAGAACATTGACAGGTAGGCAGTATCTAGTGTAGTGAATTGCGTGCTTTAAAAGAGTCTAGTATGATTTCGACTGGGGAAGTTAGCGAAGATTTCAAGGAGCTGACATTTGAGTTAGACCTTGAAATAGAAGGAGGCATAGAACAGGGGAGGGGATTCTTGGCTGAGAAAGAGCACGAGTAAAGGCATGAAGCAAGTCCAGCGCTTCTAGAACATTACATGCATGAAGGGAAGTTACTAGAGAGAAGCCTGGAAAAATGTCATAGGAGGCATTTGTATAGTCGTTATTCTGTAGGAAATGGAAACCAGTTATTAGGTGATAAATAACACATTAGTTCATGTTTGTCCCCCTACTCTATCTAGACTAGACTCTGTAGTAAGCATTTCATTTTCTGACCAACCCTCTGAAAGAGGAATTATTAGCCTTACTTTACAAAAGAAACTGAGGCTTCTGAGTTGTTAATGTGCATACTTGGATTTCTCTCTTCTATTATTAAGCTCACTCCTAGTACTAACCCATCTTTCTGAAGTTCTGAGGATTGAAAATGAGATATTTCTAGAGAATCTATAATAATAATAATAAAAGTGTAATATGCTAATTAGACTGGATGTCCTTCAGGAGGAAGTCTGGGCTGCAAGGGAAGTCCAGGTCCAAGTGCCAGAGGAAAGCTGGTGCCGGCAATCTGGGGAAGGAAGACCTACTCTTGCACGAATTTCGTGCATGTGGCCTCTAGTGTATAATATAATAAGGGATAATTGAGGACCTCTTAGTTTTCTAGAAAGAAATAGCTGTTGGTGTCCCAATGAAACAGGAGCTGCTGACTTCTCCTGGCTTCTAAAAGCTTTCCGCTGTCCCACGTGGTCATAACTGCTACCTCCCTCTGTAACAGATACTTGACTTTAGGGATGTCAATTAAAACGTTTTGGCGGGAATATGAACTAAAACCAAACACACAAAAGAATAAAACATAGGAGCTAAAATTATGACAAAATATTTTTCAAAGGACAATGTTCTCTCCTTTCTCCCTTGGATGTTGTATCCTCAGTTCTGCAGGCTCAGGATATAAATATGATTTGAATGTGTTGTCTGCTGGGAAGCATTAAAGAGATAAATAGTTCTGAGGCTGTTTTTTCCTCCTCTGTGACTTCAGTTTGCCCCCATTGAAAAGGGCAAGTTTACTAGGGACCTACTTAGAAAAGAGAATTCACAATTTCGTGGGGGGAAAGTATATAGGTTGAGCGCTAAGAAACCTTAGATCTGGATTCCAGGCAAAGCTAACTAATGATTTAGAAACACTAAAATTGAGGGGCCAGGAATGCATGCCTGAGAATGATTCACTTTTCAATTGCAATTTTTTCGCTCCTGTTATGCCCTTTTTCGTGTCTTAGCACTGTTAAGAGATGTGTTGGCACAGCATTGCCCAACTCTTATTAAACTCAGATCTCAGGTGATGGTTAGTACTGAACAACACTGAACCCCGATATAGGCAAGGCTAGGGTAAGTGCACACGTGTGCCTGCATTAGGCCCTTACAAGGGCCCCGGGGAACTCGCGGGTTACTTGGAAACGCTCCCTTTCGCCAGAGGGCGGAGGAGGGGCGGTCTCCTAGGAGACCTAGGGGAAGAGAGTGCGCACGCGCAGAGCCGGGGCCAGGCTGATGCAACCTCCGGCGAGCAGCGGGTCGGGAGTAAGGAAGCCGACAGGGACAGGGCCTGGCCAATCAGCCGCCGCCGGGAAGAAGGCGGAAGGGCCCTCCCGCTGGGCTCTGCGAGTGACGTTGGGTGGCCAGAGGTCGGCGTATCGGCCGCCGCACGTTCCCGCCGGCTGGCCTGGGGTGTCCCGCCTCGACGCTGGCCCTGCGGCCATTTTGAGCTGGGTTCGTCCTCGCATCCGCCTGCTGGGCCGCCCAGCCCTGGCGGGGACTCGCTGCGAGAGGCCTCTGTATGGTGCCTCGAGCGGACTAGGACGCCTCCTTCTCGCCGGGATGGGTGCCGCCGCCGCCGCCGCCGCCTGCTGCGCCGGCCTCTCCGGACTGCCGTGTGCTGCCTGCGGCCGAGGCCGCTGCCCTCTGTGGCCCTCCTGCTGCCCCCGGGACCGGTCTGGGACGCCGACTGCGCCACCGGGCGAGGTCGGGGCCGTGTAGGCCTCCCGGGATCCCGTCCGATCCAGCCGCCGAGCCGCGCACCTCGCTGAGACACAGGCCGGAGCAGGAGCGATGGAGCCGGGAGCGGACCTGCCCTCCTTCCCTCGGCGCTCGCCGCCCGGCGCTGCCGCGGCGCGCCCCGGGGCCCCCAAACCGCTGTGCTCTCCCCGGCCTGAGGCGCGGCCTGGCTTCTGGATGAAGCTGCTTTCCCAGCTCTTCGCGCCGCTCCCCCTCCTGCTTCAGAAGCTGCTGATCTGGAGCCAGCTTCTCGGTGGGATGGTTCCGGCCAGATGGCTCCATTTCGCCGCGGGCTACAGCGTCCTGAGGGCCCGGGAGGAGCCGGGCGCCCCCGCGGTGCAGAAATCTCTGCGTTCGCTTCGGTTGGACTCCTCGATCGACTCGGCTGCGGATCTTCTGGACCTGCTAGAGGAGGGGATCCACTGGGAGTGCTCGTCTCCCGATCTGAAAGCCAAGGGAAGAGCCTTGCACCCCGCGACCCGCGCTTCTCTCCTTGAGCAGCAGCTGTGGAGAGGGGAGCTGTTGCAGGCTAGCCTGAAAGCCCGGCTGTTATCTGACCAGGACCTTGGCCCTTCCTCCTCCGGGCTTCAAAACATTCATCGCGTAAGCAGTTTCAACACCGTCTCCTATTTGCTGAACCCCTCTTATCTGGACTGCCTCTCCCCGGTGGAACTTAGCTGTCAGAACTTCTTCGGAAGTGGCGAGCTAGTTGATTTGCAGGTCGTGAGCCCAGGGAGCAGCTGTCTGCCGGAGGACCACTCTCCTCCCCAGCCGCTGAATGCAGAGGTCACTTGCTCCTCCTGGCAGGGATGTCCACCGCTTTCGAGAGAAGGCCTGCCAGAAATTCACCATATTCGCATGAAACGGCTGGAATTCCTCCAGCAGCCTAGCAAGGGGCACGCGTTACCCACCCCTGACCAAGATCATGGCTACCATAGCCTGGAGGAGGAACACGGCCTTCTCCGGATGGACCCGAAGCCCTGCGGAGATAGTCCGGCACAGTGTGTGCCTCCTGCCGGAGCCAGTCCCGGAACTGCCCAGGAACCCACGGAAGAAAAAAAAGAACTGACTGAAGAGGCTCCTCTTGGTGTGGAAAGACAGGACCCAGTGGAAAGCTGTCTGTCTTGTGAGGTGCCTATGGAAAGGGAGCCCGCGGAGGACCAGATAAGTGTAGTTGACTTCTCAGACATAGAAGATGACCTTCCCATTTCTGCCAGACCGGCCTGTAGCAACAAATTGATAGATTACATTTTGGGAGGTGCATCCAGTGACCTGGAAACAAGTTCTGACTCAGAAGGTGAGGATTGGGATGAGGACGATGAGGACGATGGCTTTGATAGTGACAGCTCACTCTCCGAATCAGACTTTGAACAAGACTCTGAAGGGCTTCACCTTTGGAACTCTTTCCACAGTGTAGATCCTTATAATCCCCAAAACTTTACAGCAGCGATTCAGACTGCTGCCAGAACTGCCCCTGGAGACCCTTCTGACTCAGAGAAGGATTTGTCTGATAAGTCTGATCTAGAGAATTCTCTCCAGGCGGGAAGCCTTCCTGAGTCTCCTGACCTTAATTCTGGGTCGGAAGATGACTGGGAGTCTAGTGCAGATGAAGCAGAGAGTCTCAAACTGTGGAACTCTTTCTGTAATTCAGATGACCCCTACAACCTTTTAAATTTTAAGGCTCCTTTTCAAACGGCAGGGAAAAATTGGAAAGGCTCTCATGACTCAGAGAGACCATCTGAGCCCATTGTGACCATTTCTGAGTGTCACACCTTACTTTCCTGTAAGGTGCAACTGTTGGAGAGCCGAGATAGTGAATGTCCAGACTTGGTACTGGGTGGGGTTCTTTCTGGAGGACACACGCATATCAAGAGAAAAAAGGTTTGTTTCTTTCTTTTAACTTGTTTGATAATATGTACAGACTGTTGTGATAGCATGACTGTCCTGGAGGGATAGTAGTACAATTGCATATGCTTGAAGAGTAGAATGTTGTTCCTGTCCAAATAGGAGGTGGCAGTGTACAGATGTTAGCAGGAAAGTGCCATTTCCGTTGGCAACTTGGAACCATATCCCTACAGGCTTCAACTTTTCACTTTTTTTTTAAGGAACTGAAAAGTTAAATTGTGTGTATACATGATTTAATTTTCCCAGAGATTGGAAAGGCCCTAGTATAGCCACAGAATTTTAAAATGTTGTTAAATGTGGTATGTTCGAACCCAGAGGAATGACGGGACCAAGGAGCAAGTCATATTAACCTATTTTTTTTTGCCATGAAAGGGAATAGTTTTAGTATTAAAAATTGTGACATGTACATGATTTTAAAACCCCACAGGAAATAGTGTTACCTTTAAGAATGCAATACTAGCTGTCATTAACTAACTACAGTTAGTAATTATGTAAAGTAATGATGATCACTTAATTGGTTTACCTTATGTAGTTGCTTCCTATTCCCAATCTAGTTGTAAAACTTTATGGAGCATTTTATCTTTCAGCTAAAGTTATTAATTGGTGAGAAATCCTCTCTAAACACACAGGATATCTTTTATTGTAGAGGAAAAGTTTCTTTAGTTACCTGTACCTTTATTTGGACAGAGAAAGAAGTGGATGAATTATTGATCTCACATTCTGCAGCATCTGGAAGTTTCCAGTGGAGAGTACCCTCACCCATTGGGTCTAAATGTCTAGTTTAATACTTTGAAACTATTTTGTGGGTAGAAAATACCTTTAAAATGTGATAATCTTATGTCTTACCTGTAAATGCAAAGTAAATCATGTTAAAAAATTGAAATTTTATTTTACTGTTTAATCATAATATAGCTTTTCTCTATCTTTTTAAGGGGCCCCTGACTCAGTGACTTACTTAGTGAATTATGTAAGAAATAGCCAGGCAATGGAATGACCACTGCCACCTGGAGACCTGTGTTCCCTACTTCTGAGTGGTTAGGGCCAAGAGATTTGGGAATACAGCCAAATCTGGGAAGTAACTTGACCGATCATAGCTTTGAATAACTCATTTATCTTATGGGAATAATAATAATACTGTATGAGTTATTATATGATTCAAACAAGATGAGTAAACAAAATTCATTGTCTTGCCTTTAAATGGTAGTTCTTATTGTCCAGGGATGTCAGGCCAGTTGCATTTCTCATTTGAGCCGGCTCACTGAGTAAAAATGGAATGAGTCAAGTAGGTTTGAGACTGTTGATTGAACTAGAAGCAACATTTACCAAAGATTATGCCTAAAATATGGTTAAATTATTTGACAGCTTTTGCCTATTTGCCACTCTTTAGATATATGGGAATAATCGGTAGTGCCCAGTGCTTAAAATAAAGCTCGTACTTAGATCTAGGAATTTAAAATGCATAACATGGTACAGATTGTGGAGCCAGACTCCTATTTGAATCCTATTTATGCCACACAGAAGCTGTGTGATTTGAACATATCAGTTAACTTCTGTTTTGTCTGTTTCCTTATCTGTATAATAGTACCCTATAGGGTTGATGTGAGGATTAAATGAGATAAAAATTGTAGAGTGCTTTGAAGAGCGTTGTATATGATGAACACTATGTCAATGTTGCTATTATTTATCTTAGTGACAATAAGTGACACTAGAATGCAATATCTGTAAGGGTTTACATACCATACCTCCTAATTGTCCTCAGGGGCATTTTTTGGCCTGATGTAAAGAGAATGAAAGTAGTAGGCCACAGTGGGGTTAGCTGATGAAACTATTGAGCATACTTTAAAAGTAAGTCCCTATTTACTTTTGGGGTTTGATATCTTACAAAGAAACTTATTGGAAATTAAATAGGGATTAACGGGGACTGTGATTCATTACATGTGATCATGTGTATGACAATATGCACAATTTTATGTATATAGGGTGTTCCAAAAAATGTATACACACTTTGAATGATTATAAAGACAGTGTTTGTTAACATACAGTTTATTTTCAAAGTGTAAAACACCTACAGAAATGAATAACTTTTTTGTCAATGCCCATTTTCAAACCGTTCTGATCTAGGCACTACTCATAACGTGAAGCAATGGAATCACAAACATCAAGAATCATTTTGTTTGGTATTTGTGTGTCTCAGTTTGTCAGCTGTTGCTGGTTTTGTATTGTAAGCTTTATCTCTTATGTACCCTCATAAAAATGTCTAGTGGATAAATTTTCTTTGTTCAGAGCTTAGTCAGGTTTCACCCTTTATTTCAAATAAGTTGAACCTGAAAAGGAGTGAAAATTAAGTGAGTTAGCAGCTATTAAAAGTATACAAGTTTTTGGGACACCCTGTATATAGTGATAACATATTAAAGAGGAATATAAGAAGGATTTTTAACTTAGTAACAAAATCTTTTCTAGTATCACTAGAGGCCCATGCACTGATAAGGTCCCTTGGCCTGGCCTGGCCTAGCCTGGCCTGTGCCTTTTTGCAATCCTGGACCCCTCAGGAGATGTCAGACTGCTGGTTTCAGCCCGATCCCTGCAGCCCAGGCCAAGGGACCCCACCAGTGCAGGAATCCATGCACTGGGCTGCTATTATGCATGTAAGATCTTTGGTTAATCTCTTCCCATCCTTCCTCTCCCCCATTTCTCCTGAGATTCATCAGTTTGTTCCATGTTTCCATGCCTTTGCATTGAGCATCTTCCCCCTGGTGGTCAGAGTGTGTCATAGCTAACAGTTAAAGGGTTGCTTAGGCTTTTATATATATATATATATATATATAACCTTAAAGAGATGTTAATTTTGTTATACTTTGCTTATTAAGTAAATTTCCCTTCTGTATTCTGATTACAAAAGTAATATTAGAATAACACCACATGTTCATGATTCAAAAATTGGAAAGCACTAACAAGTAAAATTTCTTTTAAAAAAGAAAGAATAGAAATAAGTAAAGATTTTGTTAAAACTTTTGTGTTAAAATAGTAGCAGTGACTTCGAGGTATATATTTGCAAAATCTTTTGTTTGGAGACATTTGTCATTTTCAAAGAAGGGTTTCACAGAACTGAATATCACTAAGGATTTAATAAGTAAAGATTAATAGCATCAGGAAAATTGCTCTTCCCCATCTGGATTCATTTTATTAACATCAAATACCACAAGGGGGGAGCCAAAATCGGTTTGGCTCAGTGGATAGAGCGTCGGCCTGCGGACTGAAGGGTCCCAGGTTCAAATCCGGTCAGGGGCATATACCTTGGTTGCAGGCACATCTCCAGTAGAGAATGTGCAGAAGGCACCTGATGGATGTTTCTCTTACATTGATGTTTCTGACTCTCTCTCCCTCTCTGTGAAAAATCAATAAAATATATATTTAAAAAAAACACCACAAGGGGGTAGGGTAGATGACCCATTGGTTTGTTGTTGTTGTTTTTTTTAAAATATACTTTTTATTGATTTCTGAGAGGAAGGGAGAGGGGGGGAGAGAGAGAGAAATTAATGATGAGAGAGAATCATTGCTCAGTTACGTCCTGCATGCCCCTCCTGGGGATCCAAGCCTGAAACCCAGGCATGACCTGGAATCAAACCCAGAACCCTTCAGTCTGCATGCCAATACTCTATCCACTGAGCCAAACCGGCTTGGGCTGCCCATTGTTTTTTATAAAGATGCCTTCTAGCCTTTTTTTTTTTTTTTTTTACTTTTATAGTTGAGACCAAATATTCTTATAAGATATTTGATATTCTTAAAGCATTAGTAGCATAAAAGGTTAATTACCTCATTGATGATTAAATAGATCCTAGAGAGTGATTAAAGTTAGTTTTTGTCTTCATAGGTAACCTTCCTTGAAGAAGTTACCGAGTATTACATAAGTGGTGATGAGGATCGCAAAGGACCATGGGAAGAATTTGCACGGGATGGATGCAGGTTCCAGAAACGAATTCAAGAAACAGAAGATGCTATTGGATATTGCTTGACATTTGAGCACAGAGAAAGAATGTTTCATAGACTCCAGGAAACGTGCTTCAAGGGACTTGATGCTTTCTAGTCATGTTCAGATGATGTAATAGCCTCCAGTCCTAGCATATACTAAGTAACTCTTATTTCAGAGGTTTCTTTTAAAACAAGAATTGGCAGCTGTCCTTTGACCGTTTTTTTTTTTTTACAGGGTATGTAACTTGGAGCCAGCAACCTTTTTTAATATTGTTTTGCAACATATCCCACTCAGAAATGTCTAGGTTTGAAGCTGAGTCCTGATAATGAAGGATGAGATGGTGTGATTTCTAATCTTTCCTTGTTTGTTTAGTCAGATGTGTTTTTGGATTGTGTTTACTTCTTGAGATGAAAAAGGAACCTCTTAAGGTGTAGCTTTGCACTTTTAAAACTTACTTTCTTGGGAAACTAGGATTCAAAGCCCATTTTATATATTAATTTAAATTATGTGTACTTGTCTAAAAACTGGGTTCTTTTTACTTTTTCCCTCTAATATTCTCTTTTTCTTAAAATTTATCTTTATTGTTGAAAGTATTACAGTTGTCCTTCCCCCCCCACACTTCCTCCCTTCACTTCACACCTGCCCCAGTTTATTTTATTTTCCCCCATTGATTTCAGAGAGAGGAGAGGAGAGGGAAGGGAGAAAGAGAGAGAGAGAGAGAAATAAATTGCTTCCCATACTCGCCCCAATCTGGATTAGGGATGTGCCCTGACTGGGAACCGAACTCAACACCTTTTGGGATGTCACTCCAACCAACTGAGCCACAACGGCCAGGGCTTTTCCCTCCAACATTCTGAAATTAATGTGCTTTTATGTTTTCTCTGTATTATCTCATCCGGTGACTTGGCCTTTCTACCTTAAGGCTAAGAAAATAATCTTGTGTATGCTACCAATTTAAGGTAATTATGTCACTTTTTTTTTTCTTTGTAAAAATGACTTGGGCTGTAAATGTGGTAGGTTTTCATTGCTAAATTAAGTTCTACCTAATATATTTCCCAAGGATTGCCACAAAATCGACATGTGTGTACTCTGTTACTTTAGGAAAGCTGCATCTTTCTGCCAAATTTTAACATCTAATATATTTAATTTCTTGTGCAAAGTGTTTTGGAGAGGATCCTGTATATGTTATTGTAATTTCTAAGTAAATGGTTCTTTGTATCTTTTAGCAGATGGAAATTGTTGTAAAAGAGATCAGAAAGTAATGATTACATCATAAACATTTATATTATTTTAAATTAAAAGCCTAGAATTCTCCTAGGAAGAAGATAAGAGACATGAGAGCTATTTGGTTTTGTTGTATATGCTCTCAAAGAAGCAGTGTTATTAATGTCAGGCCTCAGCACTGTGTCACTTTTAAAATCTGTCAGGGTGACACTGTAAACTTGGGAATGGGCAGTTCTGAATTTTCCAGTTTGAAATGCAAAATAGAGACTTCAGTCAGTATCCAAGTTTACTGTGTTCTATTTTAATAAGGAGAGAAGGAGGAAGGAGAGAAGCAGGGGCTATACTTTCAGAAAAGAAAGAACTATAGATTTAACAACCAGGAAGTCATAATATCTGTAGCCCAAAATTTGCTTTTAAATCCAAGCTTTTGCAGTGACTGGTTGTGCTTGGTTAATTTAGGTAGCTCCACCTGGTGTGCATCTGTTAGGTTGAGGGAGTATTAACGAACTCCTTAATGGTCAATTGTTACTCCACGTGCCTCTCTTCATGGAAAACGTGAATAGAATAGATGACCTCTTAATTTTCAACTTGTTTCAGTTTAGGGATGATTTTTCATTAGAAATGCTTGCAGGGTTACTACCTCAGTTAATAATCTACCTGGTCATTATTTTATTTCCATCTGGTTTGTTCCAAGAACTGCCTCTAGCATTAATATATATATTCACATAAACACATTGAGAGTGCAGCAACATAAGCTCATATTTTTGCAGAGCTCTTAGTAAAGGTGTCCCGTGCTCCCCCGCTTTAGGTAGTCATAGAAAATGCACAGCACCATGAAAGTAGATTGGTTCTAGGCACCAGCTGTGTCAGGTGGAAAGAAGGCGTTATTTGCCTTGAAAAAAGCTTACTGAAAATGCATATGCATTCTTTAAAACCAGAATGAAGTATACTACTTTATGTCAGAGATTTAGGTTGTGTTTTGTGTCTCTGAAATCTAGCACCTCTGCTGATTTCAAAAGAAGGATATTTTACATTAACTGGGTTGCAGGAAATTGTTCTCTTGGAATTCCAACCTCAACCTCACTACCAAATGAGTAACAGCTTGGATAACAAATCTCCCTTTTACTACTCTCCTTTAAAAGAAGAAATCAGAGGGTGTTGAGAAGGACAAAAGGGATCATGTTTAAGTTGGATTGAAGGAGAAGAACAATTCTTGTTAGTTTCATTCCAATCCTTGTTGGAACAAAAGTTAGACCACCATCTTAAAACAAAAGTCCCTGGAAATTTTAATCGAACATTTCATTTAAAGTCTTGCAATGGTGCTTTAAGTATCAATTTAGCATGTGAAAGGCTTTGTACAGACAGGTAAAATTTCCCTTTTTTGAGTGTAATAACAGCACTTCTTCATCTTTAACTTGAAATCAAAACTATCAGATTTTATTTTTTTATAATTTAAGGAAGGTGAATTTAGGAGGCTAGAAGACCTCTGAATTGGCTTCTACAGATCCAATGAGTAAAATGTAACCAGTTTGTTGGGATTTTATAGTAAAATTCTATTTGTGTATATAATTTAATCTATAAATTGTAATAAATACATTTGTAATTATGTGATATTTTGGTTCAACTTTATATTATGCTTCATAGTACTTTACCTTGGCTTTGGAATTACTGAGAAGGATTTTCAGGTTTAAATGAGGTCGTTTTTGTAGAAGCTTAGAGGGGCTGGACAAATTTCTATGGTTTAGAATGGCTGTGGTATGTAAACTGCACCTCAGTTCATTGAAGGGCAGAAATGATAATGGGTAGATATAACTGGAAACCACGTTTTAATAGTAGAAAGGAGAATTTGGTTCTTTGAGTATTAGAGACGGGATTAGAATCCAAAATTGGCTTTAACCATCTGCTTCTGTGCAAAGAAAACAGTAAAATTAAAAGAAGCAGTAAAATTTATATGCTGGGCTTAGCATAGTGTTTCTCTTAAGTAGCAGGGAAATCTGTTTTTCTATTTTGTGTATTGTTGATAACCATGGTTTTGTAGATCATGATATTCTCCCATGTATGATATTGAATGTGATGGTAACATCAGAAAAACAAAACAAAAAGATACACATTTGGGTTACAGCAAGCCTCTTAATGGATTAAGGCATATGGATCTTAAGTTAATGAAGAAAATTATTAAATGTATATTTCTGAACTGGAAGGAAGGAAACTAACATTTAGTTGCAGATAATTAGTACCACCAAATGAATTTACATTTTTATTACTGTTTTGGGGATTTAAGCATTTTTGTCTCTATCCAGGGAGATATATGAAAATAGCCATATCCACATCAAGCCAGATTTATTGCTATGACTATCCTAATATCCTATAGACATTGTGCTGTGGGTTTTTCTACTTTAACAGAATATTTAATTATTGACCCAAGAAATATTGATTAGTTACACATAGAGTTTAGTGGTCTTATTTAGAGACTTCTTTGGGTCCTCCATGTATTAGTACCTTTTAAAAATATTGGAAATACTTAATTTTTTCTCAAAGAAGTTGTGTCATTTATAAAAATACCTAATATCCTATATAATAAAAGCCTACTAGGGTGGTCCTGCCCAGTGGCGGCAACGGCAGGCAGCTGGGGGAAGGGAGGTCCTGTCTGGTGATGGCAGCCACTAGGGACCCTACCCATATATGAATTCATGCCCTGGGCCTCAAGTAGAGATAATATAAAGGCATTTTTGGTACTGTCTAAAAGTAAGAATGCTGTCCCCAGGGTACCTTTTAAGGTGACAGACTTAATTTTAATTTTTTTTTTAAGTATATTTTACTGATTTTTTTACAGAGAGGAAGGGAGAGGGATAGAGTTCAGAGATATCGATGAGAGAGAAACATCGATCAGCTGCCTCCTGCACACCCCTGACTGGTACATGCCCTTTACCGGAATCAAACCTGGGACCTTTCAGTCTATCCACTGAGCCAAACTGGTTTCGGCAAGAGACTTAATTTTTTTTAAAATATATTTTATTGATTTCTTACAGAGAGGAAGGGAGAAGTATAGAGAGTTAGAAACATTAATGAGAGAGAAACATCCATCAGCCGCCTCCTGCACAACCCCTACTGGGGATGTTCATGCAACCGAGGTACATGGCCTTGACTGGAATCGAACCTGGGAACCTTCAGTCTGCAAGCTGACGATCTATCCACTGAGCCAAACCAGTTAGGGCTAATTTCTATATTGATTGATTTCAGAGAGGAAGGGAGAAGGAGAAAGAAAGAAGCATCAATGACGAAAGTGAATCACTGATTGGCTGCCTCTTGCATGCCCCCTACTGAGAATTGACCCCATAACCCAAGCATGTGCCCTTTACCAGAATCGAACTTGGGACCCTTCATTCTGCAGGCTGAGACTATCCACTCAACCAAACCTGCTAATGCCTTAATTTCTTTTTATGTGTGTAAAGAGGTTTTGATTTTTTTTTAATGTGTATAAAATTTAAAAAAATATATATTTTATTGATTTTTTTACAGAGAGGAAGGGAGAGAAACATTGATCGGCTCCCTTCTGCACATCCCCTGCTGGGGATGTGCCTGCAACCAAGGTACATGCCCTTGGCCAGAATCGAACCTGGGACCTTTCAGTCCGCAGGCCGATGCTCTGTCAACTGAGCCAAAACGATTTCAGCGAATGTGTATATAATTTTTTTAAAAAAATTGATTTCAGAGAGGAAGGGAGAGAGAGAGAGAGAAACATCAATGATTCATTATCAACTGCCTCCTGCCCACCCTCTACTGGGGATCAAGCCTGCAACCTGGGCATATGCCCTGACCAGGATTCAAACCTTGACCTCATATTTCATAGGTTGAGGCTTAACCACTGAGGCACGTAGGCCAGGATGATATTTCTTCACTTCACTGATTATGACACAAATGTCAGCTGTTTGGAATTTTTCTACATCAGAAATTAGGATTCTTTACTTATGGGCTTGGTTGAATTCTCTATAATCAATACAAAACAGCCTTTTTCTCTTTGAATTTGCTCTAGGGAAACTATGTGTGGGTCATTTATGACTTCAAAATACAGAGGCAGCATGATATCAAAATCTATAACAATAGGTGTAATAAATTGGATAAATAGGTCTTTTAATCCTGCTTTGAGGATTTATCAAGCAAGCTTTCAATGAATACGTTTTAGAGACAGGTTAAACATAGGGAATTTAAAGAGAAATCACTTTATACGTGAAATGAGAACACAAGATGTGGTACGTATTACTATGTAACTGGCATTACATCGGTGTTTTACCTTTGGCAGACTTCCTCACCTAAGCAGGGAGAGAGGGGAAGCAGTTTATGGAAAGTGGGTGGCTGGATCCATTGGGAGAGTACCCTCGAGATACAATGAGAACAGAAGGTCTAGAAAGCTTAACTATAAGGGAAGAGGTTTTGAAACTACTTTCCAGGTTTTGTTCTTTTATTCTTCCCTTGATCTCATTATTATCCTTTTAAAATATACGTATATTTGTTTTATTAATTTCAAAGAGGAAAGGAGATGGAGATAGAAATATCAATGAGAGAGAATCTTTGATCAGCTGCCTCCTGCAGGCCCCACATTTTGGGATCGAGCCTATAACCTGAGCATGTACCCAGATCAGGAATAGAATCTGATCTGGTTCGTAGGTTGACCCTCAACCACTGAGGCTCACCAGCCTTAGTTTCCTCCTGCCTTTGCTGATTTTTTTTTTTTTGTGTGTGTGTGTGTGTGTGTGTGTGTGATTACTGTTTTATAGGGTCTTACTTAGGAGAGGATAAGGACTTCATAAGAGAAACACAGCACAATTGCCAAGATGTGTGTTCATTAGAGATACTCTCCATCAAAAAGAAAGGACCTTGGAGCTCTTCAGAGCTTATTGCACATTCCCTGACCAGAACATTAGGTTAATATATACACTGAAACTGGAGCAACTTTCAGAAATATTCCAAAGATGTTCAGGGTCAAAGTAAGGATTATGCTTCTTTGAGTTAAGCCTGCTTTTTTTTTTCCTTTTCTTTTAAATCCTCACCTAAGGACATGTTTCTTGATTTTAAAGAGAGCGGGAGGGAAAGAGGAAGAGAGGGAGAGAGAAACGTCAATAGGTTGCCTTCCTGTACATCTCCTCATTAGGGATCAAATCCCAACCTATTTATGTGCTTTGACTGGAATCAAACTCAGATCTTTCAGTGCACGGGAGCCACATCTCTAGGGCAAGCCTGCTTTCTTAATAGAGTTCATACACTGGCTCTGAAAGCAAAAACCAGAGAGGAATTCCAAAAAAGTTGAAAAAGGCTCAGCTGGATGTATGTTATGGAATGGTTGTTTTTAAAAACTTCATCCTGAGAAGACTAGCTCCTCTTTGGATCTCAAATATCTCCTCCAAGAGACATCAGACACCCCAACCCCCAGCCCCTCTTTTCCCCTTTTATTTTACCTCTTAAAATTATAGTCACTCTGACCTCATTTTGTTAACATTTTTACTTGTTTCTCGTCTGCCCCTACCCTCAATAGTCTGTAAACTCCCCGAGAACAGGGACCTTGTTGTATGTCTTACCTACTCTGAGCCCAGAGCCCTGTTTGTAGAACGAATCACTAACTTTTTAAGTCACCTTTCATCTAGTCTTTACCAAGATCTCATCAGCACAGTCATGTCTGATTAGAAACAAATATTCCACAATCATAGATGATGTAGATCACAGAATTGAAAGGTCCTTAGAGAGAAGTGGTAATAAGCTCTAAATTTGTAGAAAGTAATTACAAATTTCATTTTGGCTAGGGATACCACATCAATTAATTTGAATGTCATTAATAAGGCGCATATTAATTTATGGATTTAATATATGATCAAATCAGCTGAGACACTTCTTTTCTGGAATTAATATTCTGTATTGGAATACAAGAGTATTCTTCCCACTGCACCAAAGGGAAGATTGGCATTGCTAGAGATGCTCTGTTGATTCCACTAGATGGTGTTACCATCTTGGCATGCCTGGTGAATCCCCGTTATCACTAACCTAATGGCGGTTGCCAGGGTAGAAGTCCTCTCTCAGTATAAAGAAGCTGGAAAACTTCCCAGCTTGTGGTAACCCACAGAACTGGGGGCTGTTCCTTATGGGAGAACCTAGATTTGTATTTGAACTTAAACAAGTGAATAAAATGAACATAGTGATGATTTAGGAGACTGGAGGTCTGAGGTAGGGATATTTGCTGGGTTTTGTGTGTTGGAATTTTCCCAGTTAGGGCTTTATTTTTACAGAATTGTTTGTTCAGCATCCAGCTTTCTATTGGATCCCTGGGCCTCAGGGTAGTTCTCAATGAGAAGAGAGCCACGGTGTGGTGCCGCATTGCTCAGGGCATGGACATTCAACTGTTATCTGATTCAACACTTCAGCTTCCCAGCAGGCCTTCTCTTCCTCTAAGAAATGGCCACCTCTTAGGCCAGAAAAGCTGTGAGTGTGGGCAGGTTGTCCTGGGGAAGAGAGTCTGTTCAAAGAAAACATGGCAATCGGTAGTAAGAATAAACAAATAAAAAAACCTCCTTTGTGGCTGGCCTGCAGGAGGAAAAGAACCTCAAGAACTATTGGGCTGGGGTTCATGGTGGTGCTGCCTGTTGCCCTCTTAGAACTAGTAGCCAAGGACAGCTGGATATTCAGGGCTGCTCATTGGTAGGATGGTGTCGGATCCAAAGGGCTTCCCTGGATCCATTTCAGAATGGAAGGTCACTGTGCATTTGCATACAATTTTCCTGTGCCTGCAGTGACTGAGGTACCTTTTAACTGCATTATTGTGTACTTTCCTCCCTCCCTCCCTCCCTCCCTCCCTCCCTCCCTCCTTTCCTTCCTTCCTTCCTTCCTTCCTTCCTTCCTTCCTTCCTTCCTTCCTTCCTTCCTTCCTTCCTTCCTTCCTTCCTTCCTTCCTTCCTTTCATCCTCAGAGGGCAGGCAGAGAGGGCAGGGAGGGGAGAAGAGTGGAGATAGCAGAGGGGAGAGAGACCAGTTGTCTTGGTCCCACAACCAAGGTATGTGCCCTAACTGGGAACTGAACTGGCAAACCTTTTGGTGCACAGGTGACACTCAACCAATGAAGCCACTCTGGCCGGACAATACTTTTTCTTTCTTTTATTTCAGCTTGATTTTTTTAAGATTATATTTTTATTGATTTTGGAGAAGAAGTGAGAGGGAGAGAGAGATAGAAACATTAATGATGAGAGAGAATCATTGATCGGCTGCCTCTTGCATGCCCCTACTAGGGAGCAAGCCTGCAATGCAAGCATGTGCCCTGACCTGGAATCGAACCCAGAACCCTTCAGTCCGCAGGCTGATA
Source organism: Lasiurus cinereus (assembly GCA_011751065.1). Classification (NCBI taxonomy): domain Eukaryota; kingdom Metazoa; phylum Chordata; class Mammalia; order Chiroptera; family Vespertilionidae; genus Lasiurus; species Lasiurus cinereus. The sequence continues at coordinate 8,308,903 of JAAGEH010000042.1, read as the reverse complement.
CTTAATCACTGGACCAAACCAGCGAGGGCTATTTCAGCTTGATTTGACTGGGTAGGAGGATAAGAGTTTCCTTTTCTTGTTCCTTCAGGAATTTACAGAGGAGGTTTTTTATTTTTGTTTATTCTGACCACTGATTGCCATATTTTCTAGACATCCACCTTTGAACAGATTCCCTTCCCCAGGACAACCTGCCCACACTCACAGCTTTCTTGGCCTAAGAGGTGGCCATTTCTTAGAGGACTATTGCACTACAGAAGAGAAGCCCTGCTGGGAAGTTGAAGTGTTGAATCAGGTGCATGTTCTTGGCAATTAACTTCCCAGGTTGTTTCACTTGGATGATAAGTTACATTAGATCAGTGTCCCTTCTTGTACCTCGCCCCACCCCCACTGGGCATGGACTCCCTCTGGTCCGTTGGGAATATTTACCTTTCTTAATTACGTGCATCTTCCCTCTAAAGGCTTCCCTGATGATGACACTATCTTTGTCTTCATAATTCATGGTCTTGTTTTCAGTATTAACCTTTTTATCACACTTCCTTTTTTCCCTGCAGATTGCAGCTCATCTTTGGTGGAAGGGTTCTCATCACAGGGACCAGAAGGTCTTAGGTGTATAGTACACTTTTCTTTAACTCAAGTGACAGTTTTCATAGCTTCCTCCTAGTGGATAGGCTCTCACTCCTCAAACACACAACAATTACATAATTTATTAATTTGTGTTTCAACTAAGCAATTAAATGTGTGAAAGGCCTATATTCAATGTATACTAGTATCTTATGTTTATTTATAGTACTTGAGATATTTGTGAGAAGCTATTATTACTAGGGATGACTTTAAACCTAAGGTTTTAAATCAGTTGATGTTCTGTCTTCATTACTGATCTTTTTTTATATTATTTTTTAAATTGAATAAATCTTTATTGTTTAGATTATTACAATTGTTCCTATCCCCCCCCCCGCATAGCTCCCCTCCACCTGATTCCCCACCCCACCCTCTGTCCTTAACTCCCCACCACTGTCCTCATCCATAGGTGTACAATTTTTGTCCAGTCTCTTCCCACACTCCTACACCCCTTTCACCTGAGAATTGTCAGTCTATTCCCTTTCTATGCCCCTGATTCTATTATATTCACCAGTTTATTCTGTTCATGAGATTTTTAATTCACTTGATTTTTATTATTTTTTTATTTTTATTTCTTAAAATATATTTTATTGATTTTTTACAGAGAGGAAGGGAAAGGGATAGAGAGTTAGAAACATCAATGAGAGAGGGACATCGATCAACTGCCTCCTGCATGACCCCTACTGGGGATGTGCCAGCAACCAAGGTACATGCCCTTGACCAGGAATCGAACCTGGGACCTTTCAGTCCGCAGCTGATGCTCTATCCACTGAGCCAAACCGGTTTCGACTAATTCACTTGATTTTTAGATTCATTTGTTGTTCATAATTTTTTTCAATAATTTTTAAAAAATATATTTTATTGATTTTTTACAGAGAGGAAAGGAGAGGGATAGAAAGTCAGAAACATCGATGAGAGAGAGACATGGTTCAGCCGCCTCCTGCACGCCCCACACTGGAGATGTGCCTGCAAGGAAGGTATATGCCCCCGACCGGAATCGAACCTGGGACCTTTCAGTCCACAGGCTGATGCTCTATCCACTGAGCCAAACTGGTCTTGGCATGTTCATAGTTTTTATCTTTATCTTTTTCTTCTTCTTCCTCTTCTTCTTTTTCTTTCTTCTTCTTCCTCTTCTTAAAGAATACCTTTCAGCATTTCATATAATATGGTTTGGTGGTGATGAACTTCTTTAGCTTTTTCTTATCTGTGAAGCTCTTTATCTGCCCTTCAATTCTGAACGATAGCTTTGCTGGATAGAGTAATCTTGGTTGTAGGTTCTTACTATTCATTACTTTGAATATTTCTTGCCACTCACTCCCATCTGGCCTGCATAGTTTCTGTTGATAAATCAGCTGACAATCGTATGGGTGCTCCCTTGTAGCTAATTAACTGTTTTTCTCTTGTTGCTTTTAATATTCTCTCTTTGTCTTTTGCTCTTGACATTTTTTTTAAATTAATTTTTATTAATTTTTTATACATATCTCCCCATTGCCCCCCTCCCTCCCAGGCATACCCCGACCCCCCAGTGTCTGTGATAATTGGTTATGCTTATAAGCATGCATACAAGTCCTTTGATTGATCACTTATTTACCTCACCTAACTTTAATCTTTCTGCTATAATTTCACAGTCTGTTTGATGCTTTATGATTTTTGTCCTCCTGAGAATTATCAGTCTACTCCCTTTCTGTGCTCCTGATTCTATTATATTCACCAGTTTATTCTGTTGATCAGATTTTTAATTCACTTAATTTTTAGATTCACTTGTTGACAGATGTGTATTTGTTGTTCATAATTTTTTGTCTTTTACCTTTTTCTTCTTCCTCTTCTAAAAGGGTACCTTTCAGCATTTCATATAATACTGGTTTGGAGTTGATGAACTCCTTTAGCTTTTTCTTCTCTGTGAAGGTCTTTATCTGCCCTTCAATTCTGAATGATAGCTTTGCTGGATAGATTATTCTTGGTTGTAGGTTCTTGTTGTTCATCACGTTGAATATTTCTTGCCACTCCCATCTGGCCTGCATCGTTTCTGTTGAGAAATCAGCTGACAGTCGTATGGGTGCTCCCTTGTAGGTAATAAACTGTTTTTCTCTTGCTGCTTTTAATATTCTCTCTTTCTCTTTTGCTCTTGGCATTTTAATTATGATGTGTCTTGGTGTAGTCCTCTTTGGGTTCCTTTTCTTTGGGGTTCTGTGTGCTTCCTCGACTTGTAAGTCTATTTCTTTTACCAGATGTGGGAAGTTTTCAGTCATTATTTCTTTAAACAGGTTTTCAGTATCTTGCTCTCTCTCTTCTTCTGGCACCCCCACAATTCTGATGTTGGTACGCTTGAAGCTGTCCCAGAGGCTCCTTACATTATCTTCACATTTTTGGATTCTTTTCTCTTCTTGCTTTTCCAGTTGAATGTTTTCTGCTTCTTTATATTTCAAATTTTTGACTTGATCCTTGCCTTTCTCTAGTCTGCTGTTAGTACTCTGCATAATAGTTTTTATTTCAGTCAGTGTATTTATCATTTCCTCTTGGGTCTCACTAAATTTATCCATCTTTTCTAGCATATTCTTGCAAAACCTTATAAGCGTGGTTTTGAACTCTATATCCAGTCGTTTTTTTTCCTCCATTTCTTTTGCTTGTAATCTCTTCCCTTGTCTCGGCATTTTCACTGTGCCGGGGAAACTTCTGTGCTGGAATCAGCCGCAGAAGCCTCTGCTGAGCGTGGGAGGGGTGGAGTTTCAGGGCTTAAGGGACCGCCTTGCCTTCCAGTTGGCCCTGCCCTCCACGGCCCCTGAGTCTCACGTGACTGGGTAATGGCTGGAGCGGTCCTTGTGCGCTCGCGCACCCGCAGCGCCTCTAACCGCTGCCTTTCCGGCTCCCCTGCGAACCAGGACCACACGAGTCTAGGTCCCCAGGGTTTCGCCCAAAACAGGGGCCCAGTGGACTCAGAAGTGGCACAGTTGGGAGGGTCTGTCTCCCGCCCACTCTCGAAAGCCAGCGGCACAATCAGCAATCCATCCTCCGCGTGGTGCCGTGCACTACCAGACCTCCGATCCTTTGCAACTCCTCTAAATTTCCGTGCACTTCTCCCTTTTCACAGTCCAAACTCCCCCCGTATGAGTCTCGGCTGGATCTGGGGTTTAGTGTCGTAAGATAAGGGGTTCAATGCCGTTGGGAGTCTCCGTTTCCCTCCCGCCAGAGAAAGCCAGCCAGGTACTCCGGCACCCGCTCTCTCAGCGTGCGCGTCTCCGTACCTCAGCTTTTTGCAGCTCCTCTGGGTCTCCGTGAGCCCCTCTCTTTCCCTCTAGTTGTAGAACTTCCACTCAGCCAGCTTTCCTGTGGTTCTGGATGGTGTCCGTTCTGTCTTTTAGTTGTAGTTTTGAAATTGTTGTGCAAGGCAGCAGTATAGGTGTTTACCTATGCCACCATCTTGGATTTTCTGCTCTTGACATTTTAATTATGATGTGTCTTGGTGTGGTTCTCTTTGGATTCCTATTGTTTGGGGTTCTGTGCGCTTCCTGGACTTGTAAGTCTATTTCTTTCACCAGGTGGGGGAAGTTTTCAGTCATTATTTCTTCAAATAGGTTTTCAGTATCTTGCTCTCTATCTTCTTCTGGAACCTCCATAATTTGGATGTTGGTACACTTGAGGTTGTCCCAGAGGCTCCTTAAACTACCTTCAAATTTTTGGATTCTTTTTTCTTTTTGGTTTTCCAGTTGAGTGTTTTTTGCTTCTTTATATTTCAGATCTTTGACTTGATTCTTGTGTTCCTCTAGTCTGCTGTTAGGTCTCTGTATAATATTTTTATTTCAGTCAGTGTATGTTTAATTTCTAGTTGGTCCTTTTTCATCTCCTCTTGGGTGTTGCTAAATTTATCCATTTTTTCTAGGAAATTATTGAAAAACCTTATAACCGTGGTTTTGAACTCCATATCCAGTCATTTGTTTTCCTCCATTTCTTTCATTTGTGATCTGTTTCTTTGTCTATGCATTTTTGCTGCTTCCCTAAGTTGGTAGAGTAGCTTTGTGTGCTAGGTGTCCTATATGGCCCAGTGGCTTAGCCTCCCCAGTTACCTGAGGTGGGCACTCTTGGTGCACCCTTTTGTGGCCTGTGTGCACAGCCTTGTGTAGTTAAGCCTTGATTGTTGTTGGCATCACTGGGAGGAATTGACCTCCAGGCCATTTGGCTGTGAGGATCAGCTATGTCTATGCTGGGAGAACTTCTGTGCTGGAGACACCCTTATGAGACAAGACAAGCAAAATTGCAAAAGCCTCTGTGCTCAGCTTGGATGGGGCGGAGTCTCAGGGTAGAGCAGACAGCCTTGGCTTTCCATCAGCCCTGTACTATGAGGCCCATAGGTCTCAGTGTCCCTAGGTAATCGCTGCAAGCATCTCTGAAAGAAAGCTGCCCTCAAGTTTTGCCCACTGCCAGACAGTCTAGTTTCTCCCTGAATGAGTCTAGGTCCCCAGAGTCTCACCTGGAACTGGAATTCAGTGCAGTCAGGAGCTTCCATCTCCCTCCCGCTTAAGAAAGCCAGCTGCGCACTCAGCAGTAAGTCCTCTCCGCATGCACGCCTCCAAACCTCTGCCTTTGGCTGTTCCCCTAAGTCTCAGTGTGCTTTTCTCTTTTCCTGAAAGTCCATATTTCCCCTAAATGAGTCTGGGTTCCCAGAGTCTTGCCCGGAACTGGAATTCAGCACAGTCGGGAGCTTTTGTCTCCCTCCTGCTTGAGAAAGCCAGCCGTGTATTTAGCTGCCAGTCCTCTTCATGCACTCGCACATCTTTGTACCTCAGCCTTTTGCAGTTCCTCTGAGTCTCAAAGTGCTTTTGTCTTTCCTTCTAGTTGTGGAATTTCCACTCAGCCAGCTTTCCTGTGGTTCTGGATGGTGTACTTTAGTTGTAGTTTTGAAATTGTTGTGCAAGGCAGTAGTTTAGGTGTTCACCTATGCTGTCATCTTGGTTTCTTGAATTCATTACTGGTCTTTCAAGTGAGAGCATGGGGGTAGGGGAATTGACCAATGTTATGCAAAGCACTTCTTCATTAGGCAGGGTCGTACTCATATCAAATGTACCTAGATAGTTAGGAACATTTTTTATCAGCTTAGTGAGATATAATTTACATATAATACAATGCATCAGTGAATTTTGACTAACATGTAAATACTACCACAATCAAAATACAGAGCATTTGCATCACCCCAAAAGGTTTCTTCATGCTCTTCTGATTCAAACAACTCCAGTTTGGGGCAGCCATTTTTACCACTATTTTAATCTTTTTAAGAATTTCATAAAAATGGTATTCTTTAACCCAGTGAAATGCTTTTGGAATACATCTATGCTGTTGAGTATATCAGTAGTCCATCCTTTTTATTGCCGAGTAGTGTTCCACTGCAATTTATTCATTCACTGGTTGATGAACAGTTGGTTTGTTTACAGTTTGTGGTTATTATGAATAAAGCTGCTATGAACATTTGCATCAAAATATTTCTGTGGACATACATTTTCATTCCTTTTGGATACATTTAGGAGTGAGACATTGAATCATATGGTAAGTATATGTTTAATTTTATAAGAAAACTCCCACTTGGCAGCAACGTATGAGAGGCCCCATTCCATATGCTTGCCAGCACTTGATTTTGTAAGTCTTTTTAAGCTTAGCTAGTCTAGTGAATTTGTAGCGACATCTTATTTTGGTGTAAATTTGCATTTCCTTGTTGTTTAATGATATGAAACATCTTTTTACATGTTTATTTGCAATGGAAAATATTTTCTTTGGTGTAGTATGTATTTAGATCTATTGTCTTTTTTAAGACCCATTTATTTGTTTGTGTGTATGTGTATGGTTTTTAATATATTAAAATATAGTTCCCTTATCATATAAATGTTTTGTAAATAATTTCTCTAGTCTGTGGCTTGTTTATTTCATTTTCACAATAGTATCATTTGAAGAGCAACATTTAAAAATTCTTTAGGAGTCCAATTTTTCAAAAATTTTCTTTCATGGTCTATGATTTTTCTATCCTATCAGAGAAATTGATCCCTAATGCAAGGCCACAAATATTTTTGCTGTTTTCCTCTGGAAGAATTATAGTTTTAACTCTGACATTTAAGTCCATGACCTGTTTTGAATTAACTTTTGAACATGGTATAAAGTAAGAGTTGAGATTCATGGGTTTGCACATAGATATTCACTTGGTGAAAATACTATCTTTTCTCCATTGATAACCTTAACACCTTTATTAAAAATCAATTGATCTGTATATTCAAGTCTATTTCTGGATCTTCTCTTCTATTTTATTGATTTGTATCTTTGTCCTTACATAAACACCGCTCTTGACTAATGTATCTTTATAGTAAATCTTGAAATCACTCCTCCCCCCCCAAAAAAAAAATTGTTTTGGCTATTCTAGGTCCTTTGCATTTATAGTTGAATTTTAGAGCTAGCTTATTCATACTATAAAAAAAAATTGCTGAACTATTGAATGATATTACATTGACTTTACAGATGGATTTAGGATGAGTTGACATCTTAACAGTATTGAGTATTCTGATTTGTAAACCTAGTATATTCCTCATTTTTTAGGGTCTTTTAAAGTTTCCCTCAGCAATATTTGTAATTTTCAATATACTGATTTTGTTAACTTTATCCCTAAATATTTCCTATTTTTAACATGCTATTATAAATTGGATTGTTTTCAATTCAATTTCTAATTATTTTTGTATATTGATCTTATATCCTGTGACCTTAGGAGTTTTTACAAAGATGACCACATTTTATAATAAAAATAGCTTTGCCCCTTTCTTTTCAATCTATATGCCTTTTATTTTTTTTTAAGTACATATTTAGTACATTGTTGAATGGAAGTGTTGAGAGCAGACATCCTTGTCTTGTCAATGAGTTTGGTGCTATCTTTCTTTCATTCCTGATGTTGGTAATATATGCTTTCTCTCTTTTTTCCCTTATTCTGGCTAAATGTTTATCAATTCTATTGATCTTTTCAGAGAACCAGCTTTTAGTTTCACTGATTTTCCTCCTTTATATTTTCTTTACTTTGTTTTGCTGAGTTTTGTGTTCTAGTCCACTGGTTTCTAGTCCATTCCTTTCCTTCTATATTTTTTTGTACTTAATTCGCTTTTCTTTTACTAATTTCTTAAGTTACAGCTTAGATCACTGTTTCGAAACCCCTTTTCTCTTCTGATATAAGTAGCCAATGCTATAAATTCCCTTATAATCCCTGTATTACCTGCTTCTCAAACATGTTTATATGTTGTGTTTTCATTTTAATTTTGTTCAAGATTTCTAATTTTTCTATGCTTTCTTTTTGACCTGTGAAATCTATTTTTATTTTTCAATTAAAATTTACATTCCAAAATATTTTGTATTCCTTCCTGGTACAAAATAATGGTTAGAAAATCATATACCTTACAAAGTGATTCCTCTGGTAGTTCAAGTACCCCATCTGACAACATACATAGTTGTTATAATATTATTGGCTATATTCCCTATGCTGTGACTCTTATAACTACCAACATTTATTGATCTGAGAGAGGAAGAAAAAGGGGGAGAGAGAGAGAAACATCAATGATGAGAATCATCAATCAGCTGTCTCCTACGCACTTTCTACTGGGGATCAAGCCCCAAACCTGTGACCTCCTGGTTCATGGGTTGATGCTCAACCATTGAGCCACTCTGGACAGGTCACCAATGTACTTTTAATCCCTTCATCTTTTTCACCCAGCCCCCACACCCCTCTTTTCTCTGGCAACCATCAGTCTGTTTTCTGCAACTATAAATTTGCTTCTATTTTATTTGTTCATTTATTTTGTTCTTTAAATTCCACATATAAATGAAATTATATGGTATTTGTCTCACCCTGTCTGACATAGTTAGTATATTACCTTTTAGGCCCATCTATGCTGTTGCAAATTGTAAGATTTCATTCTTGTCCTTTAAAAAAATCCTCACACAAGTATATTTATCTATTGATTTTTAGAGAGAGTGGAATAAAGACGGGAAAATTGATGTGAGAGAAACACATCAATTAGTTGCCGCCTGCACTCACCCTGACTAGGACCTGGGCCAGGAGGAGCTTGCAACCAAGATACATGCCCTTAACCGGAGTCTAGCCAAGAACCGTTTAGTCCACAGGCCAATACTCTATCTGCAAGGCGAAACCAGCTAGGGCAAGAATTCATTCTTTTTTATAGCCAAGTAATATAAGATTTCATTCTTTTTTTATGGCCAAGTAATATTTCATTATATATATACTGCTACTATTTTTATCCATTCATCTCTCTCTCCCTCTCTCCTTTTTTTGTTAATCCTCAATTGAGGATTTTCTTCCATTTTTCCATTGATTTTTAGAGAGCATGGAAGGGAGGGGAGAGACAGAGAGAAACACTGATGTGAGAGAGACACATCAATTGGCTGCCTTCCGCACGTGCCTGACCAGGGCTGGGGATCAAGCCTGCAACCAAGGTACATGCCTCTGATTGGAATCAAACCTGGGACTCCTCAGTCCATGGGCCAATGCTCTATCCCCCGAGCCAAACAAGCTAGGGCTTATCTCTTGATGAGCACTTCCATTCTTGGCTATTGTAAATAATGATGCAATGAACATAGGAGTGAATTTATTCTTTCGAGTTCATCTTTTGAGTTTCTTTGGATATATACCCATAAGTGGAATGACTGGGTCATAAGGCAGTTCCATTTTTAATTCTTTGAGGAATCTTCATACTGTTTTCTTTAGCAGCTGCACCGGTCTGCATTCCCACCAACAATGCACAGGCTTCCCTTTTCTCCACATCCTCACCAACACTTGTTGTTTGTTGATTTGTTGATGGTAGCCATTCAGGTGTGAGGTGATACCTCATTGTGATTTTAATTTGCATTTCTCTGATGATTAGTGTCTTTGAGCATCTTTTCATGTGTCTATTAACATCTATATGCCCTCTTTAGAGAACTGTCTATTCTGGTCCTCTACCTACATTTTAACTGGATTTTTTTTGTGTGTGTGTGTTGAGTTTATGAGTTCTTTATAAATTTATTAACCCCTTATCAGATGTATAGGTGATGAATATCTTCTTCTAAACAGTAGGTTGTCTTTTTGTTTTGTTGATCGTTTCCTTCACTGTGCAAAAGAATTTATATATATGCATATAAATATAATATAATATATTATTTATTTCATAGAGGAAGGGAGAGGGAGAGAGAGATAGAAACATAAATGATGAGAGAGAATCATTGATCGACTGCCTTCTGCATGCCCCCTACTGGGGATCGAGCCTGAAACCCAGGCATATGCCCTTGACTGGAATCAAATCTGGGACCCTTCAGTCCTCAGGTTGATGCTCTATCCACCGAGTCAAAGGAGTTAGGTCACTGTGCAAAAATTTTTAGTTTGATGTTGTTCCATTTGTTTATAGTTTCTCTAAATGGCTTGGTGGGATGTTTTCCTGGGCATAGGAACAAAAAGGGTGGGCAGATTAATCCAGAGTAGAGTTTTACAGTGTGCATAAAACTGAAGACAAGTCAGCAAAGATACTGACTAGTGAGGGTATGAAGTGAAGCTATGAGTTTGGGCCAAATATTGCAGGAATGAATCAGGCTATGATAGGAAAAAATTTGAAAGGCTACAGGAACTGTAGGAAGGCAAGGTGCAGGTGTAAAGGGAAGAGAGGAATCAGGATGTTAGAAAGATCAAAACTGTGATTAGAAATTGGGATATTAGAGTTCATGTTTTCCAAGTTGGAGTAAATCTGAATGATGAGAGAATCTAAAGTATGGCCTTGAGTGTGAGCAACTTATTGAAGTAGAGGTGAATATGCCTGGAGTTGAGGATAATAAGTATAGTGAGGTTAGGATAATGGATAGTTCATTAACATTAGCACTGAAGTCACCCAAAATGAGGGAGTTAAGGGATGGAGAGGAAGATGCTGAACCAGGAGTTTGATGAGTATAGAAGACAGAAGAGTAGACTGGTGAGTGGCAGAGATGAGAGGGGAAGAAACTGACAGCTGGAACAGTTTTAACATAGAGATAGTGGCCTAGTGGTGCCTTATATGTTTCTTGAACTAAGCTGAACCAAAGTGCTTGCTGTGTTGGTTTCAGGAAGTGCCAACGCAAGCCCCAGCTGCCATTTTCTAGAAAAATCCTGGGTCATACATTAAAGTCAGTACAGAGAGAGTATTGCTTAAGCTATAGATTCAAGAAGAGATCCAGAGAAAAAATATAAGCAGGTTGACTACTGGGCTATCCCTCTGGGCTCTATCCAGCCCGCATCTCTTATCCTGAGCTGATGACTGACAATTTCATTCCTCCCTCCCTCTCCGGGCAGTTGCCAGTGCCAGCTCTCTGCTCCCTGACACAGTCTTGGCAGGAAAAGCCAGCCAGCCATCTCAGGCTGGCGCCATTCCCAGGAGAAGCCAGAGCAGAGACTCCCAGATGAAGCTGAAGGAAGCATTTCAGGCGCACTTCTCTTCACTGAACAAGGGCTCATTAGCCAAAATGATCATCTTCCCAGGCCCCTTCTCAGAACAACTTAAAAATAGCCTGAGCTGTGTCTCCACCCTTTCACACCAGAGTGCAAGTCGCTTCCTGCTCAGACAGAACCCACCCCAACCTCAGCCCTCCTAGAGCACAAGCCCCATTCGCCTGCCTTCTCCTTGTGGCTGATGTGAATACACTCACAGCTCACTTCCAGGACACTACTCTCTCTCTTGTTCTCCTCCTACTCCACTAGCTGCTTGTTATTCAGCCTCCTGTGCAGGTTCCTCCTCATTAACTTGACCTCTAAAAGTTGGAGTGTCCCAGTTCTCAGCCCTTGATCTCCGCCTCCTCCCTACCTACACTCATTTCCTTTGTGATCTCAACCAGCTTCAAGACACTCTAATCGCTGAAACACACCAAATGTAGATCCCTATTCCTGAGATAGTCTTATGTATCCTACTTGGGTATCTCACAGGCATCTCCAACTTCACATGCTCAGAATTGAAGTTGTGTTTCCCCATTCTCCCCTGGCACACCTGCTCTCCCTGCAGCCTACACCCATCTCTGTTCATGGAAACTCTAGCTACCAATTGCTAGGTCAGATACCTTGGAGTCAGCTGAACTCTCTTCCTCTCACAGTCCAATTGCAACCTATCAGCAAATCCTGTCAGTTATACTTTCAAAAGACACTGGGAATTTGACCACTTCTCACTGCTTCTACATCGCGCCTGCACCCTCCCAACCCCTGCCCCAGCACCATGAAAAAGCCATCATCATGTCTTGCTTGAATAATTGCAATAGCTTGCTAGCTGGAATCTGCTTCTACCCTATTCCAAATAGCAGCCAGAATAATCCTCTTAAAAAGTTAAGTCATGGAGATCATGTCACTCCCACACTCAATCCTCCATCTCATTCAGAATAATAGCAAATCTACTTACAATGGCCTGGATTGATCTACCTCTTGAACCCCCTTGGTCTTCATCTCCTACAATTCTCTCCCTCGTTCACCCGCTTCAGCCACACTGGCTTCCTTGCTGTCTCTCCAAGGGTGTTCCTGCCTCAGGACCTTTGTACTTACTACTTCCTCTGCCTGGAACATGCTTCCCCAATATCCACATGGTTTGTTCTCTTACTTCCTTTAAGTCTTTATTCAAAAGTCATTCTTTTTTTAAAAATACATTTTATTGATTTTTTTTTTTTTTTTTTACAGAGAGGAAGGGAGAGAGAAATATCAATCAGCTGCCTCTTGCACACCTCCAACTGGGGATTTGCCAGCAACCAAGGTACATGTCCTTGACCGAAATTGAACCTGGGACGTTTCAGTCTGCAGGCCAATGCTCTATCCACTGCGCCAAACCAGTTAGGGCCAAAGGTCATTCTTCTCAGTGAGGCCTTTCCCATCCACCCTATATAAACATATGAAATCTACTATATCAGGATCCTACCCCCTTCTGTTCTTTCAGTTGTATTCCACCCATTCATCTTCTATACTGTACTTATAAATGTAAACTCAGTGAGAGTAGGTACTTTCTGTTTTGTTCATTCCTGGATCCCCTATACCAGTGGTTGGCAAACTGCGACTTTCAAGCCACATGCGGCTCTTTGGCTCCTTGAGTGTGGCTCTTCCACAAAATATCGGTGCGATTGAAACGTACAGTGCGATTGAAACATCATGACCCATGTGTGGAAGTTGGTTTTTAGCGCTCAAAAGAAATTTCAGTCTGTTGATATTTGGCTCTGTTGACTAAAGAGTTTGCCGACCACTGCCCTATACCTAAGAGAGTACCTGGCCCACAAAAGGTACTCAATAAATATCAGTGAGACAAATGTCATTCAATTCAACTGGCTCTAGGGAACCCTCCACATCCTACAATCCTCTGGTTACCAACGCTAGTACAATAGTTTTTGTAATGAAAGCCTTTTCTCTCAAACTCTTCTAGAAGCACAACTTTAAAAAAGCAACGAGTTTGTCTGGGCTCTTGCATCTTTACACCCATCATCTATCTAATCCCAGCAGACATGGCCCTTGCCTTCTCTTCCTTTGCTTCCTATTCTAGTAAAAAAATCACCAGTGGCTGGTGACCTAATTGCAGATGAATATAACTATTAAACATATAGCACTCAATAAAAATTACGGTTGTGTTTATTCTTTTATAGAGTAAAGGAATCTATTAAAATCTTCTTGCAACTATGTGAGTGTCTTCACCAAATATGTTTAAATGATAAAGCAAATGACTTGAAATACAGCTTTCTACTGATCAGGTTTTCAGGAGACCTCAGTTGTGGTCCGATGGAATTGCCACAACTCTGGGTACTCCCCCTGAGTTCTCCAGGAGTCTCCAGGGGGAAAATGTAGGCTTTGGATTAGATGAGCACTAAGACCCTTCCTTTTTAAAATTTATTTATTTATTTTTATTTTTTATTGATTTCTTTATAGAGAGGAAGGGAGAGGGACAGAGAGAAACATTGATGAGAGAAACATCGATCCACTGCCTCCTGCACACCCCCTAGTGGGGATGTGCCCACAAGGAAGGTACATGCCCTTGATCAGAATCAAACCTGGGACCCTTGAGTCCACAGGCCGATGCTCTACTGTTTTTGGCCCTTTTCTTAAAAATATATATATTTTTATTTCAGAGAGGAAGGGAGAGGTAGAGAAAGATAAAAACATCAGTGATGAGAGAGAATCATTGAGTGGCTGCCTCTTGCATGCCCCCAACTGGGGATTGAGCCTTCAACCCTGGGCATGTGCCCTTGACTGGAATTGAACCCGGGACCCTTCAGTCCACTGGTTGATGCTTTACCCCCTGAGTCAAACCAACCAGGACTGGAACTCTTTCTTTTTTCTTTTTAAATATATTTTATTGATTTTTTTACAGAGAAGAAAGGAGAGAGATAGTCAGAAACATCGATCAACTGCCTCCTGCACAACCCCCACTGAGGATGTGCCCACAACCGATGTACATGCCCTTGACCAGAATCAAACCCAAGACCTTTCAGTCCGCAGGCCGAAGCTCTATCCACTGGGAGCCAAACCAATTTCGGCTAAAACTCTTTCTTGGTCTAAAATTGTGGTTTCTTTGGAAGAGAAGAGTTCCTATTCTCATGCACTGCAAATGCAGGTGGTTATCTCATTGGCTTTCCCAAAGAAACACTGGTTATGCCAAAGAAACACGGTCACAAGATAATATGACCTTTATACTGGCCAGGACTTTTCTATTAGGGGTTTAAACCCAACTCAAACTGGCTGAAATGAATAAGGGTATTTATTTGCACTGACAAGTTGAAGTTCCAAGGTAGAGCCTTTTCTGGCAAGCTGGGTTCTAGGGGTTAAGAGGGGGCACCCAGTCTTTCTTCATCTTCTGGCTCCACTTTTTTTCTGTATTGGCTTCATTTTCAGTAGGGTCTCTCCAGCAGCATCACAATGACACATACCAGCTTCAAATCCAAGAGAAAAAAGACTTCCCAAGAATTCTGGGATATTCTTAAAACTGAATCTCATTGGTTTGGTGTGAGTCATGTGGTCCTTCCTGAACCAATCACTATGTCCAAGGAAATAGGCAGATTAGCCACATCTGTCATAGTATCCATTCTCCATTGAAACTGGGGTGGGGTGGGGCCAGTCCATCCAATTCAGATGGGCTGACGGCAGAAGGATAGATGGAAAAGGAAACTTGGGGGGAGGGGGAGAGAGAAAGGGGAGGCTAGTAACAGAAGAAGGAAGGTTAGACAAGTGAAAATAATAGATATTAATTTTAGTTCCCATTAAGTTATGATTTTCCTGTAGGTATTGTATTAATCTCCCATGGCTGCTGGATGGCCTAAGACAATAAATCATTCAAGATTTTAGAGGCCAGAAGTCTGAGATCAAGGGATTGACAGGGCCATATTCTCTCTGAAGGCTCTAGGGTAGAATTCCTTCTTTGCCTCATCTAGCTTCTGGTGCTGTCAGCATTCCTTGACTTGTCGCTGTATCACTCTAATCTCTGCCTCTGTAGTCACACTGCCTCCTCCTTTTCTGTTTTTTCAAGTCTTCTCCTGCCTTGCTCTTATAAGGTCACTTGTCATTAAATTTAGGGCCCACCCAAATAATCCAGAATAATCTCATTAAGATTCTTAATGATGCTCTATCCACCAAGCCAAACTGGCCAGGGCTGTATTAATATTGATAATAGTTCATAATCAAGAACTGAAATGGAGCCTTAGTTGGTTTGGCTCAATAGATGGAGCATCAGCCCACGGACTGAATGATCCCAGTTTCAATTCCAGTCAAGGGCAGGTATCTTGGTTGCAGGTCAGCCCTAGTCGGAGCACATGCAGAAGACAACCAATTGATGTGTCTCTCTCATATCCGTGCTTCTCTCTGTCTCTCTCTCTTCTATTCTCTTTAAAAAATCAATGGAAAAGTATCCTTAGGTGAGGATTAACAAACAAAGAACTTGAATGGAAAGTCACTAGCAATAATATGCCATAGAAAAGTACTTTCAAACCTGATTTCTTTTCAATTCAAATGAGTAAAAAAACATTCAAAATCTCAACCATTGGCCTTTTCTCGACTAGGTAAATGGTCGTAGGAACCTCCGTCTACATTAGAGATAAACAAGATAAAAATCTTGTGACTAAATTAACAGGAGCTCCGACTTCTCAAAGAAGACAACATCGGAATACATGTTTTCAAATAGATGTCATTTTGTCCCCTATTTCCACCCACATTCAGCCCAAGCAGCTGCCCTTTCTGGTTGCTCAGGTTGGACGGGAACACACTGGTTGCTGGTATTTTCCCTGAAGGCATTGTGGCAGCAATTCTGAATTCAGATCCTCAGCTATCACTGGGGCTGGGCAGGTGGCTCTGTGCTTTATCAGTGGGAGTAGTCTTACAGGTGTTTCACAAGGCTGGGGACTGGGAAAGAGTCTGATCCCTTAGCCTACCCCCTTCCCAATTCAGGAATTAAGGGGCATAGATTCTCATACAGATTCTCAGGTGTGGGTCTGCTTTTTTTTTTTTTTAAATATTTTATTGATTTTTTACAGAGAGGAAGGGAGATAGAAAGCCAGAAACATCGATGAGAGAGAGACATCGATCAGCCGCCTCCTGCACGCCCCACAGTGGGGATGTGCCCGCAAGCAAGGTACATGCCCCCGACCGGAATTGAACCTGGGACCTTTCAGTCCACAGGCCGACGCTCTATCCACTGAGCCACAGCGGTCTCGGCTTTTTTTTTTTTTTTTTTTTAATAAAAACCGTCGGGGGTGAGAAGGGCGAGGAGAGTTGGGGGTCATGATTTCTGCTCCTTTTCTGTATCCAGGGAACATACTCAGCTTATACCTGGCACACAGGAATTGAACTGTATGTACATTGGGAGTGTGCATTTCCAGTGTTGGAAGCAGAGCGATGTCATAGAAAGACCTCTGGCCTGGGACACTGGTAGGCAGATCCTTCTCTGTCCACCACTTTGCTCAGTGACCTTAACTGGCACCTTCCCATCTGTGCTCTGCAGCCCCCTCTCCTCCCCCTATTTAAACAAGAGGATTGGACCAGATGCTCTCTGAGGCATCTTCTAGCTTCACTATCGCTCAGATGCAGACGCAATTATACCCTCCAGGCTGAGAATCTGGGATACTGGTAAGGTTCATTAGCTGCTTCTTTTTCCAGAAAGCTTGCTCCCACACACCCTGAGGTTGCTGATCTAACCAGGACCCTAAATCAGGTCCCAGTTATGCCAGTATTAGTCATTCATCAAACAGGAATGGGGTGCCCCCAGGTAGGTGCTGGAGCTAGACAGATGAGTGAGGAGCAGGCCCTGCCAGGAGGAGCACACAGCCCAGTGAAGGGGCCAGATGAGTAAATGAAGATTGCATCACGCTGTGGTAAGTTCCACTATAGGCTATGAATGAGGCTGCCTGACACACAGAGAATGGACACATAGATCTGTCTGGGGTGGAATCAAGAAGGCTTCTTGGGAAAGGTGACCCCTGGGCGGACACTGCAGGGTGAGCAGGAGTTACCTGGGCCGAACAGGGATCCAATCCTTCATAGTCCTCACAGCAAGAATGCCCACTCAACAGGTGCTTGCAAACCGCCATGGACACATTGCTTCCTCTAAACACAGGGCGGGAAACAGTTCGCACTTCACTGAAGCCCAGGGGAGCCCAACTTTGACACAGACCGGAGACGGCAGAGCGTGGAGGCCAGCAGCGGCATCTTTGACAGGCCAGTATGGGATGCTTGCAACCTGCGTTCTGTGCACAGATCACACTTCCTCCTCTGCTTTTTTCCCCCTTTTCTTTTCTGCTGAAAGTTTGGGGGAAGGCACGTACAAGCTGTTGGCTTCTGAGTGTCTTCCTAAGCTCTCCTCTGATTCCACTTAGTCACGGCAGGCTTCTTGGAGGAAGTGCTCAGAAAGAAAGGGGAGGACTAGCTTGACTAATGAAGCTGGCATCTTAGCAAGAGGAGTCTCCCAGGGCCCCTTACTACCTACACCCAAGCCACCACCCTGCCCAGCACTTGACCTTTGTTCCTCTACTTACCTCCCGCCAAGTAGAACCAGATTTGACCAACTCCTCTTTTCCGTTTGGCGGTTGGGCATGTCCCTCAAGTTCGTGGTTCCTAGCCTTAAGGCAAACTGGTTCCGGCGCCCAGCATCTGGACTTGGGGACCTGCAGGCTGCGGCTCCTTCTGGCTGTGAATTACCTTGGAGGCGGCGCCCTGGCTCCGCCCCCTCCCGCCGCAGGTTCAAGTGTGGGTTGGGAGCTGGGCGGTGAGGAGCACTCCCGGCTCGGCTCACACGGCAACCTGCTCCCTGCTCGGCCTCCAGGCTGCCGGCGGCGGAGCCGGAGCCTCGGGACCTGGAGCGGCGCTGAGCGGTCCAGCCCGAGCGCGAGCCCTCACCGCGCGGATCTCCAGTCCCCAAGTTCACGGGCGCCCCAAGAGGAGTCGGCTCGCGCGGGAGGCAGGTGGCGCCGGCTCGGGCTGGGCGGCGTGGAGCCCGCTCGGCCCCGCGAGGGTTAAGCCTTGCCGGCTCCTGCTGCCCGGCTGGCGGCCAGCTGCCTTCAGGGAGAGGCCGGAGCCACTGCCCTGACGGACCCGGAGGGACGCCGTGAGCTGGGGCTGAACCTACCTCAGCCCCCTCCCCGCCCCCCTCCCTGCTTCCAGGAGGAGCAGAAAGTGGGGGCTGCGGGTGGGGAGCCCCTGCCAGTTCAGCCCCGGGTGGCTGGAGAGCCAGGGGGGCAGCGAGACTCGGAGATGGCCGATGAGCCCGACTGGCTGGACTTGCTGGGCCGGTGGACCTATGGAGTTGACCCCGGTGGGAGAGTCTTCTTCATCAAGTATGTCGCGTTGATTTCTTATTTCTTTAAAGTTGTCGAACTTGAAAGGTGGCAGGGCTGAGGGCGGCTGGTGAGGGCAGGGGGACGCAGTGGCTGGAACAAGGGGCATGACTAATAAGTTTATCACAAGCTAATTTGAATGGGTCTCCCGCCTTTTCCTGGGCGATCAAAGTCCAGCACAGACTCAGCATTCCTGAGGCTGGAAGGGCAGGGCCGGGCAGGGCAGGTGCCTGCCTTCTCTGCCTTCTCCCTCCTCCGTCTCACGCCCCAAGGGGAGGATACTGGACCCAGGGCCCGGGCTGCAGCTTCTTCTTTTCTATGCAGCCCAAAGAACGGGCCGGGGCTGAGTTCTTCCTCTCTTTGTTGTCCCCCACCCCCCTTCTTAAGGGAAGACTCGGGCTAAGTGACAAAATATCAGGGGACCCTGCCCCTACCACCCAAGTCCTGGCACTTCGTCACCTCAGGACTCTGTCCCCAGGCCCGCAGCCTCTCCTTCCTGCTTCTTTATGGGGCTGTGGTCCAGAGGAGGGAGGGGATGCCCAGAGTACATCAGCATTCTTCAGAGAGCAAGCCTCTGCTGCTCGCAGTAATATATTAGCACTGTTATATTAATTCCATAAACCGAAATGGCTTTGGCATAATCTCATTATAACAGAGTGGCCCCGCTGGCGCTATTTTGGCCGCTCGTACTATAGTCATGCTTTGCCAGGAGAGAAATCTCCCGAGAATACAGCAGGTCTATAAGCACAGCATCCTGAACTGTTCCCCACCCAGGCTGAGTTGTCTCTTCCTCAGGAGAACCACACAGAACAGGAGAGCTGAGGGGATCTCAGATGCGGCCCCTCCATCTTTAGATGGGGGAGCGAGGTCTTCAGGTGGGGAGTACTCGGCTGAGATAAAGCCACTTGTTATCAGGGCTCGGACTCCGTCCAGTATCTGCTTGCTGACTTTAGCCATTCCCCGTCCCCGCCTGTACATCTGGCCCGAGATTTCCCTCTAGTGTTTCTCAGTTTCCTCATTTGCTGTAGGCCTTTCTTCTATAATTATCATCACTATGATCATAATTGAGGTTGCAATTAGATTATCTTAGAAATGACCTCCATTGAAGTTCTTGATCCTGCGTTAGATTCCTTTTTGTTGTTGTTAGATTCTTTAATAACAGACATTCCCCAGAATTAAAACTGGAGTTTCTACTGTCACTGGTTTGAGACTTTATTGCTCATAAGAATCACCCGAGGAATTTATGAAAAAGGCTGACCTGATGCTACCTGCAGGTGTTCAGAAGATCTGGGGTGGTGCCTGGGCATCTGAATTTCCACAAGTTCCTCAGTTATTCTGGTGAAGGATTAATTTGACTCTCTTCCTCTTTCTTTCCAATCTCATTTGCCTTCTAGCTTCTCTTCTTTCTTTCTTTTTTTTAAAAAAATGTGTTTTTATTGATTTTTAGAGTGGAAGAGAGAGGGAGAGAGATAGAAACATCAATGATGAGAGAGAATCTTTGATCAGTTGCCTCCTGCACACCCCATGCTGGGGATTGAGCCCACAACCTGGGTGTGTATTCTGACTGAGAATAAAAACATGACCTTCTGTTTCATAGGTCGACACTCAACCACTTGAGCCATGCCAGCTGGCCTTCTCTTCTTTCATTCTACAAACTTTTATTGAGTGTCTGCTGCAGGACTAGGCATTGGAAATAAGGAAGAAAAAAAAAAAAAAGGAAAAACAGATTTTTTTTTTCTTGAAGGGGGTAGAAAGAAAATGAAAATAAATACTTAGGAAATAATAGGATACATTCTAGAGGGATTTTCATGATGCTCCAGGAATACAAGGAAGAAAAAATGAATGTTTTCCGAGAAGGAAATATTTAAGCTGCTTCGAGAGAAGAGAGACCAGAATGAAAGGGGCCTTGAAGCAGAGGCCTATGGGAAGGAAGGCATGATGTGGACAGGGCACAGGTTATCTAGAGATGGAGTGGAGGTTGCAGAGATATGGTAGGATAAGGGGTCTGAACCTGATTCTGTAGGTAAAGGGAAACCAAAGATTTTAAACAGAGGATTAGCATAGTTGAGCTACATTTTATTTTATTTTATTTTTAAAATATGTTTTATTGATTTTTTACAGAGAGGAAGGGTGAGGGATAGAAAGTCAGAAACATCGATGAGAGAGAGACATCGATCAGCTGCCTCCTGCACGCCCCACACTGGAGATGTGCCCACAGCCAAGGTACATGCCCCCAACCAGAATTGAACCTAGGACCTTTCAGTCCGCAGGCCGATGCTCTATCCACTGAGCCAAACCGGTTCCGGCTAGAGCTGAATTTTATTTTTTTAAATATATTTTATTGATTTTTTTACAGAGAGAAAGGGAGAGGGATAGAGAGTTAGAAACATCGATGAGAGAGAAAGATTGATCAGCTGTCTCCTGCAGACCCCCTACTGGGGATGTGCCCGCAACCAATGTACGTGCCCTTGACCGGAATCAAACCCGGGACCTTTCAGTCCGCAGACTGATGCTCTATCCACTGAGCCAAACCGGTTCCGGCTAGAGCTGCATTTTAGAAGGCTCCCTCTGGCAGCTGCATGGACGGAAGATGACTTGAGAGTGGAGAGCAGTTAGGAATCAATTGCAGAAGTCCAGCTGATGGGAAACTGAATCTGGATGGTGAGAACAGAAGGGAAGGGGAAGGAGAGGTGAGAGAAAGAGGAGTGGAGTTGAGAGCATTCATGTACTGCCTGAATATTTGGAGGAAAGGGAGGAAAAAGGAAGATTTGAAGATAAATTTCAGAATTGTTTACGTCAGGTTGACAGAGATCATGAGTATGGGAAGAGGAACAGATTTTAGGAGAGATAAGTTCAGTGGGAAAATTCCAAACTTGAAGTCCCTGTGGGATATTCAAGAGGTGATGTCTAATAAGACAGAGCTTGAAGAGAAGGGCCTGGGCTGGAGAGTCCTGAAAGTCATCATGTGGGAGTGGAACCACCTAGGAGTATGTGAGAGAGAAGACAGAAGGTTACCAGGCAGCACCTATGTTTAAGGAAAGGACAGAGGAAAGAGAGGATGGAGAAGACCACCAGGGGTCACAGAGGTGGACAGTACCAGGGCCAGGGAAGGGTGCTGCCTCAGAAGGTGAGGAAGAAGGATGTTAGGAAGAAAGGAAGAGTCAATAGAGAAGTCAAATGTGTCTATTGGATTTAGGAACTGCGGGGGTCTTTAATGACCACTAGGAAAGTGGTTTTAGGAAAAGGCTTGAAACAGAACAGGCTTGCAGGGGTTGCTAAGTGGGAGACCAGGAAGTGGGGACAATCAGAAGGACTGGTTTCCAAAGGGAATGTTTGCTCACTAAGAAGGGGAGCATGAGACAGGAGCTGGAAGAGGAGGCAGCACTGAGAGGGAGGCCGAGGGTCAGACCGTGGAAGACATGAACAGGAGTGATGGCTAAAGGATGGACCTGACAGGGAGAAGGAAGCTGAAGATACCAATCTTCAATAGACTATACACTGAGTGATCTCTGAATACATAATAATCTGGCCACTCAGTGTGTGTGTGTGTGTGTGTGTGTGTGTGTGTGTGTGTGTGTGTGTTAGAGGCCTGGTGCATGATTTCGTGCATGGGTGGGGTCTGGCCAGCCTGGCCAGGGGGAGAGGGCAAGGGTGATTGGCCGGCCTGCCTGCTGGTCGAACTCCTAGTCGAGGGGTTAATTTGTATATTAGCCTTTTATTATATAGGATATACACTGAGTAGCCAGATTATTATGCATTCAGTGATCATAATAATCTGGCCACTCAATGTAGATGCCCAGTAGAATATGATTCTATAAAAGAGAGGAGAGGGTGGCAGCTACCCCCTTGGCAGAGGGATTTGCCTTAATGGAGCAGGCAGCCTCTTCTCCAACATGAAAAGATGGTGGGGTGGGGGTGGGGAGGGCAGAGAGGGGGAGGCCATGGCTATGTTTGAGATGGGGTGGTTAGGTCCACTAGGAAAGGTTCTGACCTTGCTTTCTATTTTTCTGTGTGTGAAATAAGAGAAAAGATATTCATTGAGAAGGGGTGGGTGGGCGGGGTGTGGGTGGAGAGAGGCAGGCGTAAGACTTGAGGTTGGGAAAGCCTTAGAACAATCTGCAAATAGCAACTGGCTGGAACCTCCGAAGAAGATTCTAGGGCCCAACTAAGCTTGGATACTGTGGATTTGCAGTGACATCAACCCTCCCAATTCCACGGGGTCCCTGTCAGCTCAAAGCTGGAGTGGAGATAGGCTGTGACTGCATTATTCTGGACCAGGGGCTAATGGGGGTGGGCCCAGGGGAAGAGGAAGTTGAGGGTGTGGTGGGGCTGTGCCCACCCCATGACCTCATGATTATTCATCATATTTAGGCAAACTGAGGGAGCTGACAGGGTGAGAGCAGGAGAGGGATCAGGGGCCATAAAGTGTCAGGGTGGCGAAAGGGGAGGTACAAGAAGGAATTGTCTCTTCACACATGTCAGCTCTGGCTGGATTTACTCTTCCTCAGCCGCCTCTCCCATTGTCTCCCATGACCAAAGCCCCGCCCAGAGGCCATCCCCGAGGGCGCACAGTGTCTCCAGGGTCCCTGGGGCTCTAGAACAGTCACTTAGTTCCTTGTCTCCTCTCCTCTAGAGAAGTGGGTGAGCTGGGAAATATCCTCCTGTGAAGGGTGTCCAAACTTAGGGAAAAATTGGTGGAGTCAAGAGAAAAGCAAGCCTATTCCACACAAAGATTTGGACCTGAATGTTCAGAGCAGCGTTTATCAGCAAGCGAATGGAGGAACACACCACCATATATCCTACGATGGAATACTACTCAGTAATGAAATGGAACAAGTTATTAACTCATGCTACCACGTGGGAGGAAAGAAGGAAGAAAAGAAGAAAAGCAACAAAGGGGCCTAGCTTGCATGAGTCACTTATATAATATTCTAGAAACTCTAGAAAATGCAAACTAACCTGTAGTAACAGGAAGCAGACTCGTTGCTGGGGGGAGGGGAAGGCTAGCAAAAGCTGTGTGTGTGTGTGTGTGTGTGTGTGTGTGTGTGTGTGTGTGTGTATGTTTAGAGAGAGAGGAATTACCACAGGAAAAAAAGAAAATTTTGGGGAATTCACTTCTTGATTTATGTGGTAGTTTCATGAGTATATATATATATATATATATATATAGTATGTTAAAATTTTAAATTAAACCAGACGTTTTAAATATGTGCAGTTTATTATCTATTTTGATTCACTAAACATTTTGCGAGCCCTTCTTAATAGAATTTGTTATATTCATTAAGGTATTAATTATAGCTTAAAAGCACTGGATGTCCTGGGCCCCAAGGACCTCCCACCTCATAACCTGGATGACAAAGGTGGTCTGAGAGTCTCTGCTCCACATACCTGGATTGGCCAAGAAGGTATGGGAGAAGGCAGTGCTACTTGGCTGGTGTGGGCCGAGAAATACCCACGGGCCATCTGCCCTCGGATCCTCGGGTAGAGCCCAGAGGATCTGCCCTTGGGGAGCCCACCCCGCTGGGAGGAAGATATTAGAAAAACTCAGGTTTTATGGGGGATGGGTCTGGGTCTGAATCCTGGCTTCATCACTGACGAATGTGTGTCTTTGGGCCAATGACTTCACCTCTCTGAACTTCACATTCGTCATCTGCAAAATTCCTAATGTGAGGGGATGTTGTGAATGAAAATACATGGTGTTATAGACACCAGCGACTGCTGGCTCACCCCATCTCCTCCCTTTTTATCCACCGAGGAGCTGCCACTTAAGGACCTTCCTTGTTCTTCTCACGTGACTTCACCATCATCTCAGATGTCACCTCCCTAGCGAAGCCCTTGTCCTGTTGCTCTTCTCAACTTCATCCCAGTTAGTGCTCCTCCTCTGTGATGGGACAGCACTATACTCGGCTATAACAGGGGTTACACTTCCTATCACATCACCATGTAATTTGATCATTAAAAATTGAGGTGCAATTGGCATACAACATTATATTGTGCTGCTGCCTTTCTATATGTTTGTTTCTTTGGGGTCAAGGATCAGACAGTGTTCCTCTCTGAATCCTCAGGGCCCGCTCAGTAAATGCTCTGTGAATGTGAATGAATGAATGAACGAATGAATGAAGGGAATGAGGATGCTCTATCTCAAGTGTCTGGGATCAGACAACCAGTGTTGATGTGAACTCAGAGGCAGATCTCTTGAAACTGACTTTTTTCTCACTGGTTTTCTATAGTGATGAGGAAAAGTCAACCAGTTGGGTGCACCCTGGTACGAAATCACCCATCCAGAGTGGATTCTGCTCCAGCCCAGGTAAGAAGCTCCTCTGTCTCTGTTTTGCAACAGAAAAGGAAGCAGTGGTGTCCATCAATAGATGAGCGGGTAAAAAGCAGTGGCACATGTACACAGTGGCGTAAAAAGGAAGAAAATGTTACCCTTTTCAACAGCATGGAGGGACCTGGAGAGCATGATGCTAAGTGAAATAAGCCAGTCAGAGGAAGACAAGTCCCATATGCTTTCACTCATAAGTGAGATCTAATGCACAAACCAAGCAAAATAGAGACAGACTCATAGATAGAGAGCAGACACACAGCTCTGTGGGGAGGGGCTGTTGTGGGGAGTGGAGGGTTTGAGGGGAAAAAAAGAACTCATGGACACTGACAACAGTGTGGTGGTTGCCAGGATGGGGATGGATGTGGAGGAGGGCAGAGGGGCTAAATGGTGATGGGAAAGAAAATAAGCTTTTAAGAAACAATGAAAGGACGCAGTAGCTTGAGGTGACCATAGGACTTTGCTTCCGACTTTTCCTTTCTCCACGGATGGGCTGAGGGATATTCCGCCCACCCTCTGGGGGACATTGCGGGAGCATTGATGCTCACTCTCAGGGCTTCCCAAGCCTCCGCTCTGCAATTAGTATCTGGGGAAGGCCTCTGAGAACAAAGGCTTCGCTCCTCTCTCACCTCCTGCGCAGTCAGCAAATCCCCTTCATCCTGAGCGTCCCTGACTTGGGCAGCGCCTGGCCCCCAGAGAACCTGATGCCGGATGGAGCTGTTCTCTGTCGGGGCTGCCAACGTAGGCGCCACCAGCCAGGAGCTGCTGAGCAGCTGAAATGTGATTAGCGTGACTGAGGAACTGAATTTCAAATGTTAATTAAGCTACATTTAAAAAGCCCAGGTGACTGGTGGGAATTCCTTCATGTGGGGGGGAACCTTAGAGAAAAGAGTGCAGGGCCAACCCTGATTGCTTACTACGAAGCAGACTCCATTCCCAGCAGGGAGGGTTGGGAGGGGCGGGGAGAGCAGCCAGGCGAGGGGGACACATACAGGCAGAGATTTTAGCCTAAAGTGAAGAGGTTAGACAGGGAGAAGCAGAAGGCCTGCCCAACTGAACAACCAGTCGACCAATCGACCAGTCATTCTCTTCGGGCCAGAGACCCCTATGCAGGGGCCTTCCAGCCCTTGGCCTGACCACAGAGCAGGCATGTGGCTCTGAGTGTCCGGTCCCCTGTGGGGCATGGTGGCCCTGCGGGGCACACTGGGTTAAGCTGTTGACTGGCCCACAGCCTGCTTTCTTTTAGATTCCAGGCTGGAGTCATCATGGTTCTTTAGCTGGAAGGGATGTCAGGGATCCTGGAGTCCAAGTCCTTCATTTTAAAGTAAGAAAACTGGGGTGGGGGATGAATAGGGAGTCCTAATATAGGGTGACAGAAGATTTGACTGGGTGGTGCGTACACAGCACAATATACAGATCTTGTAACATAGAAACTCACACCTGAAGCCTATATGTTCGTGTTGACCAATGTCACCCCAATACATTTAATAAGTAATAATAATAATGATAATAATAATAAGAAAGAAAATTGAAGAGCGGAGAGGAAGTCCCTGGCTCAAGGCCAGTAAGTAAAGCAGAATCGGGGTTCAATGCGTAAAATGTAGGGGCCGAGTGACCTAAGCTCCCACCTCAACTCTGCTTTCTATTACTGGCCATGAGCAAGTGATGTAATTTCTCCAGGACTCGGCTTCTTCATCTGTAGAATGGGGGTAGGGAATGGCCCTCAGAAGGGTGTAGCACAAAGCATGCAAAGAGGCACCGCCAGCAGAGGTGACCGCTGTTATTATTGTCGCTGTTGTGTTTCTGACAGACAGCAGGGCTGCTGCCTCGAGGTAGGGCTGTTTCCAGTCTGAGCCTGCCCACTTATTGGGACTCTAGGTAGGACTGGAAGATGCATAAAAGCCTGTGACCCGATTCTTTCCATTTTGGCTGTAGCCAACTGGTTGTCCAAGGCAGGGAAGGGGTTAAGCTGCCCCCAAAGCTTGCTGGGAGGGCAGCTGTCTCAGCGGGCACTCAGCCTGGACCAGAATATAAGCACTCTTGGTGTTGCCCAGGCAGAGAGGGCAGTGTGGAGGGAAGTTACTGGAAGACACAGGGGGCATCATCCACCCTGGCCTCTTTCCCAGGCACATCACAGTGGCAGGATTTTTTATGATTCTGACCCAGTGGGGTATCCCTCTCCTTGGGGAGGCTGCCAACCCACGCCCTTCTGAATGGCAAGGTCCTCCCACAGGGACAGAAGGGAACAAGTGGCATTTATGGAGCCGCCCGGAGGGAAGAATGTGAGCTTTGGAGGCAGCAGACCAGACTTACATTCCGGCTCCAACATTTCCTGTGTGACCTTAAGCAAGTTGATTAACCTCTCTGGGTCCCAGGTTTCTTATCGATAAAAATGTTCAGGACGATGCCTATTCGGTAGTGTTGCTGTGCAGAGGAAATGTGCTAGTCGTGGTAAGATGTGTAGCTCTGAGGAGGGAAGCACTCGCTACGGGGTAGCTGCTGTTGTTATTTCTCTGGACCGAGCCCTGGGAGGGGAGGTGGGCCACTCACTGCCCTGCTGTGCTGAAGCAGCAGCATTATTGGCAGCAGCAACTATTGAAATAGATCCTTGAATAATGACTGGGCTCTCCGCTCTATGGAACCCAGCTGACAACATGGCTGGAGAGATTCAGACCTAGTAGAATATTTTATAAAACCTCCGGCATTTAGACTGACCAGAAAGGTGGCACTGTTGTCAAGAAAATCTACCCCTGTTTGCCAACATGTCAGCCAGGGGCCTCTTGCATCCCAAAATAAATGATCTCCCCCAGATCCTGCCTCTGGTTTCTCAAAAGACTCTTTCACCTCTGTCTGGGGTGGAGGAGCCCTGTTCGCTGGGGAGACAGGACGCCACCAAGGGGCTGTTTTGGAAGGGTGGGCAGGATGACAGGTCACTCAGAGATGGGTGGCCGAGCCTTCCAGGGGACTGCCCAGGCACCTCTGGGCCAAGGTGAGCTTCCTCAGCTATTCAGTCCTTGCCCCCTCGGCGGGTCTGTGGTTCTCACTCAGCATTTCCTATGTACAATTTTTTCAGAAGTGCTATTAAAAATTGTTTAAAAGTCTATTTTCCCGGGACTGATTTCCTAGGTCCTTGGGATCTTGTCTCGAGCAGAATTTGGAGTAATAACACTGGCCTGGGTGCTCATTATCGGTGAGGCCTGGGCAATGTCACCTGTGGCTCCAGCGTCCGCGGCTGTGATGTAAACAGTCCTTGGGATGATCCTGAGGACCCTCCCAGGGCCACCGCCTGTGTGTGTACTGCTGTACTCCAGGGGCTGGCACAGAGCCCTGCACAGAGTAGATGCTCCATAAAAGTTTACTGAATGAATGAGCGAATCCTGTGGAGTGACGACTCATTTGGTCCCTCTCATTGATATGGGCTAGAAACAGACCAATAAGAATAATGGACACAAAGGGTGAAATGGCCCTAGCCAGTTTGGCTCAGTGAATAGAGCGTCAGTCTGTGGTTGGAAGGGTCCTGGGTTGGATTCAGTCAAGGGCATATATCTTGGTTGCAGGCTCCTCTCTAGCCTGGGCCCTGGTTGGGGCTCGTGCAAGAGGCAACTAACCAATGTGTTTTTCTCACATCAGTTTTGGTCTGTCTTTCCATTTCTCTTCCACTCTCTCTAAAAATGGATGGAAAGATATTCTAAAGTGAGGATTAAAAAAAATAAAGAAAAGGTGAAATGCTGGTTTGAACGCTGTTGGCTTGTCTGGATTTTCCTGATTCTCCCAGCACCCACCCCTCCTGGGTGCAGGTTGGGTAGAGGGGCTGAGCAGGCGAGAGGGTGATTCTGTGCTGTGCTTTCTCGCAGGTTTGCCCAGGGGCTGGGAGATGGATTCCACCCGGGAAGGAGCCGTGTATTTCATCAAGTGAGTAAGGCGGAGCTCGCTCCGGTCTCCTAGGGAGGGTGGGGGGGCTGCCTTTGTGCTGGTCACCGATGCCCTCTTGAGCAGGGAGAAAGCTCAGGGTCTGATTTCTCACCAAGGGCTTTGTGGAGCCTCTCCTTTGCCAGGAGGTGTCATGGCTTCTGAATGAGCCACAGATAAAGATGGGTGTGTGTGCATGTGCGTGTGTGTGTGTGAGGCGTGATTTCTGTAGGTGTTGATGTTGGCCTGCGAGAGCCAGTGTCATTCGTGGGAGGTTTTCTCAGGTAGGGTGGGGTGGGTGGAGCACTGGGCTCGGCTGCACGGATGGGAGGGAGATGGCTAAGAGGAGAGGCTGCTGCAGGCACAGGACAAAGGGTCTGAGGAAGGAGACGCGCACTGGCTGCCAGGAGAGACAGGAAGTGAGCTGGTGGGAGGGGAGGGCTGAGTGGGGCGCACACATGGGCAGGTTGGGTGGTCACAGGCTGCTTCCCTTACTCCTGTTCTTCTGGAGGGGGCATTGCGGTCCTGACAGTGACAGGCGTGAGTCCTGTGCTCTGTGTTTGCTCAGGGGTTGGTCAGCCCCTCGGTGGGCTGGATAGCTCATGCTCTCAGCAGTTGAAGGTGCCACTCTCGATGTAACCATGGAAGCAGCTCTCTGGGCTGGGATGGTCCACAACTACCCGATCGGACTCCTTTCCCTCAGCCTTGGCCTGGGTCTCACCACCTCCAGGCTGGGTCCTGGCTTTGCTCCCGTGGGTGAGGCTCGGCATGCTCGGGCCTGTGGGCTTCTCCGTCTGGCCTGGCCTCAGACTCTGCAGGGCTGGTAGAGAAGACGGCTGCCCAGAAGGGGCCCTTGCCCAACCAGGGAAAAGGGACCCTCTTCTTTCCTTCCCCTCCCTCTCTTCTTTGAAATCCTCATCTGCCTGTTCCATGAGGTCACTTTTCCGTTTCCACCCCAAGGCCCGCCAGCACTTACACCAGCTTGACAGTTAACCAGATTCTTAGAACAAAATCAGCACCCAAAGATGATCTGACAAATGAGATGTTTGGGAAATAGTTGTGATACTACGTGGCGCTCATAGCCTGAGCTTCCCCAGAAATGGAACCCAAATCCTTCTTGCATCAGTTAGGATGTTTCTCCTTTGCTCCTTGAAGATGCATCTTAGCTTTCAATGGTGTGCATTTGGTTTTTGGGATTGCTGACTGGAGCACTTCCACACGTACCATCTCTTCTCATCAGTCACAAAGGCTTTGCACCTGCTATGGTCTGGCCCTGTCTTCCTCTCTCACTGCTGGCCAACCTCGGTGGTTTTCATCTTTTTTCTCATCACACCAAGTTTATTCCTACCACAGGACATTTGCATTTGCTGTCCCTCTTCCTAGGAACACTCTCCTCCCCTTTCTGCCCATCTGCTTCAGCTACCAGTTACCTCCTGCTTCAGCTACCAGCCTAGAGCATGTCCAGTCCTGAACTCATTGCCTTCCCATCATCAACACCTACCCCAGGTTCTTCAGCCGTCCTCAAGCTGAGTTCATGCCCACATGGACTCTCACCTGGATCATCCTGGCCGCCTCCACCGTATTTCCTGCCTCCAGGCCACGCTGCCACAAGAATGCTCTTGTTCTACAATGCAAATTTGGTCATTTCACTCTCCATTGAAAACCTGTCATGCTTCCAGCTCCAGGATAAACTGAGGCACCCATAAGGGCTTTATCATCTGGGTTCTGCCTTCTCCAGCCTGGCCTCCCACACTCCCCAGTTTGCCAGACCCAATGGCTGTGGCTCCCTCAACACTCACCTCCCTTCCATGCCTGCCAGCCTTTGCGAGTGCTAATCCCTTCTCTAGCATGCCTCCTGTCTGCCCGCGAACTCTTCCTTCAAGACTGCTCGTTGTGTCACTCCTTCAGGAAAGGAAGCCCACCTGTATTGTAATTGCTTGTTTACACATGGTCATTTTCCCCAGATCAGTGGTTCACAGTCTTGAGTGTGCATCAAAATCTCCATGAGGGCTTGTTCAGACAGAGAGCTTGGCCCCACCCCTCGAGTTTCTGATTCAGAGAGTCTGAGAGTTTGCATTTCATAACAGGTTCCCAGGTTATGCTGATACCACTGGTCCATGGACCACACTTAGAGAACCACTGTTCTAGACTGAAAACTCACCAAGGGCAGGGCGAACATGTGGTCAGAAAGTCTGGAAACAGCCCTAACCGGTTTGGTTCAGTGGATAGAGCGTCAGCCTGCAGACTCAGGGGTCCCAGGTTTGATTCCGGTCAAGGGCCTGTACCTTGGCTGCGGGCGCATCCCCAATAGGGGGTGTGCAGGAGGCAACTAATTGATGTTTCTCTCTCATCAGTGTTTCTAGTTCTCTGTCCCTCTCCTTTCCTCTCTGTAAAAAAATCAATAAAATATATTTTAAAAAAAGAAAGAAAGTCTAGAAACAGAGGTGATACTATTTTATTACATACTAGAGGCCTGGTGCACAAATTTGTGCACTGGTAAGGTCCAGCCCACCCACCCCTGATGAGGGTTATCAGGGGAAGGCTAGCTGGGGTGAAGGGCCGTGGGTGGGGCAGGCCGGAGCAATGGGCTGCAGGCATTTTGCCAGCCGGCCCTGTCCCCAACTGGGGTGGGGAGTCCTCTCAGGAGTGGGCTCAGCTGGCTCAAAAGCTGCAGGTGTTCAGTCAATTTGCATATTACCCTTTTATTATATAGGATTTTAACAAACCTCAACAAGCCATCTATTCTGCATTCTTGTCTGTTCCCAGACTTGCTGGCCACTCCACATATCAGGAGCAGCAGGGGACTCTGAGAGCTGAGCGCCTTACTACATGATTTCATTTAATCCTCACTCCAGTGTTGTCAGGGAGATGCTATCATCTCTAACTATCTGAGCAAGTAAATTGAGACTTAGGAAAATCTGTGCCATGAAGCTTGTAGAAAGCAAAGCTGGGCTCCAGCCCCACGTCTCCCCGATTTCCCAGGCTGTGCTCTTAGCAGAATGCTCCACTGTCCTCAGCATCCCTGGCCCCGGGCTCGGACAGGGAGGTGTTCAACAAACCCTGACTGACTGAATGGCCCACTCTCCTCATCCTCAGTCCACAGTTCATGACACTTGGTTGGGGGGTGAGTTAGACACTCTGAGGACCCCAGCCTTGCACCCCAAAATGTAATAATAAAAGCGAGATAGCCCTAGCCTGTGTGGCTCAGGAAAGAGTTGCCTGTGCACCGAAGGGTCTCAGATTTGATTCCCGGTCAAGGGCACGTACCTGGGTTGCAAGATCCATCCCTCTGGGGGTGTGTGCAGGAGGCAACCATTTTATGTGCCTTTCACATCTCTCTCTCTCTCTCTTCCTGCCTCTCTCCCCTTCCATTACTCCCTTCTACTCTCTCTAAAAAGCAATGGAAAAAAATATCCTTGGGTGAGGATTAACGAGCAAAAAAAATGAGGTATTCAGACAATGTGGGAAGCTATTTTTTTTCTTCTAGTACGGATGAGTCAAATTTCAATGAACAAATATTAACCTTTACCCAGATTCAGACACATAGAATTGTGTCAGTAAGTCCTTCTCTTCTTGGTGCTTGGGAGATGGCTCTCATGGTATCTACAACTGGTGTCCTTGCTGAAGTGTGCCTGTGATTTGAAGGTGTCATTTACCCGGAAGGAAGGCGTGGTGCAGAGAAAAGAGCAAAAGCAAAGGGTTAAAATGTGGGTAAAACCCATCGCCAGCCTTGTGCGTTTACAGCATACTTCCAGGAGAGGGAGCCAAAGCAACATGATTGGCCGGACTAAGGCTTCAAGGGGTCGGTTCAGGATTGCTCCTCAGGCTGACCCGGAGCTGGTAGAGCCACCTCCAACTTCCTCTGCCACAGGTCAGCCATTCAGGGTCTGGTAAACTTCTTTCAAAGCTTGAAACATCTGGCTCTGCTCCCCCTGGGCCTGCTGAAGCCGCCAACTGCGGAGCTTGCCAGCCTGCCTCCAGTAGCACCTCTCTCTCCAAAGATGGTGGGGAGAGCGATGTGCCAGGGACAGAGCCACACCCCTGCTGACCCTTGCTCCCAATCTGGGCCCCTGCTGCTCCTCCCACTGGGTGCGGTGCCCCCATTGGCCATGCCCACCTGGCTCCAACCCTCTTCCAGCCCAGGGAGCCCCACCCAGCCGTTGTCACTTCTTCCTTGTTCTGGTCTGAATGCTTCCGCCAAGAAGGTGCCAGAATAGGCAGTCCCTCCACCTGTGCCTCTAGCTCACCCATGAGTTGCTTGCTCATCGCTGCACTGGGCTATGGGAGGCAGGGATGCAGAAGCCAGGGCTCTGTCTCCAGATGGGACACCCCAACCTGTGGGACCCCAGAAGCAGCAGGATCCAGGAAGTGCAGGGCAGGTGTCAAGAGCTATTCTGCTGACTCCAGAGGGCAGATGGGACACAGGAGAGGTCACAGGGCAGCATATAGGGTAGTTAGTGCCCATCCTAGCTCTCCCCTCTGAAAGGCAAATGGCGCCCATGAACAGTAAAGAAGGGGACAGATGAGGAGAGAAGATAGCAGTCCAGGGCTCAAGTGCAGACAAGAACATGGAGGCTCGGCAGTCAAGTAACTTGTTCAAAGTCCCTCAGCCGGTGAGAGATGGAGCTGGGGCTCATACTCAGGCAGGCCCGCCCAGGTCTTTCATTATACGGCTCCTTTTGGCTCCCCAGTTGGTGTGTTCTGGAAGGGAGGGAGGCCCGTGTAGACGTGGCCTGGGTGAGGAATGGGCAGGGCACATTTGAGGGGCAGCTAGCCCGTAGAGGTAGTTCCTCTAAGACCCCGTGATGGGTGTGGCGATGACCTGAAAGGCAGGGAGGACCCGAATGCTTGGCGAGCTGTGGACTTTCTCTGAGCATCGGGGCTGTGGCTTGAGAGCAGAAAATAGAACTTTGGAAGCCTTCCTCCACCTCCTCCTGACACTCTTCCCAGCTCAGATGCCTTCTTTGCTGCAGAAACAGAGAATTGGATTTGGCCGAGGGCGTCTATTTTCTCTCTCCAGCTCACCGTCCTGGTTGGAACTCTAAGACCCTCTTGCTGTATCTCCCCCATCTTCTCTCCAGAACGAGGGCACTGCCCCCCACAGCAGTCCTCCTTTGAGCAGCCCTCAAAGCCACCCAGATCCCCCAGAAGCATCAATGCATCCCTTCCAGCTTCTCAGGGGATCTGTGGGCTCGTCTGCAGCCCTCGCTCTCTGTCTGCCAGAGAGGAAACCCTCTGAGCAGGCCCATCTGTCCGTCTCCTGCCTTTCCCAACTGCCTGAGGATTTTGTGGGATGAGGGGTCCCTGTCTCTTCCCCCACCCTCCCTGCCCCCTCCTGGGTGCTGTAGTGTCCCAAGGCCATTGCTGCCCTCAGAGCCCCGCACGTTTGCCTGTCCGGAAGCCAGCTCTTCCCTGCCGGCACTGTGGCCTTGCCAAATCCTGGGGAGCCAGGACAAGTGGGTTGGGCTTAACCGGTCCCACCTGGCACTGGGCCTGCACCCGGGACTTCTCTGCCACTACAGCTGAGTGGCCTTCCCCTAGCCGATGAGCTCAGCATCTCAGCTGGGCTGGGCTAAGGGTGGGAGGTGGGGACCATGGGATACTCCTCAGCACCGAAGCTGCATTTCTGATTCTTCCATAGTGGAGTTTTTTTTTTTTGTTTTTTTTTAAAATAAAGTCTTCAGTTGGTAAAAATGATGCTTATACTCAGATTATATTTAAAAAGACTCACAGAGAAGGATACATAGTTGTATTTGAATGAAGAGGTTTAATTTTAAAAATTAAGTTGTTCTATTAATAAACGTTTAACACAGAATAACCATGTGGGTGGGTCCTGCAGATGCCCCCCCTCCAGCCCCTGCCTTGTGAAATGTGTCTGTATTCAGGAGTGACCCAGGAGCTCCCCTGTTTCAGGCTGCAGCTTCCGGGTCTCTGGGTGGACTGGCCCAATGAGCTGGCTGGGAAGCTAGGGCAAGGGGGAACAGAGGGTGGGGGTGGGGGGGACATTCCATATTTCTGAGTTTGGTTATAAAACTCAATATTTCTATGGCACTTATCCATTGTCACAGAGAGTCTATTACTTTTCTGGCATCCACAAAAATGTGAAGAAGAGAAGGAAACTGAGAGAGGGAGCTATAGAGAGATATATAGATAGATAGACAGACAGATAGACAGAGGGATAGATAGATCTCTTAATGGTATGGGCTTGTTTACAGCAGAAATAGGGCTGCAGTCCTGTTGTCTGAAGCCCCCCTTCTGCCACTGATCCTCATAATGCAAAACACAGGTGTCCCTTGGATCAACCAGCATCTTTGACTAAGGTCACTGGAGGCCAACTTGGGTTGAGGATCTAAGTTCTGGCATCTTGTCATGGACTGCAACCAGCTCTAGAATGTTCTTTCTTTAAATTCATTGTGCAGGGTAGGGAAGGGGGATGTGAAGGCACTAGGGCCCTGGCCAAGCCCTCTTGACACCCAGAGATGTGCCCACCTCTTGGGTGGACAGCCACAGAGGTGAAGGCCACCAGAGACAGGCCTGGTGAGTCAGACCCCTGGGCACCTTCTGGCTCCCTGCACTCTGGTGAAGAACTGAAAAATGCAGCTTATTCGGAAAGTGGCCCCGATGCCCTTTGGGGGGCAGCC
Organism: Lasiurus cinereus; assembly: GCA_011751065.1. Lineage (NCBI taxonomy): Eukaryota > Metazoa > Chordata > Mammalia > Chiroptera > Vespertilionidae > Lasiurus > Lasiurus cinereus. Next base: position 8,273,608 of record JAAGEH010000042.1, on the reverse strand, counting down.
TTGTCCCGGTGGAAGAAGGCCAGGAGGGCTGGGTGGATGTATCCCTCCGCTCCCAGGCAGGCAGCATGGGTGGTTAGCAGCTTGTCGCTGGTGTAGATGGAGTTAAACCTTTCCGGGGACTCTTTACTCCTGATCCTAAGTGACAGCTTGGGGAGGGAGGGTCACGTGGCCCTGAAATCCCCTCGGGAGCCCACGGAGCATGCCCAGCTGCTTCTGCCTGGGAAAGATGCTGGATCCTGCAGTCCCCACAGCAGCATCCTCGCTCTGCGCCAGGGACCTGCCAGCTGGAGCGATGACTGATTAGACCAGATCAGATCCGGAGCCCTGCTCTTCCGAAGGGCCCTGAGGGGCGGGAGAGGAGGACCCCAGCTGGCCAGAGCTGGGGGAGGGGTGCTCTGGGGCCCAGAGAGTTATAGCTTTCATCGAGGGGCTCACACCTCAGAAGCTGGTGAGTCTGTTTTGATGCATCATGTAGACGAGGTGGGAGGAGGGAGGTTGGGCTCTGGTCCCGGCTGGCAGCCGCCTGCCCTGTGAGTCCGGGCTGCTGGCACTGCCGTGCCATTGCTTTCCCCTCCCTTATTCTTGGCAACGTTACTTGGGGATCATGGATTCTGAGAATGCTAATGATAGCCCTCTCTGTGTCTCCCCACCATGTGTACCCCCCCAGCACCCCCAAGAGGGGCTGCTGTGTTTGAATTGCACCTCCTGGGGCCAGCTTCAGGAGGCCAGCTTGGACCCCCAAACTAGCTAGAGCAAAGAGGCCAGCCCCACCCTGCCTCTATTCTTGCCGGGAGAACTATGCTGATGGCCAGCAGGAAGGAAAGATGGAGGGAAGGCCCAGGACAGGCTCAGGTGGGAGGACTGAGGGTGAATGTCTTTTATGGTCAGAGGTTGGGTCCAAGATCTCCTGAGGCTCTTGGGCTCCTAGGGGCATCTGCTCTCTGGGGTCTGTGATCAGGTGGGAAGCACCTGAAGGACCTGGAGCCTAGTGTGTGAGGGCATTGGTGGGAGGTGCTAAGGGGATAGGTCTTCAATGTTGGGATCAGGCTGCAACTGGTAAGAGCCTTGGGATGCTTGTGTGAGGTTCTGGATGAAGGAATGAGATTGGGGAGCTGGCAGTGAGTGGGGTGGGGCTCTTTGCAACCACAGGCAAGCCAGGGAAGAGCCAAGATGGAGGGGACAGTCGTAGGGTGCAGGGGGGAAAGCGGTGGGTGGGGATGGGTTCAGAATCAGAGTCCAGGGGATTGCAGCCTTCAGGGCTTGGCAGACCTTCCCCATCCCTGTAGGCCCTTCACCCTCAATCCGGTGGTGTGGGTGGTGGGCTCTGCAGGGAGCCCTAGTAGGCCTGTCTCTGCTTGAGCCTGGGGTCCAGATGTCCAAGGGGCAATACAGGCCACCGCCCCACAGGTCCCCCAACCCTGCCTCCAGGTCCCCCTGGAGGAGCACGGCCTCCACCTCATTGCAGCTGCACGTTAGCATGGGCAGGACATGAGCAGGTCCTGAGCCGGAGAGGTGGGAGGAAGGGCGATAGACCCAGGCCTGAGACTCCAGCCGCCTCCAGGCGGGGGCAGCAGGGCTGAGTGGACTGGAAGCAGGCAGCTGTGTCTCCTCCCCTCTCAGAGTGCTGGGCTGCAGATAGGAATCATGAAAGCCCTGGGTTTTCCAATGGGGGGCAAGGCGACAAATGTGTTACTTGGAGTGTAATTAATCCTGGGCTGCACAGGCTCCGGACAATGGGGGCTTTTTAACATTTTTATTTTGCCAGGTCGGTTTCTTTTCCTTCTGTGCAGGAAGGTGACGGTGCACGACGCATTACAGATAATTACCTTTACCCCGTCTGCCTGGATTGAGTTGGATTCTTGCTACTCAGAGTAAATTAAATAATTACCAAGGAAGTCAGTGAGCCAGGCAGCCAGCCCTGGCTCCTGGGCTGATCCCAGGGCCTGTGGGACGGAGATGCCCCCACCAGGCCAGGCCTGTGTCCTAGGGCTCAGAGCTGAGGGAGCTGACGGGGTTCAGGGCCTGGAATGGGAGAGATCGAACGAGAGTGGGCCCAGACCAGAGTGAGACGCACTGTGACAGCCAGTTCTGATCAGCTGGTCTCTCTGAGCCCATTTCTCTTTGTCTCTCCACAGGCTGTTTAGGGATGTTCCCTGAGGCCCTTGGCACCGAGCATTCCCCACGCCCCTCTCCCCAGGATGGTCAGGAGAAAGAAGGCTGAGATTGGCTGCAGCAGCAGGGGTGGGTCTTGGTTCCTAGAGGTTTTGCACAGGTATGAGCTCTGGTCTGAGGAGGTCTGGGAGCCAGAGCATCCATGAGATGACTTTGGCAAGGCCATCTGCAACCTGTTAAAACCAGTTAGAGACAAGAGAGTCTACTTTGGGAAAGATTAGAATAAACCAGGAGCAGAGAGCAAGAGGAGTTGAGAAGAGGCTGAGAGACCCTGCTCCGGGAATCTCTTCGCACCTTCCAAGATAGCATTAGCTGACCTCATACACTGATTCTGGTCTGAGTGATAAGCGAGAGTTGGTGCACCACTCTCAGGGCTGTGGAAGGAATGCCTGGCTGGAATTCCAAGACATGGGTTCAAATCCTGGTCCAAATTAGTAACTGTATGATTTGTAGCAAGTCTTTGTTTCCTGGTTTGAAAAATGGGGGTTAGTATCATCACCCATCTAGCCAGTCAGCTGCTAGGTGAGTGATGCCTGTGGAAGTGCTTTCTAAACTGCAAATAATTACACAAATGTCATTAGTATCAACATGGGTGTTTGAACAAGTATATCAGAAGGTGATGCTTTGACACCAAGGCCAGACAGGCGCCTAGGGGGTTCATAGGAAATGTGTTTGGGCAGATGGTATTCAGGGTGACTGTCAAACTCTCCCAGGTCACTTCTTTAGTCTCAGTTAGGGTTAGTTGTTATTGTATGAATTCTGGAAATTGGGCCAGGCAGTCATCGCTGAGCTGATAAACATTCAGGGACCTTTACTCCTGTAGGGCCTAGGAATCCCCTTCACGGAGGAGGGAGGGTCACTCCTGAGCTCTGACATCACCAAATCCACCCGGTCTAGCTCGACATTACCTGAGAACCTAAGTCTACGGTTGCAGGTGCCAATTTGCCTTTAATTAGTCTAATACTTGCCTGTTAAAATCTGCCTAGCCTCTGGTGGTAAAGTCATTTTTCTGATTTTGCTTGGCTCCTGAGTCCTCATCAGCATCAGTGGGCCATCCAAAGCCTGTAGGCAAGCCTGCTTGCCTCAGCTGAAATGTTGGCTGCTCCACTGGGGAACTGAAGAGTTCATGGCTGGAAGGGCAATGGGCTTTTGGTGAGGGTGGATGGTGGGGTGGGACAGGGTGCTGATGGAGGGGTTGTTAGACGTGTTAGGATCATAAGGTCTAGAACCCAGGTTCCCTCCTTGGAATCCAATCTTTTTCTCCCTTTGTGCCTCAGTTTTCCAATCTCTGAAATCTCAGGGTAATAATTCCTGTCCTGCCTTATCTGAGGTTCAAACAAGTTCATGTAGGAAGTGGCTCTATCTGTAAAACAATGCAACACGAAATGGCTTTATCACATCAAGTGAAAGCTCTTTAAAGTTATACAGGTGGTTCTGGTGTGCCTGACTACTAGTTTCTGGACCTCTGTCTAGTAATTCTTCATTCCCACTCAGTCTTCTCATACTGTCCACACTCCCCCAAACCATGGGCGATTTGAGGGTGTTCGCACATAGTAGTAGGTGCTCAATAAATGTTGGTTGGGTAATGTGAAGCTTTGGATGAGAGGAAGTTTGGGGAAACGGTCATGAGAAGCCTTTGATATCAGTGGTGGGGGCATTTGTTTCCCATCCTGCTCAGCCTTGCCCCACCCTTCACTAGACGGGGCTGCTTCAAAGCAAGAGATGGTCCTAGTCATCTCTGTCCTTGTGATATTTCATGCAGAGCCAGGCACAGAGCAATTATTTGATCACAGCGACTTGAGTGAATGAATGAGACAGAGTAATGTGGTAATGAGTGCATGGAATCCAGAGTCAGATAAATAAGACTTGGAATCCTGGCCCCAGCACTTCATTTTGGCAAATATTTACTGTTTGTTCACTATGTACCAGGAAGGTACTAGGTTGCAAATAGGGATTTTCACAGTCTAGTAAGAGAGTAGATGTGTTAACAAACAATTGCCTATGTAGAATAGGGACATATGCTACATATGTGGGCAAGAACTGAGAGTGATAGATCTCCCAGGGAAGGGTTCCCAAAGGAGGGGAGCTGAGGGTGGGTCTCATCAGCTTGGAAAAGTCACATAATTGTTTTGGGTGTCTGTTCCCTAAGCTACCATGGGAGCAGACTAAAGCCTCCTTTATAGAGGCAAAGATGAAATAAAACAATATGAATAAAACACCTGACACCAAAAAATCTTCAAAAATATATTTTTATTGATTTCAGAGACAAAGGGAGAGGGAGAGAGAGATAGAAATATCAATGATGAGAGAATCATTGATCAGCTGCCTCCTGCATACCCCTTACTGAGGACTGAGCCCCCAATCTGGACATATGCCCTGACTAGGAATTAACCAGTGACCTCTTGGTCCTTGGGTCAACACTCAACTGCTGATTCACACCTGGCCTGACTGAATAATCTATATACATATATAAAAGACTAATATACAAAGTGTCCCCTTGGGAGATCAAGAGTTCAGAAGTTCAATCACTTGCTTTGACTTGCTCTGACCATCAGGGGGTGGCTCAGAATGAAGGAAGTCTTTGGCAGGCAGCTGGGGAAGGGAGGCCCCAGCCAGCTGCCAGAAGGAAGGCGCTGGCCGGCAGCAGTAAGGTTCTGATCCACCCTGATTGCCAGCCACTCCTAAGGACTCTACCCATGCATAAATTTCATGCACCGGGCCTCTAGTATTTTAATAAAGGTTAAAAATATTTCCTTGAAGCCAGGCCAGGTGGGTTGGGGAGGGACAGGAGCCAAGAGCTCAAGGAATCTTAGAAGCTTGTTCATACTTCATCTTAACTCTGCTAATTAGTGCCTACATGGCCTTGAATAAGTGCCTTCATTTCCCAAAGCCTCAGTTGCTGAACCTGCAAAGTGGGAATAAGTATGTTTTGTGGATCAATGGAGAGACTTCACCCAAGGCACTGAGATTGTGCGTGGCACATAATAAGTGCTGATAACGATTCTTTGTTATCCTTTTCAACATATTTCATGGAGAGGCTCACTGTGCAAGACACACACATGTTGCATGCATGTTAACTCTCCGAGAGGGAGGAGGGTGAGGGGGGCTCAGGATTAGGCTGAGTGACAGGCAGTGGCTGTTCAGTCTGAGAAAATTCCTTGATCTGAGGTGACTGGAACTCTTGAAAGGTTGGAGGGAACAGGCCTGAACAATGAAATTGGGGGGAGGTGGGGTGAGGTCATCTGTGGCTTATGCCCCAGGCTGGGGGAGTCTGCCTCCTGGGAAACTGAGAGGTGGCCCCCTGACAGCAGCACATAGGTCCTCCTCACCCCCATCTCCACTATTCACCGGGGCTAGTCCTGTCCTGATGGCCAGATCCCCGCGGCTCAGTTGCCTGGCTGGTCCCCTGACCTTCCTGAACAAGACAGCCTGGCAGCCATGCTGGGTTGCCGTGGTAACTGGCAGCCTCCCAGCTGGGTTTCCCCGGTAACCAGTTGCTGGTATTGGAGGAGAGGGTGGTGAACTGGGGGGAATTAGCTTCAAAAGAGGCAGAGAAGAACAGGGTGGACCAAGAGGAAGACAAACCCCAGATGCCCCCAGCACAGCCCTCTCTTCTCACCCTCAGCGTATGGGGAAAGCCTGAGAAAGGCAGGTAGGAAAGGCTGCTGTGTTGTTTCTGTGTGTGTGTGTGTGTGTGTGTGTGTGTGTGTGTGTGTGTGTGTGT
>JAAGEH010000042.1:8245501-8264242 GCA_011751065.1 Lasiurus cinereus | reverse complement strand
TGTGTGTGTGTGTGTGTGTGTGTGTGTGTGTGTGTGGCGGTGTGGGGGAGGGGAACAGGAAGGCTCATGGTTGATCCTGCTGTCCTGTTCAGGGCAATGAATGCTACTGTGTCCCTGTTAGGGTGTGTGACCCAACCAGCTCCGCATCTCTCCAGGACTGTGCAGTGGGTGAGGCTGTACCCAAGGCACATGGGTCCTGAGCGGGAATAAAGAGGGAGGTCCTCAGACCTGCCTCCTGGCAGAGCCCAGAGGTGAAGAAAGCAGGGAGAGGAGGGAGAAATAACCTGAAGAGCAGGAAGAGCGCCCGGCAGAGCTGGACATACAGCGGCGGGGAGGGCTCCCAAGGAGGGAAACCCCGAGGAGGCCAAGGGTCTGAGGGAGGGCAGCGGGGTCAGCAGGGGTGGGGCTGCCTCTGGCCATCTGTTCTGAAGGCAGAGGGGCACATGGCCACTTAAAGAGTCCAGACCCCAGAAAGGACTTTATCGAATTCCAATCGGGGCCAGCGTCCTCCAAATCTGATGTCGTCAGAAGCAAAGCCATGTCACCCACACTCAGACTTACTCAGTTATATTTTTTAAAGTGACCTTTCATTGGCTGAAATAGCCAGCTGGAAATAGTTGTTCTGAAATACTTTTAAAGCATACATGTCCTTCCCTTTGAAAATTTGTACATCCCCGCAGTAACCCGCACCATGCCTTATAGTCCCTGGTGCTTAACCCCTTCCTTTCCACCTCCCTGGGCACTCTGCTCGGGGATGGGGCAACACGCAGAGGGTAAGAGAGGAGGTCGAGATTTCAGATTTCAGCGGACCCTTGAACAATGTGGGGGTCCGATGCTCCGAACACCTGCACCGTCGAAAACCCACTTATAGCTAAGTCTACCCTCTGCATATGTGGATTCCCGACGGAGGAACTGACCAAGATCAGTAGACACAAATCTGCGCTTACGTTGGCCTGAGCAGGTCAAAGCCGTGTTGTTCAAGGGTCAGCTGTATTTCCCCACCGAGCTCAGAGCCAGGCCCACGGCCTCCGGTCACTGGCGGAAGGATTTGCAGGGTGAATTGGCTCGTATCCTTCTCTGCCTTCCTCCTTGGACATGTGGGCTTGTCACTCATGGGACACTCTCATAATGTCAGCAAGGTGCTGGCCCGCAGTGTAATTTGGGTTAGGAAACACTAAATCTCTATATACTTTCTATGATAACTCTATATTTCTTTGAAAGGAGAGAGCTATTTTCAGCCAGCTTAGAGGAGTTCATCCCTCCCACAAGAACTTCATGACATAACAGGTTTGGGAAGTGATTGTCAGGAGAAGCTCATTTGCTTAATTCCCACAGTCCTTTGGCTCAATCAATAGCTCTCCTGGGTAATTGTGCTCTGGTCACGTCCTCTCTACCACACACACAGAGTTGGTGGGCAAGTGGGTAAGTATAGCTCCTTTAAACACTGTGCTCTGGTGTCAGAGGCTGGCTTCCTAAGTGGACAGACCAAGACAGGAGAGGGACCTGGCATCTCGCCTTGAAAGCAACCTTCCAATCCTTCAACATCGCCATAGCAGTCGCCTTGCCGGCCCCGACCCATGGCCAGCCGGCACACTTACACCCTCCCCGATAGAGAGCCCTGCTCTACCCAGCGGCTCCTTCCATCCATGGATAGCATCAGCTCCCGTCCTTCCCCGATGGTGGTCTTACACTTCCCTTTTTCTACCGTCCACTCTTTGGTTCCAGTTTGGCATCGTGGCCATTTCTTCCTGGGCCCCCTGGTTTGTCATCCTCTCAAGATTCAGAAAGTATCCAGACAGTAAGACACAGTGGGGAAAGACAGGCTCTGGGGTCCATCGGTCTGAGTTTGTGCCCAGCTTCACCTTCTGTGTTACTCTGTTATTACCCGTATCCTCTCTAAGCCTCCATTTAGCCATCTGTAAACCGTGAGTAATGGTGGTGCTCACTGCATAGGATTGTTGAGAGGTTAAACAAGTTAACATGTAAAAAGCTTAGAACAGTGCTTGGCAACTCTAAGCCCACCCAGGGCCTGGTAACCTCTCATCTCCTCCTACAATGGGCTGTGTGGAACTGAACACGGTTCTCCAGATGCCGTCTCCTCAGCGGGACCGATGCCCTCTGCTTGGTAGTCTGTTTCCATGATGTCAGGCGATGCTTGCAAATCACTGGTGTTTAAACTGAGCTTGTTGTTCTGGAATCCTCAGGTCGCTTTCCCCTGGATGGCTGTGAGGTTAGATTTCCCCTCTCCTACATAAAAGATGCGTCTGCTTCAGAGGGCAGGTCAGTGTCTAGGGGAGCCCAGAGCGGCCCTTTATGTTGGTTCCAAGCATACATGCCTCCTGCTGAAGCAGTCTGGCCCTTTTTATTACACTCCTCTGCCACTGGAGCTCCATTTGGAAAATACCTTGACCCACGCTGGCCTGCAATAAAATCCCCTGCTCTGTGGGTCATTTCTCTTTCACTCTTCTTTGCACTCGCCTGTCAAGTGAGCCGCACATGTGCTACTGGGACCTTTCTAACTTCCAAATCCAGTGCCCCTACTTCTCCTGCTTCCTGCAGGTGCCCCACGCATATTCACAGGTAAACCTCCTCGACCCTCTTCATCCTTGCTCTTCGTGGGCCAGCAGCATCTACAGCCCACGTAGAAGGGCAGACTCTCAAGATTTACCGGCGCCAACCTACCAAATCTGAATCTGTGTTTAAGAAGGTCCCCTGAAGACTCACAGGCTCAGGAAAATTTGGGAAGTACTGCTCTGCATTATCTCGCTTGGGGTAGGAATGAGGTTGAGGGGAGGGGAATCCCATCTTCCAAAATCTTGCTATCAGTCCTGCTGAGAAAGCTCCTGGGGTCAGACACAATACTATTTCCAGCTATTTGATCACAAACCCTCCACTCTCCTCATTTGCTTCTTGGAATGCCCATAGAAAGGTTTTTATAAAAAAAATTAGAGGCCCATTGCAATAGGCCTTCCTTCCCTTGGCTGCCTGCATTAGTTTTCCTCTGGCACCTGGGACCCAGGCCTTTGCTCTTGAATCTTCTCCGCCACCTATCTTCCCCCTCATAGCAGGTGCCCATCTTTGTTGGGTTAATTTGCATACTCACCCTGATTGGCTGGTGGGATCACAGAGGTGCAATCAATTTGCATATTTCTCTTTTATTAAGGTAGATGTATGAAAAATAACTCTAGATTATGTTTCCCCTGTTTTATAAGTAACATGTTCTTGAGCATATGTCAAACCTTTGGGTTATATACAACTGGAACCTTTTAAGTGTTAAATGTAGGGTTTTGCATTAGTGATATATGCTGATATGAGGCCATTGTTATTTCAGATTTCAATCCTGATTCTGTTTAAGTGTGCTGGCCATCCTCCCAGTGTTGGCTTTGTCAGTAGCAAGTCTTGTAGCATTGTCTTCTGCGTCTTTATGCAAATCACAGATGAAGACTGGAACGTGGCTGGTCGGGAACAGACCTCTGTTGTGCACCACTGGAGCCTCATTGCTCGGTTCAGCCAGTGTTGAGCATAAGAGCTGAATCCATGTAACCAGTCACGCTGGTGGGAGGTGGGGATCTGCTGCAAGGCATGGCTGCCCCAGACTCCTGCTTCTTTATCTGCAACCAAGAAAACTGGAGGAGTCACCAGCATCTGTTGGGGTGCATTAATGAAATTTCTGGATCTGGCCGCCCTCACTCAGAGATCCTGACTCCACTGATCTGTAGTGGTCCCAGGGTTTAGTATTTTTAAAGAAGCTCTCTGGAGCCCTAGCCAGTTTGGCTCAGTGAATAGAGTATTGGCTTGTGGACTGAAAGGTCCTGGGCTCAATTCTGGTCAAGGCCACATGCCTAGTTGCAGGCTCAGTCCCCAATAGGGGGCAGCAAGAGGCACCAATCAATGATTCCCTCTTGTTGATGTTTCTAACTCTCTCTCCCTTCCCCTATGAAATAAATTAAAATGTATTTTAAGAAAAATAAAGAAGCTCTCTGGGTAATGCTAGTGTGCATTTGGGATTAAGAATTGCGGGACCAGGTGATCACTAAGATGACGTTATCTTCTGGGGCCTCTGGCCCCACAGCCTAAGCCCTGCTGTGTTGCAGCATGTGTCTTGCAGGGATGGCCTGCTGACTGGTTTAGGGCAGTGGCATGCATAGGGTATGCCATGCAGACCACAGGGCACCTTTGTGAACGCCTCCTGTCAGCTGCTTGCTCTTCTAGCCTTCTCCTTGGGATAGAACAGTCATCTTTGAATCTCTGACGCTGGCTTCTTTCTCTTTCTGAGCATGCTGCCTAAGAAAACTAGCCAAAGGCCAGCGTAGGTCAGTTCAGTGTAAGTCAGTAGGGACGGCTGTCTGCCTGGTCCTCTCTGCTTTCTGTGTCTTTCCTCTGTAACTGGGAGTGAAGGTGCCTCTGAGGCCCTGCCTTCCTCTTCATCACTTCCCTCTGGCTCAGGGCTGCTCCATGCGGGGCTGTGGCAGGTCCCAGGAACCTTGTCAGCCAACATGTGAATGCACACAGCCCGCTCTGGCTTGGGTCACAACACCTTCATGCCCTGCTTGGCTCATTTGGGGCATGACTGGCATCTGCCCTGGGGCTTAGGATGTTGCTTTTTGTATTCCTCTGGAGTAGTATCGTCCCAAGATCTGTGTTACCCTGTCCTGTCTGGTGGCTGCTGAGTGCTGGGTGCTGGGTACTCTGCAGTGGACTTGTTAATTGGCGCTTCAGCTGGCTGATTGAGTCTAATGCGTGAACATTTAGCTATCCCGGCAGCCGCCTCTCAGACAGCTGTTAATTGCAGGCACGAGAGTGACAATAATTATGGGATAATGGGTGGCTTTTGTGTGAGTCCTTCTCCCTGCACTATGTCAGCAAACAGTGAGGATTTGTTTTCTAACATTCAGCTGCCCTGCTGTGGAGATGCCTGGATTCTCTGTTCACTCGTCACTGTCATCCAGCCCAACCCAGCCCTGCCCCCTCCAGGGTTTCACCCACATCCCCTGGGGACAGAGAGCATGTGCCCATCTTCCAAAATATTATCTCCCAATACCCAGGCAGCTATGACCTCATGTTTGTGAGGTTGAAATGGTGCTTCACTAGAAAGTAGTACTTAATCAACCCTGGTAAAAAAAAAAAAAAAAAGGGTGATAAAGACTACACTCTTCCTCATTCCAAGGCTCTTCTTCGTTAATTGTTTTATATCTTTGTCATTAGTGTGTAGCTTTCTGTCCTGTGTCATGAATTTTTTGTTTGATGTTATTTTATATAAACACTTCATGTATGACAATGGTCCATAAACGTGTCACTCTAATAGCTATAAATAATTCTGTCATGTTACTCCATTACTGTATAGCTCTTCTCTTAATATTGTGAATTTGGGTTGTTTCCAATTTGTTGCTATTATGAATAGCTCGTCTATGAACATCTTTTTATGTTACTGACTTTCCTCCAGTTATTTCCCAGGGGCAAATTGAATGATGAGTTATATTGATCTGGTATCATGTCGGGAAGAGTTGGGAGGAGTGGGAACTAGAGGCTATTGGGAGAGTGTAACTGATTCCCTCCCCTGTCTCTCCCTGTGCACACGTTCTTCATTTTCCTGTCCATTTTGAGTGTGATCTTTGCTCCAACAACCCTAGTAACACCCCAAATTAGTAATGCAGAGACTTGGGGTTACGGTTACCTGTTGCTGCATAATGGATCACCCCGAGATATAGTGACTTAGAACAACAATGTGCTGTTATGTCCCAGGGTTCTCTGAGTTACCTGGGCTCAGCTGGGAGCTGGCCTGGGTTGTCTCCTGCCCTTACAGTTATCTGAAGTCTGGACTGGGCCAGATGGCCAAGGTGGATCCTCACATGGCTGTCACCTGGGAGCTCAGCTGGGGCTGTCAACCTGTGCACCTCCATGTGGCGGCTCCATGTGACCTGACCTTCCCTCAGTGTGGCCGTCAGTTCTAAGAGGAGGGAGTGTCTCAGAGAAAGAATATTCCAAAGGCCCAAGTGGAAATTTTAAGGCTTCATATGCCCTAGCCACAGAAGTCATACAACATCATTTCAGTTACATTCCATTAGTCAAACTGAGCCGCAGACCTACCCAGATGCAAAGGAGATGGAAAGAGATTCCACTTCTCCCTGGTCGGAGTTGCAAAGAATTTGCCTTCATCTTTGATCCTCCACCAGTGAAAACAGAAAACATCCTATGAATCCTTAAGCGAGGCCAAATGAGAGACCCTTTCCCTCCATTTCCACTCCAAATCCTGCCCATTCTCACAACTCAAGGGTCATGTGATCTCATTCCAGAACCTTCCATAATGGCTCCAGGAGTCATCTCTTTTCTTGCATTCCTCCTCCCTCACCTTCCTAAACTCCCAAGGCTCTGTATCTTTGTTTGCCCTTGTCTTACAGAGCTCTTATCATATGTCACAGCATTTGGTGATTTAATGGACTTGGCTTCCTATGTTGTCAATTCCTGCTGGAAGGCAGGGATTCTGCCCTGTCCTTCTTAATCTCTACCTACCCTACCCTAAAGACCCCGTAAAGTGCCTGGCATGTAAGAGGGCTTCCGTTAAGTCCTATTCCCTTCCTCCTTTTCATACATTGGACACTCCACTGTCTGTGGAATGAATGAGTAAATTATCTTAATGAAGGAGGACAGGAAAGAGGAGACATTTACTGAACATTTAGTCTGTGCACTTACTAGTCTATCTAGGAGTTTCATATAAATGACCTTACTTAATTTTTACAACAACCTGTTCTCAGTTGTATCTGTTTTACAGATGTTGAAGCTGAGGTTCAGAGATGTTAAATACCATGTTCAAAGTGACATCATTAGGTCACAGAGAAAGTTATAGAGTCATGATCGGCACATAGGTCTTTGGGAACTTAGGTCACATGCTCTCTCCTGAATGCTTAACCTCTTAGAACCTCAGTTTCTTCCTCTGTAAAATGGAGAGACTAATACTTATCTCATAGGGTTGTTTGGATGAAAGCAAATAAGATGTACAAAACCTCCAGAACTTGGTGTAGGCATTCACTTCATATTGCCCATCATGACATGGCTTCTTGTTCCCAAGGGAATGACAAGCACTCTGAGCCTTTATGGTTACTGATGTAGTTGATGGAACTGCTGTCACCATCTTTGGGGGGGTGTGCTCTTCACCGACACACATAATTACTCTGGCACCGCACTTCCTAATTCCTTGCCTAGCCGCTTCTCCAGTGTGACCCCCGCCTTCTTTGTTATCACTGTGTAGACAGCTAGGATCCCAGTCACTCAGGCACTTCCCCAGCAGCTGAGACTCAGAGTCAGCCCTCCCACATCCATTGCCTTTGTTTGCTCTTTGAAAATAAACTCGAACAAGAGCTCATTAGTTCTCTTTTTCCCCCTCATCTCCATGCTCACATGCCCTCTACCTCTCAGCTCCAATTCATCTTCTGGTCCCTATCTCATCACCTACAAGGACTCCATTCAGGATGCTTTTGCAGTGGGATGCTTTGCCCAGTGAGTTAGGACATGGACCAGAGGAGACTGCAGCGCTGTGAAGGGGGCTGCTTGGTAGAGCTGAGGACAGGGGTGATTTATGTCTTTCCTCCCCTGATGTCCTTTCCGTGTATTGCTCTGGCTCTGGACTCTTCATTTTCTGGCTTGAGACGCTGCCCAGGATGGGAGGAGCTGGCTAGTCTAGGCGTCCACTAGTCTGGTCTGGGCTCTGTCCCTTCATTCCAAGCTCAGTTCCATCTCCCACTCCCCTGCCTGGCCACTGATATATAGCATCAAGTTGCCAGAATCACACAAGGCAGAAGAGGTTGGACTTTTTCTTTCTTTAACTCTTCCACACCCTTCCCTCCAAAGGTCCAAGCTGAAAAGCCAGGAAATCCAGACAGACCACAGTTTCTTATGGTTCTTTTCTCCCTGCCTGCAAGCTTCCTTCCTTTTAGCTAGGTTGTTTGGGAGACTGTAGGGCCCTGAGGAGGTGAGATAAAAGCCATCCCAGCAAGCCACCCTGTCCAGACCCTGTTTTCTTTACCACCCTGGTCTAGCACTGGCAGGGGGTTCTTCACAGATTGCTACAGGCTTTTGTGGTTCTGTTCCAGTCTGATTCCATTCCTGGGTGCCTGAGTTTTAACAGATCTTCAAGTGCAGAAAAGCATTCCCTGTCTCCATTGGATTTGCACATATTTTTCAGCTTTCCAGGGCTAAAGCACATCTACACTAATAAAAGAGTAAGATGCAAATGGACTATACTTTTGCAATGCCCATTAGCCAATCGGGACTGAGTATGCAAATTAACCTAACAAAGATGGTGGACTAATTTGCATACACAAGCGCCTAGTGGCTGGGAGCAGGGTGGGATGCTTGCCATGGCAATGATGCAGGTGTTCTGCACCGCTTCAGCTGCTCCAGGCCTCTGGGCAGTGTGGGAAGGTGGAAAGGTGGCTTCGGGTGGAGCGAAGGCAGTCTGGCAGCCAGGAGAAAGAAGACCTATTCTTGTATGAATATTCATGCATCTGGTCTCTAGTCTAGTATATTCTATGTTCTAGTATATTTATGTTCACAAGCTTGTGGTGGGGTGATCTCGGGAGATGGACAGCCTAATAGCACGTAAGCTGACCAGAGTCTGGCCTGATGGCCTCTCCTTTCACTGAATTCCAGTGTCTTGTAACATTTTCAGGGCATTTATGTTTTAAGTTGTAGGATGGTAGGAGATTATATTGGATAGATCAATTTGGGCTAGATTGTGTAAGGGCTTGCATTTTGACCTAAGAAATATGGCCTCTGTGCGGTAGGCAGTGGAGACACTGAAGGCTTGTGAGCAGGCCATGACCCAGTTGTCATTTGCAGAGAGCAGGGAGACCAAATGCAGAGGCATCTTTCATCTCCAGGGCAATGGGCCTGGGGCTGAAAGTTCAGACAGGCTGCTGGTTCTTGTGTGACCTATAGCCTAAAGACGACAAGGTACATTACAGACAGGGAAGATGTGTTGGAAATGGGAGCTTCTGGCGATACTGAGAACTATTTCAGGGGTTCAGGGGTGAGATTGGGAATCCAAGTCTTAAGGGTAAAGTCTGAGGATAAAGTTAAGTGAGTGGCTGGAGGCAGGAGGGCTAGGGCCAGGGCAATACCCCTTACGCAATTCCTCTTGACTCTAGAGAGGCTTATGTTGGCCCCTGCCCTGTGCAGGGGCTTTTGCCCTAGAACAGCTTAGAAGCATCTCTTTAAAAAAAAAATTAAAAAAAATATTTTATTGATTTCAGAGAGGAAGGGTTATCAAAGTTGAGGCAAAGTGACAGGGAATGTGGTAGGGCAGGGGCTGGGCTGGGGGGATTAAAAAGAGGGTACCGATCTGCCCATGTCTTATATGTCCATCTTCTCCATTACATGCACAGAATGGCCCTCCCCTGACTGCCCAGACAGAGAAGGAGGAGGAGGACATAACATGATGCCCTGTCACTCAGCTTTCTCCCAAGGTCACTGCTGCCTCTGCGTAGCCATCGCTGGAGCTGGGGTTGCCTGGTGTTGCTGCATGTCTTGTTGCCAAAATTCGGTTGCTCTGGCAGAGAGCAGGGGAAGGGGTAGCTGCTACTGCCCTTTCAAAAATGCATTTGAGAGGGAGCCTCCTTCAGACTGTTCTCCATCCTGAAAACAGCCTCTCGCCTCCCCCAGAGGGGCCTTCTCTACGGCCTCTCTCTGGTGGGGAAGGAGGGAGGGATTTGGTCCAAGGGGCCCAGCCTGGGTGTCTATACATCGAGTTGAGCTGTCTACAGTGCTGGGCTGAGGCCAAGCTAAACACCTCCACACCGAGTGTCTCATCCATCCTGCTTTTCTGGCCGGCTGGGGATGGGGTCAGGGCTATTGTCTGTAGGTTAACCCTTGGGAGGCCAAGGGGGAGGACAGTCCAATGGGAAAGTGTCTCTGTTTCCTAGATGGGTGGTCTCACCAAGTCCAGAATGGCAGGCCCGGAGCCCTCCTCCCATGATGATTGTATCAGAGAAATTGTTTGGATGCTCGATGTCTTAGCACATAAATGTCAGGTTTCAGCAGGAAAGGTGTCTTTGCTTCTTAGTCACTTTGACTGATGGCCCTACGTGACAGGGTTGTATGGCATTTGTCTTGTTCTCCCGTGCAGTAGTGTGCCTCATGGAGCTTCCAGGGCTAATGCACATCTCGTCCACAGTACCGGCTTCACCTCATCCCAGGCCTGCCCCAGGGAGGTTCCGGAGACGGAATTCTCTTCCTTCCCCACCCCTACCACAGTAATCATTGCATTACTTTTGGCCTTCTACGTTCCAGAACCAGGGTCAATGACCCAAGGGCTGGACCTCCGCAGAGGAACCTTTTACTTTAAACGGGCTGATTGAGATGTCCTTGTCTAGCAGAGGCAAGCTGAGTGGACATGTCTTAGTTTTAAGGGAACGTGTGCCAGTGAAACCCGGGGCCTGCCATAGAACAGCCTGTCTTTAACCCTCAAGTTTGCTTGGTCTGGCAGTGGGTGGTTCACTCCTGGTCCTGGTAGCCGGGCAGGTGGCTCCGAGAACTCTGAGAGCAGGACCAAGGAGCTTCCTCCCCGAGAGCAGGGCAGGCCTGTGCATGAGTTACCACCCGCTGAGCAAGGCTTGGGCTGCCCCAGCGGGTGAGAGCCAGTTCCCTAAGATGTGTGACCTCAGGTCACCTCCTCCGAGCCCCAACTGCCAATCAGCTGAAGACTAGGCTGTGACATGAGCTTTCCTGCCGTGGATTTGGGAGGCTTCAGTGAAAATACTCAAGGCATATGTACAGCTATGCCATGCCTGAGGTTATATGAATATTATTATTGGTAATATTCTGAGGAGGGGCAGGCAACTCTTGCCGTCTTAGGTTTCAGCCCCAATTCCTTGTGGAAGTTCCTGCAGCCACATTTCCTCCAGGGTGGCCAGGGGCAAGAAGGAGCCATTGGCTGTGGCTTGCCTGCTCCTCTTAGACCCCTCCCTCATCCCCCCACCCCCATTTCCTCTCCCCCCTCACCCCCTATCTTTGAGCCAAGCCCTGATGGTTAGAGAAACCCCCATCAACCCACAAATACCAGTCCCAGGGCCAGATCCTGCCTCCCGCCCCACCCTCCTTTCTCCTCCTCCCTTGCTCTTTCTTGCAGCGTTTTTCATTTCCCCCTGATGGAGCTCCTGGGAAGGGTGCCCGGGGCCTGGGGGCCTGGGTGTTCTCTGGCCTGGTTTGTCCTCTGCCTTCTCCTTATTCAGATGGCCGTGCAGAGCGTGACAGAAACCTGCCTCCTCCTGAAAGGTGTGGCAGGGCCTCTGGTTTGTGGTAGCGAAACCTCGCCTTTCTTAGAGCTTCGCTCCTCTGGGAGCCCGGAGCATGGTTCCTATGGTGCGTGCTCCCGGCTCTGCAGGTGCAGCCGAGGGAGGACCCGGACTTTATAGTGGAGCCTGGGAGGCCGTCAGCACTGCCTTAGTCACACGGCCAGGGCAGAGCCAGGATTTGAGTTTCAGAGTTGGGACAGCCCTGGGATTAGTCACGCGCTTCCTCGACTGTCAGCGAGGGACTTGGATCATGTCCTCAGTGCCTGCGGGTGAGGACCATGCCGGCCTGGCTGTGAGGGTGTGGTGGACTCCCAGGTATCCTTGGGCCCTGGGGTCCCTGAAGGTCAGTGAGTGTGAGGAGGTGGAAGGCGGTCATCTTGTCAGCTCAGCATGGTCATGAATATGGAACAGGCACCTGGAATGAATGCGGAATTAACTCTGAGTTCCCTTCAGCGTTGTGCCCCACAAGGGCAGGCTCTGGGCAGGCTCCCTGGATTGGCCACTTGGTCTGAGGTGGAGCCGCCCTTCTGGCCGCAGCCCTCAGGAGGCAGGTGGGTTAGCCCACTGGTCTCGTCCAGGAGCTGGCTGCCAGGAGGTAGGACAGGCACCAGCTGGGCCATGAGGTGTCTGCCAGCTGGTGCCCGGACATCCATCCTGGGCCTGGAAGGGCGGGGAACTCTCTGGGGGGAAATAATTGTGTTGGGAAGCGGGGAAGGGGTGTGTGTGCTACGGAGCGGGATGGTCTGTCAGTCAGGTTCTGTGTTCCCGGAGTTTCTAATTCTCCAGCTCCATCTGGTTATCCTCACGCTTTATTGTTGCTTCTTTCCCCCTTGTTTTTCTTCTCTCTCCTCCCCTCCACTCCCCTCTTCCCTCCCCTCCTCTCTTCTCCTCTTTCCTTTTCTCAGTTATATCCTCAGCTCTGGAATGTGCCAGGGCTGTCCCACTATTTCCTCCTTCCCAGGGCTCCTCCAGACACCCCGTATCCTCTCCCTTTCCCTCTGAAGTCTCCATCCCTTCCCCCCTCAGTCTGCTCTCCTCTCCCATGAGCTCCATGATCAGCAGCACCAGGAAGTGTTGCGGGGAGGACCCACCTGGGAGGTGCCAGTTGTTTGCCCAAGGTGGGGTTGGCGACAGCTTGGGCCCCTGGGCTGGGCTGGAGTGAGGCCTGGGGTGTTGGGCTCTTCTATGGCCTGCCCTTCCCACAACTGCTCCCCTCTCTCCTCATCCCCTTTCCCACCCGGCACCAGTGGAAGCAGCAAGGCAGCAGGCACTTGGTCCGGCCGCTGCAGGTGCTGCTTTGCGGTGGCACCATTTCCCTTCAGGATCCTGGCGCAGTGAGAGGCTCCACTCAATGTGGGGCTGGAAAGGCGTGGTTCTCAGCTCTGAGCAGGATGGTCTGGGAAGGGGGATGTGGGATTTGGCCTCAGAAGGCTGAGTGTGTTGTGTCTCCACTACTGGCCTGTGGTGGGGCCGTGGGAGGTTGCTTTCTCTTCTGTTGCACTGGCCCTGCCTCTGTCTGAGGCCTCAGGGGGATGTAGCTGTGGAAAGTGAGGTTCACTTGTTGCAGGGGAGCTGCTGGGAAGGGGAGCAGCCTGGGGGGCCTCTCCCATCACGCTTTCAAGTGTGGGAGCCGCAGAGGTCAGTGCCAGCTCCTGGGCAGCTCAGAGGAGCTTACTGCGGGCTGCTTATGGCATCACAGTGATGAGCGTGGGGGGTCTGGTCGCTGTTTTAAAACCTTTCATTGCAGAGCATTACACACACACATAAAAGTAGAGAGAACAGTATGACAGCCCCCATGTGTCTAAGCTTCAGGAGTTTTGAAGTCATCTCATGGCCAGTCTTGTTTTAGGTTTACTCCCAGTCCTTTCTACCTTCTGATCCTTAGGAAGCAAATCCTGGCAGCGTATCACTTCATCTGGAGAGAGGGACTTAAGGAAGTCATTATCATGCCTAAACAAAATTAGTAATTCCTTAATGTAATCAAATAGTCAGTTAATTTTCATATTTCTCTGAATATCATGATTCCCTCTAGTTTTCTTTTTAATTTGCATCCAAATAAATCTCCATATGGTGACTGGTTGTTATAGTTTTAAAAAAAAACATATTTTATTGATTTTTCACAGAGAGGAAGGGAGAGGGATAGAAAGTCAGAAACATCAATGAGAGAGAGACATCGATCAGCTGCCTCCTGCACGCCCCCCACTGGAGCTGTGCCCACAACCATTGTACTTGCCCCCGACCGGAATCAAACCTGGGACCTTTCAGTCCGCAGGCCAACGCTCTATCCACTGAGCCAAACCAGTCTGGGCTGGTTGTTATAGTTCTTAAGTCACTCTTTAAAAATAGTTTTTTATTGATTTCAGCGAGAGGAAGGGAGAGAGATTTAAAAAATAAATATGTATATTTTTAAAAATCAATATTTAAAAATATATAGTTTTATTGATTTCAGAGAGAAGGGGAGAGGAAGAGAGAGATAGAATCATCAATGATGAGAGAGAATCATTGCCCCTGCATGACCCCTATGTGGGATCGAGCCTGCAGTCCGGGAATGTGTCCTGATTAGGAAATCAAACCATGGCCTTTTGATTCATGGGTTGTGGCTTACCCATCTATATTCTTTTTCTCCTTTTTTTTTTCTGTCTTACAATGTTTTGCTGGAAAAACTGGCTCATTTGTCCTGTAACATTTTTAACCTTCTGCATCTGGCTGATTGCATTCTCATTATATCATTCAACATGTTCCACTGTCCCTGGATGTGTGGGTAGACTGCAGGCTTAATCACATTCAGGTTCCTTTAATTTATTTATTTGGGGGTTGTGGTGTCAGGCTCTATCGGGAGACACGCAGTATCTGGCTGTCTCTCCCTTTGTGACCCGAGCAGCCTTGGTGATCATTGCCTAGATCCGTTCACTCATTACAGGCTAATTGCCTATTAATGACTTTCTCTAATTAGATGTTACTTCTTTCATCCCATAGTAAGTGATCTCTTACTTTGGAGAAAGGCCTCCTTCTCTGGGAGGTGCTGCTAAGGAGGCCGAGACCACATGGCGATGGGGTGGCGCACTCCCACCGTCCTGGCTGCTGTGTGGATTAGTAAGGCAGGCAACCCATAAATGTCAGGTTGGGAGCCCTGGATCAAGTCCTTCGAATCTTTATTTAGTTAAATTTCATGTTTTTGTGTTGATGGAGGGAGTCGGGGCCAGAGACACTGCAGATAATTTTTCCATTAGCTCTGAAATACAGTTCAGCAACATTTAATCAAATTAGTGCTCAGACACAAATCTTCCCTGGCTATACCCTGTACTCACTCCTGGCTCGTACTACTACCAACTACCTAATAATAACTTCCTATTTGTACCCTAGTCTGTAGTTTGCAAAGCACGTGTGCGTGCGCACAAGAGGTTGAGAGGGAAGCACTGGGGTCAGCTTGCTTGAGTGTGGTTTCTTTTTTTTCTTTTTAAAAATATATTTTATTGATCTTTTACTGAAAGGAAGGGAGAGGGATAGAGAGTTAGGAACATCGATCAGCTGCCTCCTACACACCTCCTACTGGGGATGTGCCTGCAACTAAGGTACATGCCCTTGACCAGAATCAAAATTGGGACTTTCAGTCCACAGGCCGACGCTCTATCCACTGAGCCAAACTGGTTAGGGCATTGCATATGGTTTCTGACTCACCACTTCAGAGTTGCCTGGCCTCGAGCTAGTTAACTAGCTTCCTTCTGCATGTGTCTCCAGGGACCTTACTGGGTTGTTATGAATAGTCACTTAGATCATGTAAACAGTCCCTGGCACACAGTAGGTGCTCATTCAATGATAGCTATTCTGCTCTACCCAGTATCTACCTTTGAAAATCCTCACATGCTACGTAAGGATAGGGTAGTGGCAGACTATTGAAATTTGACCATATGTCTTAGATGTAGAACTGTACGCGCCTTGTTCCAGACCCATCATTCAGGAGGTCTAAGCAGTGCTTCACAGCAGTTTCCTCCCTTCTCACCCCAGCCAGGGCCATCTCTAAGTAGCTAGGGCTCCAGCCCAAAGTCTAAGGATTATGACGTTGTGTCCAGAGAAATCCGGGAACTTGCCCTCTGAGACACAGAGTCAGATGTGCCTACAATGAGAAAGGAAACCTGGCCACCTGGTTCTCTGATGCCTGCTTTGTCCTGTCCTTAGGAATGGGAGCAGAGGGGAGGGACGAGGAGGACGTGGGGTTTGGCTTGACCTGCTCTTGTATTTTTCCCTTTTGGAGGCCTGGCCTATCTCTTGCCCTTGAGGAGGCCCCCTGAGGCCTCGGGTCTAGAGAGCCAGGTGACCTAGCCTCCTCCCCGGCAGCCTGTGGTCCCCTGGGGCCTGGCACAGCTGCTGCCCATCTTCCCATGCAGATCGGAGACGGAAATCTGCCGTTAGACAATTAGACACAGCAACCTGCCTGGACAGAGGACATGCTAATCAACCACAGGGCTCTCGGCCTAAGTGGGCCAGAGACTCCAGCCCAGGGAGGGCTCCTGGGAAGGGGCCTGGAGAGAGCGAGAGAGACTGGTAGGCACCAAGCTCATTTGCTCTGTGTTAGCTCCTTATCACCGGCTATTTCCTGTAACTCCTCCTGTGCCGGCCAATACAGACCAGACAGCATTTGCAGGCCTTCAGAGAGACACAGGAAGGAATGGAGCTGAGGATAAACAGGAAGCAAGGCTTTAGTTCCAGGTGGGAGAGGTCGGAGGGCTGGCAGGGGCACTGCGTTCTTGGCCACCAAAAAAGATCCTGGGAGGCGGGGGACATACTGGCACATAAGGGACAACGTGAAATGTTGTATTTCTGTTTCACTGGGCTCCCGCCTGTCACATCTTGAGCTACTTCTTTTCCAGGGAGCTCAGCCTTGTGAGCTGAGCATGTGAGCTGAGAGTGGCAGTGTTTCCATCCCTGGCAGAGGAGACAGGAGGAGGGTTAGCCCAAGTAGCTCCTTTGCCCTTGATTTCATACGACAGAGGCTGCTGTGCAAAGTGGGCTTCTCCCTGGCCTGTTCCCAGCCCAAGAGCAGGGCTCTGGGGTTTGAGCAGGGATCCAAGTTCAAGGGCCATGGCTCTGACCCATTGGAATCATAGCCAGAGTGGGGATGATGATGACAAGAGACACTGAGTGAGTCGGGTCGAATTGCCCTGAGTCCTGGTGCCTAGCTCTGTGCTGGCACTCAGACGGCTCTCAGGCAGTGTGACCTGGATGAGTGAATGAATGAGCCAGCCAGGGAGAAGGTAAAGAAATTTGACTACGCATCTCCTTCGACCCTTTTCCACCTCCAGCTTGAACCTCTTAGGATTAGACATAGGGTTTAGGCTTAAAAGTTGCACGTTAGAAATAGGGTCCAATGAGGTAATACTTGATTATCTCTTCCTCAGAGCTCTGCTTTGTGAGTTAGCTGGGATGTGGGCTTCTCTTCTTTCCTTTTATCTCCCGACTCTGCACATGCTCATTAGTGTGGGTGCATGGGGACAGAGCATAGTAGCCAGACATGAACTCCCTAGGGTGAGCGTTGGGAAGGATCTGTAGATTTCAGCTCGCTGCGCCCCTCTACCGGGTGCTGAGTGAGTCTCCATTTCTTTCTCGTGCGTTATGCATAGTGGGCACTGGTCACACATTGGTGGAATGAAGAAATAAATGACTGTACGTTGGCCAAGCAGAAGGGAGGAGCTTTCTCCACTCTCACTTCTTAGTGGCTTGTCCCTGGCCCTATTCCTGTCCCTGTCCCTAGATTAGTACAGACTGCCTTTGAGGGAACCCAGTATCCACTCCTGTCCTCTGGTCTCCATGAACTTGGGGCCCAGTTTGAGCCCGGGCTTGGTTTCAGCTGGCAGGAGGGGCATGGAACTGGAGCTGCCCTTGGCCTCAGAGAAAGTCAGCTGCAGCAGGACCGGACACATCGATGCCCAGCCTGCCCCACAAAGCAGCCTAGGGGGGAACAGGGAGGGGGGGAATCGAGCCAGGGAGCTCAGCTCGCTGAGTGGGGCAGGGTGAGGAGTGAGCGGGGCACTGCCCCTGGCTCTGTCCAGCCTGTAAGTTAACAGCCGCTCAGCTGTGCTTGGGGTTGGGAGCCTGGAGAATGGCTGTTCTTGCTTCTCACCCTGCCCATCCTTCACCCCATACTTGCCCCGGCCACTGAGATCTTTGCAGAACTAAGCGACCTCTGGATAGCCAGGACACCAAGTCCTGCTTTGTGGCCTCCCCCTCAGCTGGTTCACAGGCAACTCTAACAAACCGCCAAGAAAGTCCTTTCTCAGGCTCAGGGTCCCAAGAAACCTGTTAGTTTCTAAGAGTATTTTGTCCTCCACCCAGGAAGGTAGACTTACCCAGATCTTCTGGAAGAAGCGAGGCCGGGCTAGGTTGGGTTGTGCCCACAGTAACGTGTGCCTAGGCCTCACCAGGACAAGCATGGGGGCACTCGGCTTCCCAGCCCGGGACACCTGATCATCAGTCTGGCTGAGCACTAAGATTTCACGTTGTGCCCACTGGTCCTTTGGCACCGGAGGCCTATTTCAGTTGTGAGCCCTTCGGTAGGGGGGCAGTTTGTCCTGGTCGTCCTGGGACTTGCTCCATTTTAAGTACCAAAAGTCCTGCATTCTGAGACCCCCTCAGTGCTGGGCAAATGAGTAGCTGGCCACCCTGCCAGCTGTTTGTTCTCTCTGCCCATCTCCCTCTAGCTCAGTTTGCCTTTGTCTGTCTTGCTCAAATCAAGGGGAACCTTTCCTCCTGCCACCCAGCTTCCGTGGGCTGACTGGGAGATCTGCACCCCATGGCCACATACCCCAGGCGCAGGAGGCGTGCCATCCCTATCTCCCAGGCCTCTCTGATAAGCAAACAGCCCGTCCCCTCTGCCTGCGGTTGGTCTGGTCCTTGGTCCTCTGTCGGGGCTGCTGAAGCATAGCCTGGAGGCGGCTCCTGCCTGTCTGCAGCCGGGACTTCCCACCAGGGCTTGCATTTCTGTCTCCTCTTCTCTAAAGAACTCCAAGCATGGTCTGGGCCCAGTCTCACCCTAACACAGCCCCTATCTCAAGAGAAGAAGACGCCGACAGGCGCTGGGATCTCCTTGTAATAAATGGGGAATTGAAGTCTGTGGAAGGGTTTGTAAGCTACTGGCCCAAAGTCACCGAGAAGCACAGAGATCAAAATCCACTGGGAATTCACACTATCAGCACAAAGGCTTTGGTGTTTCTGGGACCGCCTCTCCTGCTCCAAATGCCCTCTTCTGAATCCTGTCACTCCCAGGGAAGATTTCCTTAGAGAAACCTGACTCAGAGCCCCTAGCCCTGTCTTGTTGGTGCTGAGACTTTCCTAAGTGTCAGTCTCCTTTCTGACAGGGACCCAAAAGTCACCAGAGCTGGAGATGCCCAGTCAGGTCCTCCCATCCCATTCCATCCCATCCCATCCCATCCCATCCCATCCCATCCCATCCCATCCC
>JAAGEH010000042.1:8222389-8245491 GCA_011751065.1 Lasiurus cinereus | reverse complement strand
CCATCCCATCCCATCCCATCCCATCCCATCCCATCCCATCCCATCCCATTCCATCCCATAAAGTGGTTATTCGCCAAGGACCTGCATATCCTTGTCAAAATGACACCACAACTCTGCCCTCCTTAGCCCTGTCCTCTATCCCAGGCATGGTTGAGATGCTAGAAAATGCCTCCCAATCCTTTACTTGTACCAGGCCAGTTGGCAATCAAGTCAGAGAGAATACCTGGTGGGCATGGCTCAGTGGTTGAGCATTGACCTATGAAGCAGGAGATCATGGTTTGATTCCTGGTCAGGGCACATGCTGTGGGGATTGTGGGTTCCATCTCCAGTGTGGGGCGTGCAGGAGGCAGCCAGTCAATGATTCTCTCTCATCATTGATGTTTCTATCTCTCTCTCCCTTCCTTCTAGAAGTCAGAGAGAAGAGCCACTCTTTGGGGTGCAGGTTCCTGGGGCGGCAGGACTTTGGGTTGTGGACAGTGCAGAGGACCCATGAAGTCCTTGTACAGCTAAACACAACCCCCCCACTCCTCCTCCAAATCCCCAAGCTGGGTTTTCATTTCACCTCATTACCGCCGTGACTCATGCAGGCTCATGCGGAACCTCGGGGCGGGCAGAAGGGTGACTGCAGGCCTCACTCAGCACTCACAGAACACTCACTCAGCGCGCTGGTAATGAGGATGGCGCGGCCCCTGGGTGGCGGGAGCATCTGGCCTGGCCTTGGCTAATGCGGCCAAGAGCACTGCTCTGGAGCCTGTCTCCGGGTGCCACTGTGGGTGCTTGACCTCATTTTGTCTCATCCGTAACAGGGAGATGGAAACAGCCACCTTGAACGCGGTGAGGATGTTGTGAAGGTGAAATGAGTTGCATTTGGAATTATGCCTGACACAGAGTGTGTGCTCAAACTGCTGTTATTTGCTGGCTCATACCCTCTGCCATGTGCCTCTCTGTGTTCATGCCTTTGACAAATATGTTTTGAGTGCCCACTGCTTGCCAGGAGTACAGGACAAATGTGTGTAAACTTCCTGGTTGCACAGCATTCCTAACACCCTCTCTTTTTGCTTCAGTCTCCCTTCTTCCTCGATGCCCACTGGCACTGACAGGGGTTGAGAAGTGGATCATCACTGGGTCCCATCTAGCTCTCTAAGATCCCGGTCTGCGTGGTCAAAGGCCACTTGCCTTGGGGACCGGGGGACATGAATTCTATGGAGGACCTGGCTGGTAACCAGCTGGGGTCACTTCATCTTTCTGGACCTCAGTGGTTCCATCTTTCAAATGGAATCATAGCCCCTTCCATTCTACCTAGGAGGGGTGTCGTGCAGATGAAATGCGATCATGGATGTGCAAGCACCTTGCTAAGGCAAAAGTCCTGTGTAAATGTCAGGTGCTAGGATGGAACACAGAGGGGACAGTCCCCAGAGGTCCCCATCTGAGTGCAGAGGCAGGTCTCCCCAGGAAAGGGTCTGAGGGTGGCTAACAGGAGCACAGCCCCCGGAGGCACTGAAGGTCCAGGGCCTAGTCCAGCGTGGCACACAGTAGGCCCAGTAACTGCCTGGCAGATGGTTGTGGATCCTTAGTACATGTTTGTCAAATGAATGTACCAAAGGGCTCCAGCCAGTGTGAATGCAGGGAGGATAGGACGTTTGAAGGAAACACAGAACAAAGGCAAGATCAGGGTGGGCAGGCCTATCAAGGCTGGCTTCCAGGAAGAGATCACTTAGGTGTAGGATGGAAGAAGGAATAGAACCTGCATTAGCGAAACAACGCTCCATGGGACAGGAAGGGCATCTACAAACCCGCAGGGCTCACAGAAGTAAAGAGAGAAGAGTTAGGGGTGTCGGGGAAGAACCCTTGAAGCCCAGACGCAGTCCCAGCTGGGTCTTGAGAGGAAAATGCTGGGTAGAGAAATGCAGGAGCAGTGAGAGGCATGTGATGGTGCTGGTGGAGGACTCCATCATGCGGTGCCTATTATCTGCTGTCTCCCCATAAGGGCAAAATGCCAGTGGTTAATAGGTCTGGATAATAGGGACACTGGCTGAGGCTTCAGGGGCCTGGGACCACCTGTCAGGCAGCCACTGATGACACTCTGAAGGTGGCAAAAGCTGAGGGCAGCTTTTGGATGAGCTGTCCCATTGGCTTCCCCGGGCAGGGTGGGGAGCCAGCCTGGGAACTGCGGTTGCAATGGGAAAGAAAAGGAAGAGTCCATTTCTAGAAGGCTGCCTGGGCCGCTAGAACTAAAGTCATACTGTTTAGAGCCTTGAGATTAATAGGTCATTATTTCCTTTTTTTATAAAAGAAGTCCAGGCACACAAGCCGCATCTGGTAGTGTATTTAAATTGGGCAGTATGAGACTGAGGGCAGGAGGTCGTCAGACCTGAGGTTTTACCTAAGCTCTGCCACCTGCTGTGTGACCTCAGGCACCTTTCCCAACCTCTCTGGACACCACTCTTCTCATCTGTGAAGGATTTTGTCAGAGAGTTCATTCAAAGACAAAGAAAAACAGTGTGTCCGACGCCCGGACAAGAAGGCCTACATAGCACAGGGTAAAGTACGCAGCAAAGTCATGGTTTATGTCTTCAGTCCCTTCTTCCCAGTGTCCTTTAAGCTCCGGCGAAAGGGGCAGAGGCACGGCCTGTGGTGCAGAGCCCCCGGGCAGCTCCTGGCACCTGATTTTCCTGACTCTGCAGCAGCTGGGCCCTCTGTACCCATCTAAGCACTAAGGGCACCAAACCACGAGACTGCCTTTCTCCCCTTTGCATCCTGGCACCTGACAGTGCCTGGCACAGAGCAGACTTTTACTAAATATTTGTTGAGTGAACGAGGAATTTGACATGGTCATTTAAAGTTCACCGTCTAGCAGGAGAGACAGAACTGTAGACAAAGAATTAAGAAAAGTAAGATTAGATGGGCAGGTGCCGTGGAAACAGGAAAAATGCCTCCATGTAGGCACTCTGTCTGGGCTTCAGACACGCTGCTTTTCTTCGTCTTTGAATGAACTGTCTGACCAAAGCCTTCACAGATGAGAAGAGTGGTGTCCAGAGAGGTTGGGAAAGGTGCCTGAGGTCACACAGCAGGTGGCAGAGCTTAGGTAGGACCTCAGGTCTGGGAGGAGGTCGGAGCAGCTGTGCAAGCAGGATTGCACCCAGCCTTAAAGGGTCGGGGAGAGGTGGAAGGGATGCAGCTCCACAGAAGGAACAGAGTGCCCAGAGGTTGAGATGCACCAGGCATGGGAACTGGAAATGCATCACCTGACCAGGGGCTGGGGCACAGGGACCCCATCAGGGCTTTCATGGGGGGAGGCTGGAAAGCAGGCTGGCAGCCTTACCAGGAGAATGGACTTAACCCTCTGGGTTTCCCCAGGCATGGGACGGTTAACTGCCGCTCCTCCTTGCCGCCCTCCTTAATCAAGGCCCTGTGCAGAAGAGCTACCTGAGGATCAGAGAGGCTGTGGCCTGCCTCACGGCACACAGCACATTAGCTCTAGGGTCAGAATGAGAGCCCAGGGCCCTTGGCTTTGACTGAGTGGCGCTTTATGTAGTGCACTGTCCTGTCATCCCCCCATGTTGCTTGACTCTGCTGTCCTGTGGTGCTCTCAGGGGTCATATGGGCAGCTGTGGCCTTTGGCTAACACTCTCCCACACTCTGCCTTGCAATAGTTGCCTTGTCCATTCTGAGAGGCCAGGTGACAGAGCCCAGGGCCGCCCCCCCACCCTCCCGCCCCCCTCCCCCCAGTTTTTTGGCACAAAGGAGAAGCCACAAGATCTCCTGGAATTGCTACCTGCTTCACTTCCAGGTGCCTGACTGCCTGGCATGGGACTGATTTGGCTCTAGAATTTGTTTTGCAAAAGAGATGGGGCAGAATTTGCAGTGTGATGGCATTATTCTGGATTTTTAAGGGAAGGCCAAGACCGTCTCTGCTTCCCATCCCATCCCCCCTATTCCAGGCATCCAGTTCCAAGAGATTGCCCAGGGCCAGCATGCCTGCGTATAGTAGGTCTTCACCGCATGGGTGGGACCAGTGACTATGATCATGGCCCATAAGGGGATGGGGTGGGAACCTAGTACTTTCCAGAAAGGAGGAGGAGCAGTGGGGGCCTCTCAGGGGTTCAGTCTCCCTATCTCCCCCCTCCCCCTTCCCCCCTCGGCTCCCCTTTCCTCCCCAAGTCCGCCCCCCCGCCCCCCCCTCTCCCCGCCCCGGCCAGGAAATTCCAGGGAGAAGCCAGCTTGTTAAGTCTTGGTTTCCAGTTTTCCCAAGTCAGGCAGTGGCCCAGCCTGCTCAGGGCCCCTCCCTCTGGAAGCCGCCCCCCTCCACCTCTCAGAGCCTCAGGGAGGGACCCAGAGCTTGTGTTTGAGGTGAATCCTGAAGGAGGAATGTGGCTCTTCCTCAGGTTTCTGCTGGCATCACTGAGCAGCACTCCCTGAAGTTCACCCCACCTCCGGTCGGGAATCCAGTGGTGGGGTGTCCAGCCGCAAGCCCCCCTCCTGCCAAATCCATTCCCAGCATCCAGGGCAAGAATGAGTCTCCATTTAGCAGGGGCTGGTGGATGAGCACACGGAGGCAGGAGGAATGGGCCCCGGGCAGAGCTCTGCTCACTTTCAGGAGGTGGGACAGGGGAGGAGGCAGGGTGATGGAGCAGCAGAGTCTGGAGTCCTGGGAACCCCCTGGCCTTCTTGGCAGTTAATAGCCCACCCCTCACAAGGTGGGGGGGCAGCCTGTGTCCAGGTGTCCCCATTGGACTTAGCCTAACAGAGGGCCCTGGTGTGAGTCCATTGGCCGGAGGTGACCATTACCTTTTGGTACCTGGTCACCACTGTTTACCCTCCCTCCTCCTGCTTCCTGCTCACTCGTCCTCCCTCTGTCATCCCTCCTCTACCCTCCCTTTCCTTCCATTTCTCCCCCCATCTCCTCTCTCCTTCTTTATCCCTCCCCCTTTCCCTCCCGCTGCCCTCCCCACCAAGCTTTTATTGAGACATCCCTGTAAGGCAGAAACAGGTGAATCAGATATGGTCACTGCCCTCAGAGTCTGGTGGGGAGACAGGGACAATCATGGCAACAGCAGAGGATGGTGGGGATAGGAAACACCTGTGGCTCCCAGGCGTGGGCCCTGAGGCAGTGTGTGGAGTCGCTGCTGCTGGGCTCTGGTGGGTGGTGATGGTGGGGGAGCGGGGGGCGGTGACTATTGCTGGTCATTACCTCGTCACTACCTGGCTCAGGCCATAGAATGCACTGCAGCCCGGAGCCCCAGCTGGAGCCCAGGGTGTGGGCCGAGGCCGAGGGCCGAGGGCGAGGGCTGAGGGCGTGAAGTCCCTGGGCCTCGTTGCAAGCTGATCAGTGTCCCATCGACAGTGTTCTATGTTTTGCTTTCAGACTTGACTTTCGAAGCATTTCTGTAGTCATCAAGTGATTTGACACTCACAAGAACTGAATGAGGGTGGCAGAGGTTCTGTCCCCTCCACTGGTAAAGGAAGAGAGGGCCAGCGATATGGCTGAGGCTCTGAGCAGACCAGTACTAGTCTCCTGGCTCCCAGGTCTAGTGATTTCCCTGCAGGTGTCGGTGGATTGTGGGTTTCCACATTAACCCTGGAGATGTTTGAGGAAGTGGGTACAGAGAGGCTGCCTCACCTAGCTGAGGCTCATCCCTGGCTCCTCTGTTCCTCAGCCCAGTCCCCAGGGGGCAGATACAGGGGCGTGATCTCCACCCTGGATGCTAGGGCACAGGCCAGAGGATGGGGGTGCGCACTGTGGCTCCCATCTGCCTGGTAGTGTCATCCTTACCCACGTAAGGTCAATAGCCCTATTGACGTCTCCAGGGGGAATCTATTTAGATCCCACAAGGTTAGACTCAAGCCTGGATGGCACCAGGGGTGGAAAGGGGAACTGTGGCTTTTGGAAGGAACCACCTTCTCTCTGGGATGGATCAGCTGAGGTGCTGGAGCAGGAGGAGGGGAAAGGCCAGCAGAGGAGGCTCTGCCAGCTCCGGGGTGAGGTGTGTATGGGGACCCTACCCCACAGCCCCCACATCTGCATTTGGAACAAGGAACTGCTGGGAGGCTGAGTACACTAGGCTGGCCCACTGGGAATGTCCCTCCTGTGGTCCATGCTGAGTGAGCTCCAGCTGTCTTCCCGGCAGCTGTCTCCCAGCGCCCCCGGGGTTTCTCACAGGGACAGGGCGTGCTCAAACACCCACTCTCCATCCTGCCAGGAAAGCCGGGCTCCCACCAGCCAGTGCCTCCGCTCCCCCCAGGCTTGGTGTTGCTTCGACTAGTTTACAAAGGTAGGACATATTTTCCAGGCCTGTAGCCGTCCCTGGCTGCTTCCTGCTGGGAGTAAGCCTCCAAAGATCACCTTATCTGTGGATCATTGGACAATATTTACTGAGCAGAGCCTCGAGATGCCTTCTGGGACTCCACATACTCCTCCAGCTTCAGGTAGTGACGAGGAATAAACAAGACCCTAAGTATAGAGCAGTCCCCATAGTGCACAGTGTGAACACACAGGAAATGGAGGTGATTCTCACCTCCAGCATGAACCCTGACCTGGTCAAGGGCCAGTGTTCTCCCACCTCTCACCTGTGTTGCCCTATCTGGGGCGCCCACCCTCCCTCTCAGAAGCTGCTGTCCCCATGCTGCTCCCTCCCCATTATCTCCCAACTCCATCATTCTCATGCCCCTCTCCCCCAACCTCCCCGTGCAGGCTGCCTCTGAGGGAGATGGTTTTGAGGTGTCCAGGAACAGCATCGGGCTCCCTGAGGTGCAGGGACATCACCTTGTCTCAGTCTCTGGCACTGTGGATGTTCAGGAAATGTCTGGAATACATGACCCACTCACACCCATATCTTTACGCGAGATCTGCTACCTTCAAGGTTGTCTTGCTCTGGTGGCTGGAGAGAAGAGAGGGACGTTGAGGGGAGAGGGAGGGGATGGCATGGCCACAGCAGAGATGCGGAAATACTGAGAGGCTCTGGCCGGGTTTGGACATGTACAGACTGAGCAGTGGACTGTGGCATTGAATGATGAATGGGGATGCGGCCTTGGGCACCGAGACCGGAGCGAGTGAGGCCCAGTGTGAATCAGGCAGGGCAGGGGCAAGTCCTGGAAATTTCTGCCCAAGAGAATAATAGGCCGAGGACCACACCTTACCGAGGAAGTTGGCTGTAAATCTAAAGCGCAACACACAACACACAAATCTAAACCCCCTCTTATCACTCATTTCAAGTGCTTCTTGGTGTCTAACCTAAATCTTTTCTGCTGTAATCAAAGTCCAGTTTGTCTCTTCGGAGTTGAAAAACAGCTGGCCAGGGCCCATTGGCTGGAAAGAAATGTTGTTCTCCCATTTCTGTCAGGATGAACCCACATATCTGGTGGAACATGAGTGTGTTAGGGTTCTGAGCCAAACTGGCAGAGCCCTGGGCACGTGTGGGCACCGAGGGCCTGCACTGATAGAGGCGCCCACCTGCAGGGGTGTGGGTTTGGGTAATTTGAGCCCCTGTGGAATGAGAAGGCCTAGGTTTGTCCCTGAGGTACTGTTCTCTTCCCCCTCCCACGCCCATTGCTGGCATCACACTGTGTCTTTGAGAAGCTTGTAGCATCTATGCGGGCATCTCTAGCCTCCTGCTCCATTGTGAAGGGGCTGATAAAGGTCTCTGAATCAGAGATAAGGGCTCAGGAGAAGAAAGATAAGATATTGAAAGGGGCACAGGAGACGAGGTTAAGGGGGTCTCACTGTTTCTCACCCCAACTTGTGGAGGTGCTCATCTGATACCTGAGAGGGGATCTGCCAGGAGCCACGGAGGCAGCAGGTGTCTATTCCCTCCCAGGCTCCCGCTTAGACCATCCCCAGGTGAGGGGGAGTGGGCACCAGTCCCAGTCTGCCTTGTCCTCCGAGGGTCCCCCTCTGCTGTTGCTCTTGTCCCATTTCCCCACATGTCGTCCACAGCAGCACCCGAGGGAATCCCAGGGATGCCAGTCTCTGAAAAGGAAAGCTTTTCTTCAGCAGATCATTTTCCCCTCCCTGGGCTTCCAGGGCAAGTGGAACATTCCATTTAAAGGGTGAACCAGGAACAGGTGAGCTACAGTGCAGACCAGAGAGGACTCAAAAACATAGGTGGGAGGAGTGCTGAGCCACTCATGCTGTCCACCGCCACCTCTGCCACCTCCTACCAGCTTTCTCAGGGGCCCCTTGCTACCCGTGCCCTGACCCCAGAATGCCAGCGTGGCAGGATATGGCTCTGGGACTCCTAAAGAGGCCAGGTAGGTGGACATCCTCTCAGAATGCCCTGTGCCTCCCATATGGGGGACCTTTACTTTCCCACCCCCCTGGGCTGCTGTGTCCCACAATTCTGGGGACATCATTCACACTGAGCTCCTTGTGAATGGCACCCCATGGGGTTGTGGCAAGGCTGGGAAGTCAGTGCCAGCTGATAAGTAGGAGGGCAGAATCAGACACTTTTCTATGTTCTAGGCAAACAATGGGGACCTTTCCAGGAAGCTCGGGGGAGGGAGCTGCCTGTAAGAGGATCCCTGGTGGATGCTGTGGAGTAGCTTGAAAGGTTTCTGCATTTGCTGCTGACTGCTTAATTAGACACCTACATAGTGCTCTCTGCTAATGACCACATCTCCCAGGGAGATGGCAGATAGAAAGGTGGGTAGCCTCAGAGTGCGGGGTGAAGGCCTAAAGGGTAGCCCCTGGAGAATGGGGGCAGTGAAGGCTGAGCATCATGGGGTGTGCTTAGGCCCATACAGATTATACTATTGAAGAGAGGGGGTGCTTTATCTATGAGCCTAAGAAGAGAGGCAGTGAGCTTGGGGTCTGTTTTTGTCTCCAATATTAACATCCTGCGTGTATGAGTCCAAACTCCTGGCTGTGGTTTGCCCTTTTGAGAAATGGGGAGGGTCATCCCTGGTGTCTAGCTACTCCCTCGTGCCAGTTGAGCTCAGGAGCGTGCGTGATTCTGGGGGGTAGGTGCTCTGAGGTGGAGCAATCACATGTTTTTCCAGGCACCTGTGGTCGTTTGGAGAGAGCCAGGTGGGAGTTCTGCTGATTGCATGGAGGGTGCATCACTGAGCCCTGTGAACTCCGTCTCCATAGCTGGTCAGGCACCCTTCTGGGACTTGAAGCTCAGTTTTGATAACGGGCTGAGGGCCAAGCTGCAAATGTTTCGGAGCTGCTCTGAGGCTACGCTAGAGGACACTGATGCTGGGGACTAGGCCGTGGCTGGATTTAAGCATTGAGGTTATTCTGTGCCCACCCAGCACATCTTCTGAGAACTGGGCGGTTGGGATGTGGGGCAAAGAGACCTCGGCCCTCTGCTGGGTAAGCCAGCCCAATATTTACCAAAAGAAAGGCGCCAGGGCCCAGGTAAACATTGTGTTTTGCTGCCCGAACAATGCCATGCTTCATGGGCTTCCAAACACAAGCCCCAGCGGGAGGCTGGAGCCAGCCCCTGCCAAGGCCGGCGGCACAGGACTGGGCACCGTGTGGGAGCCAGGGAGAGGCCCCTGTGCCCTTGAACGTCTCTGGGACGCTGGCGTCCTGGCTCTAGAGCATCTCTGCTCTCGTTTTCACTGTCTCTGGAAGGCCCAAGTTCATCCAGAAGATGGGTGAGTGAGGAACTGCAGGCAAGTGGAGCATTGGGTGTCGACTGTCCATCTCATCTGCTTCTGATGGAAATGATAGAAATAATCATTTCTGTGGATTTCAGAGACAGGGGAGGTTGATGATCTACTGTCATGAAACTTTGGGTTTAAGAAAAAGGCTGAATTTTGAATGTGGGTAGACCTAATTTTGAATTTTGACTTTACCGCTGTGTGACTTGGTGTAAATTAGCGAACCCTCTAATCAAGAGTTCCTTGTAGTATAAAATGGGACTTTTAAGATGCATTTTTACCACAGGCGATTGTGAAGTCTTTTCCTATAAAGAAATAAAGCAATTACTTTTATAGTATAACCTGAATTCATGCTGAGAAGCAGGAAAAAAATGACTATATTCAGTTTTATTCAATAAGCATGTGGAGCAAAGATATTTCCAGTTCCAAAGAGTCGATGCTTTTGTGTCTTTAAAAACCCTCTGAGCATCTTGAGAGGAAGAAATATTTGAAAACCCTATTATATTTGGTAGCTCTCATTGGTTTTTAGTTACCCAGTCAGGAAGTCTTTTTCTGTTTAGTTCCAGAGCAGGAAACATGGGTGGAAGCAGAAAATCACGCTCACAGCGCTCTTCGCCAGTGGGCAGGCTGCCTGCAAAGTTATGCCCGCCTGCTTTCTGCAAAGTTCAGAGGCTGCTGAGGCCTGGGTGCGGGGCGGAGCTTTTCCTGCACCGGCGTGCAGTCTGGTTTGGGGACCACCAACCTTTCCTTATCCCACTAGGCTAGTGTTCCGGAGAATTAGGGGGAAATTCCCTGTGGACCTCCAGATTTTCTTCTCCAAAGCACAGCCCCCTTTTTTGGAGCAGGTCTTAACTCTGACATCTTTCCTCTCCCTAAATACTTGTTCCTGCGATCAAAGCTTCGCACTCCTGTGCACTCTTGCCCGGCTGCATGTCTCAGATTGGCTTCTATTCTGCATGGGTCTTTCCCTGAATTCCAAACCATCACCGACAGGATGGGAGATAACAATCAAGCAACTGTTTACAGGATTCTCACCAGGTGCAAGGCCCTGGTGGAGGAGCCGAGGGGGAGGCAATACATAGTCCCTGTCCTTAAGAAGCTTTTGTTTCCCAGTTTGGAAATAAGCTTCACCCAAGTAAAAAGTGTGCAAGGCTGTATAGAGTGACAGTTGAGTAGTAGAGACAATGGTAGGAACCATAGACAATGGTGGGGAAAGGACTAGGGAGGAGTAGGCTGAGGCCCTTTGGTGAATGGGGCCAGTGGGTTTTGGACACTGATTACTGTTGGGGTGAGAGTCTGGGGTGGGAGAGAGTGAGTCAGAGTTGACCTGGCAGTTAGAAGCCTGATTGTGTGGAATGGTAAATGTAGACAATGATAGAAGTCAGAGAACATAGATGGGGAGCCCGTTGATGATGAAATGCTTTAAACATGCATGGATTACAATATTCAAGTGATACAGAATGGTATTCAGTGAAAATTTCCCCTCCTGCCCCATCTTGGCTCTGCCCCCTCCTTGGAGGTCACTGTTACCAATGTCTGCTGGTCCTTCCTGAGATGCTCTAAGCCAGTCTAGGTTGTGACCCATGAGCCACCTAATTTTGCATGATCCACAAACCAAAGATGACATTTATAATTTTAAATGGTTGGGGCCAGGGGGAAGAGATGAATAAAACTTTGTGACACATTAAGATTATGCAAAATTCAAATTTTACTGTCCACAAGTAGAGTGTTTTTGAGACAGCCATGCTCATTCATTTTTTTATGCTCATTTAAACTCATTTGCTTATTATAATTAATTTATGCTCACTTGTTTACCTATTACCTGTGGCTGCTTTTGTACTACAAAGCAGAATTGAGTATTTGCAATAGAGACTATATGGCCAATGAGCTGAAAATATTTATTGTCTAACCTTTTTCATAAAAGTTTGCTGATCCCTGATTTAGGCATTATAATCTTATTAGAGGCCTGTTGCATGGATTTGTGCACTGGTGGGTCCCTCAGCCTTCGGGGATTGGTCTCTGGATTATGAGAGGGTGGTTCTCAGGTGATGCATTCTGGAATCAGGCTCCCTCCTCTCTGGTTCTGGTTCTGGTTCTGGTTCAGAGGTCACCGAGAATCACAGCTGGAAAGTCACCACAGCTCGGCAGCTCCTGAATTGAGTGTTTGCCCCCCTGATGGTCAGTGTGCATCATAGCTATCGGTTGGACAGTCCAACAGTCGCTTAGACTTTTATATATATAGATAGGTAGTTACCAATTATTTCTTAACCTGGATAATAACATACTAAATTAATTGCTTTGCCTCTCATATCTTCCTTTACTTATTTTGGGGGCTGTACCATAATATAGTTAGTCAGTGGATGGTGAATCTTAATTTCATTTTAGACATGCTGAGCTGAAGGCAAAGACTACAGGTATATCTTGGGATATTGCAGGTTCAGCTCCAGGCCACCATAATAAAATGAGGCACACAAATAAGGCAAGTTGTAATCTTTTTCTGGTGCAGGGTCTTGCCTTCACTTTGTTTTTTAAATATATTTTTATTAATTTCAGGAAGGGAGTGGGACAGAGAAAGAGAAACATCAATGATGAGAGAGAATCATTCATCGGTTCCTACATTTCACCCACTGAGGATCGAGCTCTCAACCTGGGCATGTGCCCTTGACTGAAATCGAACCCAGGACCTTCAGTTAACAGGCTGAGGCTCTATCCACTGAGCAAACCATCCAGGGCTTGCTTTCACTTTGTAAAAGACTCAACACAGTGAAGCTCATTAAGGGAGGTGTGCCTGTTGTCCTGGGGAAATGCTCATGGGCCTGGAGCGTGGAGCTTGGAGGTGGAGATGGGGGAGACGTCGGCAGCAGGGCCTGCTGTGCAAGTCTGTGACCTTGGCCTGTAAATAAAGCTCCCCCTTTAGCGACACACAGCATTGTGTTTTGAGTCCTGTGCAGTGACCCGTGAATGTTACTAGTCAGAATGACATAAAGACAATGAATGAGAAACATTAAACCAACACCTGAAGGAACAGTAAATACTAAAGGCAATTAGAGTTACCTTTGGAGTCAGAGGTAAAAGGGAGTGTGCTTGGTAAACAGAGCCAGAGGGTGGTCGGTCTTTATTGAATGCCTACTGTGTGTTACTGCTTCACACTTGCTACCTTATTTAGTCGTCACTTTCTCAAGTAGTGCCATTTACCTCATTTTACAACTGAGGAAACTGAGGCCCAGGTTAAGTGACTTTTTTCACAATTCCAGTGAGTATCTATCTAGTTGTATCAAAACACGGCTCCATTCTGCCACTCAAGATGCCAGATTGGGCTGGGAGTGCCTCCCCAGCTTTTTATAATTTTTTATTTATTTCAGAGAGGAAGGGAGAGGGAGAGAGAGAGAGAAACATCAATGATGAAAGAATCATCGATTCGTTGCCTCCTACGTGCTCCCTACTGAGGATGGAGCCCACAACCTGGGCATGTGCCTGACCATGAATTGAACCGTTACCTCCTAGTTCATAGGTCAATGAGCCACACTGGCTAGGCCCTCACCAGCTTTGATAAGCCATTTCATCTTCCTGGTCTCAGTCCCTTATCAGCAAAATGAGATGATTGTCACCATGATTTCCCTTCCCATTCTCACATTACGGGCAAAACATTAGGGAAAGGGGTTGCTCATAACTGCCAGACACAGGAGCTTGGAGGCGAGAAGAGAAGGAAGAGCAGGGGAGGAAAGGGGAGGGGAGAAAGGTGCGTGAGCCATTGCTATACTCCAGACCAGTTATCTTGGATCTGAACCTTTGAAGACTATTATTCCTTGATGTGGAGGAAGAGTCTAGAAATTGCTTCTAAACTGGGAACCTGCTCACCATCCTTCCTTCCATGACCCTGAGCGCCACTTCAGCACCTGGACTTGAACTGCTGGAGGGACTGGGATTGAGAGAGACTGGACCATGCCTGACCAGTCTCTCCCTGGGCTGCAGGGCTGTGCTCTGGTGTCTGGAGGAGCGGCAGCTAGAGGGCTGTCTGATGTTACAGAGCTACAGGCAGGGTGAGGAGGGAGGGGAACAGGGTGGGTGGGTAAGCCGTCCGACCAGGGGCCAGGGTGTGAGTGTGTTTATATAGGACTCCGCCAACCTGCAGTTTCGGATTTCAGACCCTGCTTTATCGGGAGCCTCCCTGTTTTCAGTCAGTGCGGAGCAGGGAGACAGCTGACACCAAAGCCTTCCCTGGAAGGCTGGGAACTGCTGGGCTCCGGGCTCTCTCCGCGCCCTCCTTCTCTCAGGAGCTGCATCCACCACCCTTGGCAGTTTTCTCTGATCTGGAGTAGTGTTTCGTTCTTTCCCAGTCAGCGGCCTGAGTCTTCCAGCATGGAAGGTAACATTTGGGGTCTATGGGGCCTGGGCTAGGAAACTGTGGCTACTCAGCTATCAGTAAAGGGCCAGGGATCCCTGAAAGATGCACATGCTGGGCAAAGAGGAGTGGTGAGTGTGTGAGAGAAGGGGGAGGAGGGAACGCGAATATTGGGGCACTTCCATTATATTGAAAGCAAATCTTTTACTTCCTTTTTCTTTCATTTACCCCCTCTTTCTCTCCTAACAAATAAGAATGTTCCATGAATGCCTATCTTCCTTTGGGGTCTCCGATGAAGAAGTTAGAGAACATTTCTGACATCTAGAATGTGACTATTTCCTCACTTGGAAGTAGGGGCTGCAGAGGGAATGTGGGGACAAATCTCTGAAGGGAGATGTGTGCCCAGAGGACCGATGCCCTGAGCCAGGCCTGGTTGAGTGGCACTGGGGAGCCCTCCTCACCAGCTCAGCGGGAGTCCTGTAGCTGCTCACACAGTGGGAGCTGGAACCAGTGTGAGCACTGTGAGCACCAGTGAGGTCTCCCTGTGGAATGATCTTGAACCGG
Organism: Lasiurus cinereus; assembly: GCA_011751065.1. Lineage (NCBI taxonomy): Eukaryota > Metazoa > Chordata > Mammalia > Chiroptera > Vespertilionidae > Lasiurus > Lasiurus cinereus. Next base: position 8,230,982 of record JAAGEH010000042.1, on the reverse strand, counting down.
TCTAAAGGGATTAGAGCTGAGAAGGGCCAAGAGACAGGAGCACTTTCTGCTCCCTCCTGGGTAGGGCAGGGTGGAGGCCAGTATGTGGAGTGGGCGGGGCTTGGCAGGCATTTGGGTGAGGGGCTGACAGGTGGGTCAGGCTGGCTGCATTCGCATGGTGTTGTTCAGTGGCCAGGAGCAGAGATCAAAGACCTGCCTCGTACAGGGAGGAGCGGGTGGCGGGGGTGAGGGGGGGAAGATGGGGGCTGGTGATGTCATTCCCCATGGGCAGCCCATGCCAAGAGGCAGGGTCTGGCAGGAAGGGTGGGTGGGCCAGGCCAGCGGGACTCTGCAAGAGGCTGTAGGTGGCTTTGAAAAGCCCAGTTGGATGCCGAGACAAGCACTGGAAGTGTGCAGTGGAGTGAGCTGCAGGCAGAACATGGAGAGATGGAAAGGGGTAAGGAGAGGGGACTGAGGAGTCTAAAGCTCTCAGGCGTTCCAAAGCTGCTGCCAGCCAGGGGCCCCAGCTCTCAATATAGATGTAACCCAAAATAGTGAGCAGAGCAGCGTGTGCTACTGACTTCGGAAGATAACAAGAGTGATGGCTGAGAGGTGGTGTGGGCTGGGCAAAGTGCACAGGAACACACTTGCAGCATAAGACATTGTATAGTGCAATCGAGTCTGCACAGTTATCTGTTAGGCAAAATAATTAATAGGTTGTACAGTCTAGTTACTTTGGAAACTATGGGCATTTCTAAAAATTAGTTTTTATTTATATCATCAGCTGCTTCCAAATAGAATTCCAGTGTCTTTGTATATTTGATAGAGGGTGTGGTGCATAATTTTGGTCAACAGGTAATAATAACCTCTCCTTTATACAGTCATGTAGTGCTTTTAAGCCTAGAGTGTACTTCATAGGTTCAATTTAGCAGATGTCTAAGGACCCCTGTTCTCTGAGGTCCTGTGTTATATATTGAGCACGCACAGCTGGATAAGGCATGGTTCTGCCTGCAGAGATCTCACAATCTAAGTGCTGTCCTATAAGAAAGACAGAATACCAATCCTTCAAAAGAGAGACAAAACTGGAGCCAAAACGATGCAGAAGGGCAAGAATTAGGATCAAGATCCAACTCCTTTTTAAAAAAATAGTTTATTGCCTGGCCGGTGTGGCTCAGTGGTTGAGCATCAACCAATGAACCAGGAGGTCAGGGTTTCATTCCCAGCCAGGGCACATGCCCAGGTTGCAGGCTCAGTCCCGTCTTTCTCACCATTGATATTTCTATCTCTTTCCCTCCCTCTCCTTTCCTCTCTGAAATCAATAAAAATATATTTTAAAATAAATAAAAATAGTTTAAAAATAGTTTATTGATTTTTTTTTTTTTAGAGAAAGAGAGAAAGGAAGAGAGTGAGAAACATTGATGTGAGGGTGCAACATGGATCTGCTCCCTCCTGCCAGCCCCCTACTAGCGATGGAGCCTGTAACCTGGGCATGTGCCCGGGACTATGAATCGAACCTGCAACCTCCTGGTGCACAGGACGAAGCCCAACACACTGACCACACTCAGCTCCTGATCCAATGCTTTCTGTGTGTTTCCCCTGTGCACCACCATATGTATGAACTTCCTTCTCCCTCTTCATCCTCCACACTTTCCCCCTGAGTAATGCGCAAGAGCAGTAATCTGTGGAAGGCAGAGGTGAAAACTGCCCCCTGGAATGAAGTCAGTTCTCCTGGGCTTCTGATGGTGCAACTGGAATGGCAACAGTGGGCCTGCGTCTGTTATGTGCAGATTTGATGCTGCCACTCACCAGAGCAGTGGTTCTGAACCTTTCTAATGCTGTGACCCTTTAATACAGTTCATGTTATGGGGACTCCAACCATAAATTATTTTTGTTGCTACTTCATAACTGTAATTTTGAAAATTTTGAAATTTACAGTTAAAAAGTAGCAACAAAAATAATTTATGGTTGGGGTCACCACAATATGAAGAACTGTATTAAAGGGTTGCAGCATTAGAAAGGTTCAGAACCACTGTACCAGAGACTGCCTTTATATCTTAACATAATTCTTAACTTGGGATACCCTGGCTCCCCCGCCCCCCCCCACCGGCAATGATCTGAACAGGCGAGAGAACTGTAAAACTCAGGGGCTCCCCTGGAGGTAGCTGCTCCCTGAACACTGAATTTATAAAACAACCACCAACATTTGTTCAGTTCTTTGTAGTTGACAGAGTGGATTTACCTAGGGGAAGAATAGCGTGTTTCTCAATCACCCCTCCCCGCCACCTCTGCCCTGCCTAGGTGTCCTGGAAAGGTCCAAATCCCAAAGCTTAGGGTCTTCCTCTCAGTGTTTAGGCTTAAGCTAGAAGAGACATGGAGAAGTCAGTCTGGCCCAGTGATGATCAGATTTTGGTGTGTGACAGAGTTTTCACCAGTATTAGGTGAAATGACAGGAACAGGGAGAGCATACTGATTTTTTTTTTAAGCAAAATGTATTTAGTTTAGAGAATTGGGGGGGGGCAGGGGATATATTCAAAGACTTATTCGGAGGTTATGGCTTTTTTATTCTATTCATGAGCTGATGGGGAGAGTCAATGGTAGTTGGCCTTTTTAAATGTCCTTATTTAGAAAATTTAACAACTGGCAAACTTTTTTTTTAATTAATTTTTTATACATATCTCCCCATTGCCCCCCCTCCCTCCCAGGCATACCCCAACCCCCCAGTGTCTAGGTTCATTGGTTATGATTATATGCATAGATACAAGTCCTTTGATTGATCTCTTATCTACCTCACCTAACTTTAATCTTCCTGCTGTAATTTCACAGTCTGTTTGAAGCTTTACTGTCTCTGTATCTATCCTTTTGTTCATCAGTTTATAATGTTCTTTATTATCCCCCAATGAGTGCGATCATGTGATGCTTCTCCTTCATTGACTGGCTTATTTCGCTAAGCATAAGGCTCTCCAGTTCCAACCAGGTTGCTGCAAATGGTAAGAATTCCTTCTTTTTAATGGCAGCATAGAATTCCATTGTGTAGATGTACCACAGTTTTCTGATCCACTCATCTGCTGACGGGCACCTAGGCTGTTTCCAAATTGTGGCTATTGTAAAATTGTGCTGCTATGAACATAGGGGTGCATAAATCCTTTCTGATTGGTGTTTGTAATTTCTTAGGATAAATTCCTAAGAGTGGTATTACAGGGTCAAATGGGAGATCCATTTTTAGTTTTTTGAGGAAACTCCATACTGTTCTCCACAGTGGCTGCACCAGTCTGCATTCCCACCAACAGTGCACAAGGGTTCCTTTTTCTCCGCATCCTCACCAACACTTGTCGTTTGTTGATTTGTTGATGATTGCCATTCTGACAGGTGTAAGATGGTATCGCATTGTCATTTTGATTTGCATCTCTTGGATGATTAATGACTTTGAACATGTTTTCATGTGTCTCTTGGCCTTCCTTCTGTCGTCTTTTGAAAAGGTTCTATTTAGGTCCGTTGCCCATTTTTTTATTGGATCCTTCATCTTCCTTTTATTAAGTTGTATAAGTTGGTTGTAGATTTTGGAGATTAAACCTTTATCAGTGATAGCATTTGCAAATATGTTCTCCCATGCATTGATCTTTCTTGTTGTTTTGTTGATCCTTTCTTTTGCTGTGCAAAAGCTTTTTATTTTGATGTAGTCCCATTTGTTTATTTTTTCTTTAGCTTCCATTGCCTTTGGAGCAGTATCAGTGAAGAAGTTCTTTCGGCATATATCTGAGATTGTGCTGTCTGTGGATTCCTCTAGTATTTTTTATGGTTTCCCTTCTAATGTTTAAGTCCTGTATCCATTTTGAGTTTATTTTTGTATTTGGTGTAAGTTGGTGGTCCAGTTTCAATTTTTTGCATGTATCTGTCCAATTTTCCCAACACCATTTATTGAAGAGGCTATCTTGGTTCCATTGAATGTTCATGCCTCCTTTGTTAAATATTAATTGAGCATAGTGGTTTGGGTGGATATCTGGGTTCTCTATTCTATTCACAACTGGCAAACTTTTAATGGGTCCTTAAATTTCATTTTTTTTTTTTTGAAGTTTAATTGGTTCATGAAATCCAAAAATCTTGCCTCCAGGCAGGCCCTTCTCCAGACAGATGAGAATCTCCTTGACAAGGGCTCTTTGGGGAAGGTTCCAGAAAACTTGGATTCTGATCTTGTCTTCACTGTTCTTTCCCTGTGGGTGCTTGGATCATGATAAACTCAAGTCGTCTTGGTTTCCCCCATTTTTAAGTTGTGGGAGGTTCCTACCTTCAGAATAAGGCCATGGGCAAAGGAATGCGCTCTCACTTCTTCCCCTTTGTCAGAGTGAGTGACCCTCTCCCTTGTCGGAGAGGCTTGGGGTCAGGCCTTGACAGCTCCTGTTCTTGTAATCATCTTTTGAGAATGATGAACGTCACCTTCTATCTTTGGAAAGCTGGGGGGGGGGGGGTTGTGGATTAGATTATGGGAGCAGCATGAGGTATATTTCACATTTGGGGTCTCGGTATCCAGTGGTAATCATTTGGAAACACCTTTGTAACCAGATGGTCAAGGGTTAAGGGCATTTAAACATCTTGCTGTCAGTTTTTGAAATGGTGGATTTTGCCATAACTGGTTTGCCTCAGTGGATAGAGCATTGACCCATGGACCAAAGGTCCTGGGTTCGATTTCAGTCAAGGGCAAGTTCCTCAGCTGTAGGCTCAATCCCTGGCCCTGGTCCGGGTGAGTTCGGGAAGCAATGTGTGTGTCTCACATTGATGTTTTTCTCTCTGTCTCTCCCCCTCCCTTTTCTCTCTAAAAAGTAATGGAAAAATATCTTTGGGTGAGGATTAACAAAACAGAAAGGAAGAAAGGGAGGGAGGGAGAGAAGGAGAGAAGGAGTGCAGATCTTTCTGAGCTCTCAACTGGAGCTTTTCTAGATCTTGAGGCTCCCAGAGGCTTAAGTGTCTGAGTCGTCTGCCTTCCGAGGAGTCAGGCCTGGAACAGCAACAAATAACAAGTATGTGGGAATCCCCAGGCAGCCCCAGCTGCCAGCCTGAGACACGTGGTTGTGTATGTACATGTGTGCAGACTTGTAGGAGAGAAAACATTTAGGGAAAATTCATTTGAAATCACCCTAGAAATGGAATAGATGCTCCATTTTTTGAGATTTATCCAAGACCCCTTTTCTGATCTGGAAATCCAAGCCCAGGGCATGATCTCCTTGCCAGAAGGGTTCTGGGAGGTGAAAAGCCAGGCAAGCAGCATAGCCCTTAAGAGTAGTGCTATGGGAAAGCCTACACCTGTGCCTGATGACAGGTACCTGTCAAATTAGCCGAGGGAAAAAGACAACGTGAGAAAGGAGAAAGGATCCAGGAAGTGCGGATGGAAGATCTCTGCCATTGTTTATCTGATGGCTCCACCTAAGTTTGGGGCAGGTGAGTGATGGTGGCAGGGCAGTGGTTCTGAGCCTATTTCTGGTCCCCCTGATGGTGGCTTTCCCCAGGGGGGCTTTAATAAGAACTTTGTCCTGACACAGAGACATGGAGTACAGTCAAATTCTTGGAGATGGGATCTCTTCTGAGATGGTCAACCAATAGGGCAGGTGTTAGCCATTTAACATGGCTTTTTCTGATGGCAAAGTTCAACTAAGTCATGACTGGGCGCTTAAAGATGTCCCCAATCCCTGTCATGGTGAGGTTATTCAACTGGCTGCATGATTTTGGATAAGTCATTTCCTTCCAGGGCCCCAGATTTCCCATCTGTAAAATGAGGGAGTGAAATTTGATTACCACCATCCTAGTTGTTTAACTGTGCATGCCTCAGCCTTAGAATTGGCTTTCAGAATTGCAGGCCTACTTATTGTCCAATCATTGCATAGCTGTTGGAGAAGAGGCTGGAGGTGGCAGCATGAGACAGGTATTCTCCACACAGCAGATACACAGACTTTTGGAACCAAGAGATCTGAGGACAGCAATTGCCCAATATTATTCACAGTTATTGGCCAGGGCTGGGTTCCCATTAAAAAGCCTCCTGAGGCCACGAAACACATCAGGAGAAACATGCCAAACCTGTTCCACTGTGTGTCGGATGTGATGGTTTCTCACCCCAGAACATCCCATCTTCATCATCTCCCTCACAGCATCCTTCCCTTTCTTCAATTCCCACAAACTTGAGCCCCTTCCACCCGTTAGCATTTCCCCAGGCTCAGCCCTCTATCCCCCCGGGAATGCCTGGGGAGTGGGTAGCACAGATGACGCTGTGGGTGATGAGGTTGAGAGAAAGCTGGAAGCGAATGAGGTGGGGAGTTGGGAGGCATGCATGTTAGGAATCCTCAGGCATGTCTCTACCTGAAGTCCAACCCAATAGCAGCGCTCTGCCTCTGCCAACTCTGCTCGGGTGGGAAAGCAGCAGCCCCTGAAGGGCTGCTGGGCTAACCTGGCCTGTGGGTCATCTCCCTGCCCCAGGCCAACTCGAGTTCCAGGGAGCTGGCTCCAGGCTGCAGGAACCCAGGGACCCAGATTGTGATGGGGCAAGTGCTCTGCTAGGCTCTCAGCATCTTTAGTTCAAATAACTCTGGTGGTTCTCCTGAAACCCCATCTACAGGGGCTGGGGCAGCAGCAGAGAAGCTCCAACTTGTCATCTGAAACCACCTGTAGGGGGACACCCCCATCCCTGTGCAGAGCCCTGGAACACACAGCCCTCCCAGCCAGTGGGGCCCGTGGGTTTCAGAATGGTGACATGGGACACACACGGTGCCTTACCTAAAACTTCCAGCACGGTCTGGAGCAGCTCCCAAACCAAATATGTTAATATTTCCACAGCGTGACCTATTTAAAGAGCATGGAAATGGGATAAGTGAAAGGCTGTAGAGTGTCCATGCTTTGCTACTAAGAAGGGTTGCATCATGCTGGGTTCTGCCGACAAGTGAGAAAAAAGCTTTCCATTTTCAGGTGTTTGTGGAGTTGGAAATGCTAATGAGGCCCTGCAGTTCTGAGCTGCCTCCCAAGTCCTATCGGGTGCAGTCAGCATTCCCGTTTCACAGATGAGGAAGCTAGGGTTCAGAGAGGGTCAGAACTTGCCTGATGCCATTCAGCCGATGACATGTGATCCCGGTCCAGGCCCGTCTTTGTGGGGCTCTGGCACACTTACCTCTCTAGGAGCGAGTGGAGGAGAGGCCAGGGTGGGGGTGGGAGGCACTTTCTGTGCGCCTGATAGGTTTCATTTGCTTATACATTACTCCTGAAATCCTGAAGGCTTGGAAGAAAGCTCAAGTTCAGTCAGCATCGTGGCTTCCAGAAGAATCCAGCTGGTTTTGTGGGGACTGTGAGAGCCAGGAGCCATAGAGTCATGCTGGGTGTAGTGAGAGAAGCTCCACCTGTAGGGGGACACCCCCATCCCTGTGCAGAGCCCTGGAACACACAGCCCTCCCAGCCAGGAATCGTGCCTGGTGTAGGAACCGGACTTGAGAGAAGAACTGTCTGGAAGGATCACCAAACCCGGATAAGGATGATGTTGATGTGCAGCTGGAAAGAAGGAAAATTCAATTAGGGGGTCTCGCTGCTCTTCACTAGTGATGTGAAAAGGGTCAAGGGAAGTGCTAATTCAATCTGCTGGACACACACCATGCGCTTTTAATCCTTCATTGGGAGGATGGACAGTGGTCTGCTATCTGGGTGGTATAGGTCACTCCTCTCCCCTACTTTCTAAGTGCTGGTAGATGGCACCCGCCTTTTCTGGGGCAGCGCTTGGATCATATAAGATATGAACTCTTAATATCCAGGCCCATGTGTCCCTGGTGTTGCTGTGGGGTGAGGAACTCTCTGCTGTGTCCTTCACTAGGAAGATGCCCATTAGGAAGGGTGGTAGGTTAGTTGCCATAGGAACACGGATCATCTGCTGTAACCAACGAGAGAACAGATGGGAGGAAATATTCTTAAAGGGACCATTAGCTAATGAAATTGGTGCCAGCAAAGTAGGTTTTCCTAAGAAGACTGGAGGAGCAGATCAGACCCTTTGGCCTGCGAGACCACGAGGCTCTAAGGCTGTAAACCCACAGCTGCTGGAGAGAGTGCAGGAGAAAGAGCACAGGTTTGCTCTCCCCTGAGTGGCGGCTGCCCTGTGGGATGTGTGCCAAGGTCTGTCTGCTTGTTGGTTCAGATCTTCCCAAGCCTCTCTGTCAGCGGTGCTCACCTGTGCCTTCATTAGGGAACTCAGCTCTCTTTCCTCCTAACCCCCCTTACCTCCTCCTAACCCCCACGGCTCCCTCCTAACCCCCTCGGCTCCCTCCTAACCCCCTCAGCTCCCTCCTAACCCCCTCACCTCCCTCCTAACCCCTTCACTTCGTCCTAACCCCTCAGCTCCTCCTAACCCCTCAGCTCCTCCTAACCCCTCAGGTCCTCCTAACCCCTCAGCTCCTCCTAACCCCTCAGCTCCTTCTAACCCCTCAGCTCCTCCTAACCCCCTCACCTCCCTCCTAACCCCCTCACCTCCCTCCTAACCCCTCACCCCCTCCTAACCCCCTCAGCTCCTCCTAACCCCCTCACCTCCTCCTAACCCCCTCACCTCCTCCTAACCCCTCACCTCCTCCTAACCCCCTCAGTCCCCTCCTAACCCCCTCAC
>JAAGEH010000042.1:8171319-8222289 GCA_011751065.1 Lasiurus cinereus | reverse complement strand
TAACCCCCTCAGCTTCCTCCTAACTACCTCAGCTTCCTCCTAACTCCCTCAGTTCCTCCTAACCCCCTCAGCTCCTCCTAACCCCCTTACCTCCTCCTAACCCCCACGGCTCCCTCCAAACCCCCTCACCTCCCTCCTAAACCCCCTCACCTCCCTCCTAACCCCCTCAGCTCCTCCTAACCCCCTCACCTCCCCCCTACCCCTTCACTTCGTCCTAACCCCTCAGCTCCTCCTAACCCCCTCACCTCCTCCTAACCCCTCAGCTCCTCCTAACCCCTCAGCTCCTCCTAACCCCTCAGCTCCTTCTAACCCCTCAGCTCCTCCTAACCCCCTCACCTCCCTCCTAACCCCCTCACCTCCCTCCTAACCCCTCACCCCCTCCTAACCCCCTCAGCTCCTCCTAACCCCCTCACCTCCTCCTAACCCCCTCACCTCCTCCTAACCCCTCACCTCCTCCTAACCCCCTCAGTCCCCTCCTAACCCCCTCACCTCCCTCCTAACCCCTTCACTTCATCCTAACCCCTCAGCTCCTCCTAACCCCCTCACCTCCTCCTAACCCCCTCAGTCCCCTCCTAATCCCCTCAGTTCCTCCTATCCCCCCACACCTCCCTCCTAACCCCCTCAGGGCTCTTCTGAATTTGGCGTAGGAACTGATCTGCTTTCTCTGCTTACCCTTCATCCCGTCCTCTCAGCAGCCAGTCTCTAGGCCAGAAGTGTCCCAGCAAGGTCTTCTGCTGCCCTTGGGCACACCTGCCACCCCTTTCCCTTTCCTTTCGCCTCCCTGTCTCCCTTGTGCCAACCATGCCTGCGGAGCTGGGGTGTTAGGTCCTCCAGAAGTCATCCTGGCCCTCCTGGCCCTCCTCTGGTACAGTTGGGACTTCTGGGTACATGCTCCCGAAAGTGCTCAGAGCAGCCTAAGCCCTGGAGGGGGTGGGGGAGGTTAGGGTAAAGTCAGAGAGACAGGGTGGGCCACAGGCACCTACTGGGACCAGGAAGCCGATGCCTCGAGTGTGGTCTTGCAGTTTTGTTCCTCTCCGGTCCTGGCCTCACTCTTGCTCTCCCTGCAGAGCCTCTCGACCTCCCGGCCAGTCTCCAGGGTAAGAAGGTGGCCTCCAGCAGCTCCCTTGTGTGCTCGTCACCTGGAGCGAAGGGATCTCTTCTCTCTCAATCCCAGATCTCACCCTCCACAAGGGTTTGGCTGAGCTGGGCTCAGCTAGCTACCCATCACCAAGAGAGAGTGTCAGGCTTTAGAACATGGCTATTTCCACAGCAACTATGTGGGTATTGGGGTGAGGGCAGTTTCTAGAAAGGGGTAGGTACTTTCTACTGTCACAACACTAGAGGCCCGATGCACGAAATTTGTGCTGTAGTAGACCTTCCTCCCCCACCCCCACCCCCTTTCAGCCCCAGTTTTGTCTGGAAGGACGTCTGGCCTAATTAGCATATTGTGCTTTTATTATTATAGATTAGCCCAGTGGTCGGCAAACTGTGGCTCTCGAGCACATGCGGCTCTTGAGTGTGGCTCTTGCACAAAATACTACGGCCTAGGCAAGTCTATTTTGAAGAAGTGGCGTTAGAAGAAGTTTAAGTTTAAAAAATTTCGCTCTCAAAAGAAATTTTGATCGTTGTACTGTTGATATTTGGCTCTGTTGACTAAGGAGTTTGCTGACCACTGGATTAGCCCTTCTTGGTCTTCCATCCAAGCTTAAGGAGTTTGGTGTGGCAAGTTTACACACCCCTAACCCACTTGCTTATTAAATTCTCTCCTTGTCTGACCCTGGGGATGGACAAGACCTAGTAGGTAGTAGGCAGTGTGGCTGAAGGAGCCCAGGGCATGGCTGTGGTGTCATTGCCACTGCCTGTGGGTAGGGAAGACATAGGACCTGAACCTCACAGGCCATTCAGCCCCTGCCTCATCATGGGTAAGACTCTATTCTTTTAAGAAAGTCCTTCCCAGGAGATTTAATTGTCTCGACAAACACCAGAGAGTCAGCATCCAAAAGCTCATCACTGTCTGTGAATTCAGTCATGCATAACATAATGGAATCCACCTCGGGCTCATGAGGGTGACCATCTTGTTTAAGTTAGGATCCACTTAGTGACTCTGAAATCATCCCCTTTGCTTCAAGCCCCAGAGCAGAGGAGAGACGAACTGAGGGGACGATTGTATAATCTCTTCATGATGCTGCACCCCATTTCCTTTATGTGTCCTTCATGCCTTATTCCACCCAACCTCTCACCCTGCCCGGTGTATGGCAGCCATGGAACAGAAGTACGGGGGCTGGGAGGGTGGGAGGCAGGCTTGCTTGGCTGTGCTCTGCCAGGGCGTGTGGGAGAGGAATGGAGAGCTGAGCACTTCCCTCTGATCTTGCCTGACTCCCCTGGAGCCTGGAGGTGGGGGTGTCTCCGAGAGGAGAAGAGGGAGGGCCTGCAGGGGCCCAGGAGCTGGGCTATTTCTGTAACGGAGTGAATTTGCAGCCAGCCGCAGAGGAGGTCAAACTCTGGGCGTGGGGCTGGAATGTAGGGGGCCAGGAGGCTGGGGAAGCTGCGGTTTCACCCCTTCTGGAAGCATGGAGGGCCCTTGCAGTGCCCTTTGGGGAAGGTGCATGGGTGGGGAGGGCCTGGGCCTGGTGTGGGTGATGGTGATGGTGTCATGCATTAGAGGGGGTGGAGGAGTCAGGCAAATACAAACCCCCTTTCAGTGAGGGGAAGGGGTTTAGTTCCAAGGGGTGGGGGCTCTAATTCTTGCTCTCAGCCATAAAACAGCTCAGGCCCAGCAAAGCTGTGTGAAGGGGAAGGGACACAGTGCTGGGCAGGGCCAGGGGACTTAGATGAGCCCAGCTGAGTGTGCTGCAAGGTCAGGGATACTGACAGGCATGGAGCCAGCTTTCCACGGAGCAAAGCAGCCAGGCCCCTTCACCTGCACCGGCCCTCCAGGATCCTGTATAATTTGTATTGGCAGGGTCTCTTTTTGTATGAGGACACCCCGAATTGAATGGGCTGTGGGGCCCACAAACCCTGGTTCTGCCCTGCATCCGAGTACAACAGTATCTACTCCCCCACCCTCTTGCTGCCACTTCACACAGCCCTTTCCTCTGCTCTCCAGCTCTTCTAGGTCGAATTCCTGGTCAAAACAATTTGCATATTAGGCTTTTATTATATAGGATTGCCTGCTCCAGCTCTGCCTTTGTTATAGAAGGGCCACCTGATGAGGCTGCTTGACCTTTGACCAGCCTGCCCTTGGCCTGCTCCTCTGCAGCCCCTACACGTAATCTGCTGGCTTTGTCACTTTTTCATGCGTTGGGTCCTCCCAAACCACACCTCTGGAATGGGCAGATGGCTCCCCGCGGGAATCAGCCCTGGAGAGGGGCTTTCCCGAAGAACCAGAGCCACTCAGGACTCAAGGGCTTCTTTTGTCCTAGGAGCAAGGTGAGGCCCTGTCTCTCATGTCCAGTGGGCCTCAAGGGGAAGCACTTGCCCATGTGATATATAGTGTATGGGTACAGCGAAAGCACTAGAACTTGTCTTCTCAGTTAACTCCAGTGATAATATAACCCCAGAACTGACTTGCCTTTTTTTTTTAAGACAGAAAGATTACCTGATAACTACTTTTATATTGATTTCAGAGAGGAAGGGAGAGGGGAAAGAGCCTCCTGCACAACCCCCACTGGGGATCGAGCCTGCAACCTGGGCATGTGCCCTGAGGGGGAATTGAACCTCCTAGTTCATAGGTCAACGCTCAACCATTGAGCCATGCTGGCCGGGCAAACTGACTTGCTTTTTAACTTCCAAGTATGATATGACACAGGAAAAATTCCCCCGCAGTTCACAGAGCGCTTCTCAGGGGTGGATTATTCTGACTCTTCGGGAAAAGGAAATGGGAGATGGTGTTAGGGTATTACAAACTAGATTTAGGAATCTCCCAGTGCCATCTTTTTTTTTCTTTTTATTTTTTTAAATATATTTTTTAAATTGATTTTTTACAGAGAGGGAGAGAGATAGTTAGAAACATCTGTTAGCTGCCTCCTGCACATCCCCGGCTGGGAATGTGCCTGAAACCAAGGTACATGCCCTTGACCGGAATCGAACCCGGGATTCCTCAGTCTGAAGGCTAATGCTCTATCCACTGAGCCAAACCAGTCGGGCTCCCAGTGCCATCTTGATGGATAACTTCCTGAGGAGCAATGATTAAGCATCCATCTTCATGTGTCAAAGTGCTGAGGGGTTTCATCGCTTCCCATGAGTGGACAGTCCAAGGCAGGGGCAGATAGTAATTATTACTGACATTTATTGAGCACTTACTAGATGCCCAACCTCTCTTAAAATCTTTTCTTGTATCATCTCATTTAATCCTTTGAAAAAAGGAATTAATTATATGAATGCTTTTTACAGCTCGGGAACGAAAACAGAGGGAGATTAAGCCACTCACCAAAGCCCCTTAGGTGGTAACTGGTGGAGCCAGGATTTAAACTGGGGCAGTCTGACTCTAGAGCCAACAATCTCAAGGCCAGTGCACATTCAAGTCAGTAAAAATAAACCAGGAGATTAGCTGCAGGATGATGCATGAGAAGGGAATTTCGATTTGCACAAGAACTCGAAGTGGGAAGAGAACTGCCTTTGGACTGTGTCCTGGGCTCCTGTCCCAGCCCACCCACTTCCTAACTGTAGCCTTGGGCCACTTACCTGGCCTCTCAGGATTCTCCTCCATCAGCCCAGGACAGGCACTTGCTAGTGTCATGTCTTAGGTAAGCGTGAATTTCCTTTTTCTGTGAGGATACCCCCAGTCTTCCTTGGGAGGCTGAGGAGTGATTTAGGAATTGAAGGTTAATTCTTTTTTTGGGAGCGGGGGGTGTGGGGGTGTGGGGGGGGCAGGGAATGCCCAACCAGCCTTCCAGTACCCAGCCTCTGGACAAGACTTCCTGCAATCAGCCTTCTCCACTGTCCCCTCCGGTGGCCCTCTGGTGGCTCTCTGGCAGTAGTCACCCTTTTGGGCTCTCTTCATCCTTTTTCCCCTTTAAAAACGAGGATATTCTTTTGCATACCACAGTCCAGTGAACCAATTCAGGAAATAGAACCTTGCTGCAATACTACTTTCTTCTATGCAGCCCATATTCAAATTTCACCAGTGGCCCTAATAATGTCATTAGAGTTTAATCCAGGACCATATTTCTACTCCCCTTAAAACTGGGGGCATTTCTCAGCCATTTCTTTGTTAATCATGCACCGAGGATGTTTGAAGAGTGCAGGGTGCTCTCTAGTCCTTCCTGCACCTTGTCCAGTCCCCCCATCTCTCTCTCCCTCCCCAGATTCATAGGGTAAGGCACTCTCCTTAGGCTCAAAATGTAAGAGGAAGTCAAAAGACTCAGTAGTCAAGATAAGAAACATTTTTTCTGCCTACCTCAGAGGACCATAAAAGAATCCGATGAGATAATAATGGGAGTGCTTTGTGAACTGTAAAGAGTTTTACTTGATATTTTCCCCTTCTGTCCTAAAACAAATAATCCTTTATTTTCATAAAGACCATGTTCAGGTCGGCCACATTATTTTAATGCAATACTTAAAAAAATAAAAATAAGTACAAAAGTTCACGAAGAATAAAATATCAACCTTTTCAGTAAAGACTGGATCAGTACCAATGCCACTCCAAGCCATGTGGGAGCCTCGAGCAAAAGGGAAACTCAGTAATACTGATCCAGTCTTGATTGAAAATACTTCATTCATCACAGATTTTTTTTTTCATTAATGTTTATTTAAAATTTTACATTAAAATATTATTAATCCCGATTATTGAGTTTTTACAGGTTTTCCCATCATCCTGTCCTCAGAACAAGGGGGAGAGAGGTGGGCGCCCAGCCAGCGCTATTCTTGCACCCCAGCCAGAGTAGAAGAGGAGGGAGGATGCGGGACAGAGAGAGCAGGAGGGAGAGGAGGGACACAGAGGCCTGGCGTCCAGCCGGGGCTCTGGCCTGGAGCCTCTAACAGCTTCCAGCTGCTTCCACACCCACCAGACTTCCTGCCTTGGGAGGGGTGTTGGGTTGAATTTCCCCCCTCTTTTCTCATCAGATACGTGATCTAATTAGATCCTTGGATCCCCTCATGTCTACCAGTCTTCTCAGACTTAACATTGACCACTCCCCTTTGTTGAACCTATTCTGACCCTGGATCTGCCCCTGTCTTGATTCATCCTGGAAGCCCCTTCCAGGTCTGTGGCTGGCCGCTGTCCAGATTATCCACCCACTGTGGGGCAGTTCCATGTTCCCCACGGCTCAGGGACAAAGCCTGGCTGAGGGACACAGGGAGGGTGTTTGCCAGGTAGTGGAAGAGAGATCTAGACCAACTATAGGATTCAGCCTTGGCTCCCATGTAAAAGCTGGGTTATATTTACCTCTTTAAGCTTCAGGGGTTTGTATGTGGGAGGTGTGTTTTTTTTCTTGGAAAATGAAAATGTTAATATATTTCTGCTCACCTCATAGGACCATAAAGGAATCAAATGAGATAATGATGAGTGTGCTTTGGGAATTTAAAGGGTTTTATTTGATATTATCCCTTCTGTCATAAAACAAATAATCCTTTCTTTTTATAAAGACCACATTCAGGTCAGCCACATTATTTGACCTAAATCACCGAGAAGAGTCCTGGCTGATTCAGGGGCTAAGCCCATCCCTGCCTTTAATCAGCATTTCTGTCAAACTAAAGCAAGTCACTAGAAAAAGCTGAATCCTCCCCTGCCCTCCCTCCCCTACCCTCCATCCACATTCCATCACAGCGTACACGTAGGCCAAGAGTAGGTAGATAGTTTTTTTCTTCAGTGTGTCTGCTTTTACCCTTATATACCTTTAAGGGTAAAATTTGATATGTTTTGTGAAACTCTACCCACAATTAAGATAATGCACATATATGCATTATCCCAAAGTTTCTTCCTACCACCTTGAAATTCCTCTATTCACCCCCTCCCCATGCAATTTCTGATCTGCTTTCTGTCACTATAGATTAGTTTGTATTTTTTAGAATTTTATATAGTGGAATAAGACACTATACACTTTTATTGGTGGAGGACCTGGCTTTTTCCACTCAGTGTAGTTATTTTTAAATGCATCCATGTTGTGGAGATCAGTAATTCACTTCTTTTTGTTGCTGAGGCAGATTCGTTATAAGGGTGTGATGCATACACTGTACTCACCTTTTCGTGGATATTTGGGTGTTTGAAGTTTGGGATCTTCCAACGCAGTCACTCTGACCGTTTGTGTACAATTTCTGTGTGGACATGTGCTTGCGTTTCTTTTGGGTACAAAACCTAAGAGAATCAATGGCTTGTTTGATAACTGTATGTTTAAATGAAATTGCCAAACTTTTCCAAAGTGGATATGCCATTTACATTGTCACCAGGAGTGTCTTGAGTTCCAGGTCATCTACATTTGTGCCAATACTTGGTATGGTCACTTTTCATTGGCGCTATTCTGTTGGGTCTGTGGTGTTAGCTCATTCGTATTTGCATTTCCCTAGTGACAGTGACATTTAGCATCTTTCTATGCACTTTGACATTGTATATCTTCTTTGACGGAGTGTCCGTTTAAATCTTTTGCCCATTATTTATTGTGTTTTTTCCATCTTAATAGTAAGTGTAATAGTTCTTTATTGTGCTGCATAAAAGTCTTATGCCAGTTACATGTTTTGCAAATCTCTCAGTGTATGGCTTACCTTGTCATTTTTATAACAGTGTCTTTTGAACAGCCACGTTTTTGATTTTAATGAAGTTCAGTTTATTGATTTTTCTTTATTGTTGGTGCATTTTGTGTCAAATTTAAGAAATCTTTGCCAAACCCAAAGTCATTAAGTTGTTTCTCCTGTTTTCTTTTTGTTTTAGCTCTTACATTTAGATATTAGTTGATTTTGAGTTAATTTTTTAAATGTTTTTAAAATTTTATTTTTATGGAGAAAGGAAGAGAGAGGAATAGAGAGATAGAAACATCAATGAGAGAGAAACATTGATTGACTGCCTCCTGCATGCCCGCTCCTAGGGTCTAGATCGCAACCTGGCTATGTGCCCAGACAGGGAAACAAGAACTCTTAGTACATGGGTCGACGCTCAACTACTGAGCAACACCACCCGTTCTTGAGTTAATTTCTGAATATTTGTAGGACAGGATTTTTGTTTTGTTTTGATAGGTGATCACCAGTTCTCCCAGCACCCTGTATTGAAGAGGCTACATTACCCCACTGACTTGCTTTTTTACCTTTGTTGAAAATCAGTTGACCATATATGCATGGTTTATCATTGGACTCTTCTGTTCCATTTATGTTTTAATTTGAGTGCATTGGGGTGACATTGGTTAATGAACATTTATCTGTACATCTATATGCCAATACCACACTATCTTGATTACTGTAGCTTTATAAGTCAGTAGTCTTGTCTTCCAACTTTATTCTTCTTTTTCTAAGTTTTACTCTAGGTCCTTTGAATTTCCATATACATTTCATAATCAGCTTTGTCAATGTTTACAAAAAATTTGCTTGGATTTTGTTTGGGATTATGATAACTCCATAGAAAAATATGGGGAAATTGCTCTCTTGACAAGATTGAGTCTTCTGGTCCATGCAAACAGTTTATCTTTCCCTTTATTTGGATTCTAGTTAACTTCTCTCCAGAATGCTTTGTAGTTTTCAGTGTATAGATTTTGCATATCTTTTATAAACGTATCCATATTTCATATTTTAACACTATTGTGATGTTTTAAAATTTTAATTTTTTATTGTTTGCAGCTAGTATATAGAGATATAACTGATTTTTTTTAAAAATATGGACTTTGTATCCTGATCCCCTTTTAAAAACTTAACAGAGCAGGAGCCTGGAAATACTGAGGTGCAGGGTATTTGCATGTTATGCTAAGCATTTAAAATGGCATCTAAAACATCAGCATCTTTCCCTGTTTTAAGTCAGGAGCACATTCCATTAGCAGCCCTGCAGTCAGCTGTGGCTGTAAAGGGTGCCAGAGAAGGGGTGGTATGGTGCATCTGATCCTCTATAGGAGCGGTTCTCAACCTGTGGGTCGCGACCCCCTTGGGGGGCAAACGACCCTTTCACAGGGGTCGCCTAAGACCATCGGAAAATGCAGATATTTACATCATGATGCATAACAGTAGCAAAATTTCATGGTTGGGGTCACCACCACATGAGGAACTGTATGCAAGGGTCGCGGCCTTAGGAAGGTTGAGAACCACTACTCTATATGCAGTGCTGCCCAGGTTTTGGGGGTATGCTTGGGGTGAATGAAACAGGTGACAGTGTAGTGTAGCCCCTTTAAGAGACCAGGGCCAACCAGCCATCAGGCCACTGGGGAGGCAGCCCCCGGCAGATAAGATAAGGCCCCTGGCTGCTGTTAAGCCCAGGTTCTGAGCCACAGTGGCTGGGCTACTGATAGCCAAACAGGAACCAGCAATGATAAGGAGAAGGTGCCAGCAACTAGACCCAGGCTGGCCAGAGGTGGAGCAGCCCCATCACCCATTGGACCTGAAAGGAGAAGAGAGTGTTCATTGTGGGTGTAAGAGCAAGGGCACTTGCATTCTCCTGTATATCCTATCATTTCATGATCATGGTTTAAAATCCCTACTAAACAGCACTTAAAGGCTTCCTATGGAGTGAACGTCCCATAAATACGTTTATTGAGCTCTTAATGTTCTCTCTGCTGATATCTTTACTCTGGTGAGATGCTCTGATACAGGGTTTGGAGACTACCTGATTATTTTGCTCAAACTAGAAAAATCCTGCCACGAACTTAACTCCAAAGAGCCTGGAACTCCTCACTTGCACAAACTGGTATCTGTATAGATTTACATTCATCCTACATGTGGATACTTTTACACTGAATTTAGATTTCCCCAAATCAGCTGCCTATTTTTTAAGGGGGTGAAGAGAGGATCTGTGTCTCCCCATTCCTGCCCACCTTTATTCTGCATCCTGCAAGGATGTAAATATGATTTCTGTTACTTTGTCCTGTAGAGACTGCTTGTGCCCCATAGTTTATGCAGACTGAGTAGCCCTTTGCCTGTCAGGATGCTTCCCCTCTTCCCTTTCTATTTCAGTTCCTAGTGCCACTCTCCCAAATCCTGCGTGAGGTGGACCGTTATTAAGCAAGGAAACCCTCTAGCTAAACATCCAGGAGCTGAAACTGCTTAGCCACCTGCAGGGATTTGCACTGGACCCGGACAGAGGCACTTCCGTAGCCCATAGCTCGCCTCCCACGGCCTCTGTCCCACGGCTGGGCATGCTCTGACTACCTTTGTCTGCTCTCCCTCCACCAGGAATAAATAAAAATATCATCCCTCCCCCAGATCTCGGCTTCTCTATTGGCCCGTGAAGCAAATATTTCATAATGTGGGCTCACCCAATTGGGCATCGTGCCAGAGCCAAGCGCCTCAGGTTGCGAGTGAGCGCCAATCAGGCGGGGCGGATGGGGTGGGACTAGAGGGCTCCCCTGCACATGGGAGGCAGCGCTTTGCTCAGGTGCCTGGTGGCAAGGTGGGAGCCGCCACTTCCTCGAGACTGGGAAGAGGGGACGGGGTGGCCCACCAGCCAGCTGGAGCCAGCCCAGCACGGAAGGGGTTAAGGCCAGCCAGCATGTGTGGCTGTTAATGATTGCTACCCCCCAGGGACCGGTGAGTATTAAAGGGAAGCCTTTTCCCTATTGCTGAGTGTGACAGGAGTGAGAGCAGAGAGCCCACAAGCGCTCTGGTGAGTAAGTGGTTGGCTGTCTGTCTGTCTGTCTGGGTGGCTCTGGGACAGGTCAGGGCACACTAGAAGGACCCATGTCTTCTGCTGGCGCCAGCTTTTGTTGCGATCGGTCACAAATCCCCAGCTTGGGGCCAGATTTCTGTATCCTTCCCATTTGTTAGAAGGAAACCTCCAGGACTGGGTTAGTCCATCCAGGGGGGCGAGCTACTGGGCACAGAAGCCAGAGAGGCAAACCATTGTTCCGATGCAGAGACAATGGTGCGTGCCACCCCACACAAAGCTGCCGCTGCGCTCTGCCTGCCTCCGGAGCCATTGTCTCCTGCTCCGGGCAGAGCACAGCGCGGCCTCTCGAGGGTCGACCCCCTGGGACAGCCGAGGAGGAAGGGAGACAGGCGCAGCCGGAGGAGCTGAGCTGTGCCAGCCCTTTATCCCTGTTATTTAGGCGTGGAAAGGTGTCCGGGAGACACAGCATCAGGGTCGGTGCAGAGAGTTGGGGGGAAACTCTTAACTCCTTAAGAAGACCAAGTTGTCACTGGGGAACAAAGTTGAAACTAGGAAGAAAGGCCACCAATCTTTTGGGTGCAGGTGCTTGTTGGCCACTGTCCTCAACTTCCCATTTAGGACCCTCATTCCCGCAACCTCCAGAACACGGCTCTCCTGCTCCGGCCCTGTCTCGGGACAAGTCCGACCGTGCAGTGTGACCAGAGCTCCTGGTTCTGTCCCAGGGGGTGGACCAGCCGACTCCTCTGCGCTGATGTCCGGGTGTACCCGCACATGCACGTGACGAGATGAGGGCCTTGCTAGCCTCCAACGCAGAACTGTTGACTTTGCCCCTAAGCCGGGAGCCCTTTTGTCCTCTGCCTCTTTCTTGGGAGGGAAGAGGTTGGGGTAAAATCTTGTTGGTGGAAGGTGGCCCGGAGGTACCTGTGGGAGGCCCAGAGTGCGCCCCGTGCCAGTCTTGAGGCAGATCTGAGAGATAGGGCTAACCCACAGGGTGCTGGCTCTTCCTGGTGCTTTCTCTGGCTGGCCTGCCCGCGGGCAAACAGAAACCAGGCACAGCGAGGGGGAGGTGCCAGCCCCGAGTTCCGCAGGGCAAAGCACAACAGCCAGTTTCTGGGCATGTGAGCCCAGCCGGAGGGGCAGTGGAGACTGGAGAGGAGGGGGCCACGGGTCGGGTCGTGCTCTGCCTTGTACCAGGAGTGAGCCACCATGGAACCCGCCTTTGGGAGAAGCACACAGGGGCATGGGCGCTCCAGCCAGTGGGGGCACCGTAGGCGTGCAACACATGCAGTCGACCCACGTGCTCAGAAGGGCTTGGTGCACCCCTCTGCTGTTGCCATCCTGAGAGTCTTAATTTGCAAGAGGCCCTGAATTTTTGTTTTGCACTGGGCCCTGGGAATTATACAGCGCGTGCTATTCCCAGGCCCAGCCAGAAGCTGCAGCAGCGGGATAGTTACTCATATGCTCTGACAGGTGTAGGCAGCGGCACCTGTTACTCAGGTGTCACGTACCAAGACTGGCTTCTGTCCTGGCCCAGACCTGTCATGGCTGGTCTTCTTTCAAGGCCACTGCAAGGCAGGGGACAGGGAGAGAGCAGCAGTGTCCCTTACCTGATTCTCTTTCTCCCCTTTTCCCTTCCTCCCCAGGACCCCTCTTTCCTCTCTGGGCTCCAGGCTGGGGTCTAGGCCTGGGCGTACCTCTTCCATCCTCCCTTCTCTAAGCCACAGCTGCTCAGGAACACACCCTGGCACCTGCTTCACATGGCATGCGTTAGCACAGGTTCCAGCCAGGTCTGGGTGGGGACAGGCAGGTGCAGGGGAAGGAAGACTCCTCAGCCTGCTGTCCTTGGGGGCAGCTCCTAGGCCCGCCCCCCTTGCTGGCTTGTCTTGCTCTGGACCAAAAGACCCTGCAGACCACCTTTCCTCTCCCCGCCTCCAGCCTCGGCCAGAAGTTGGCCAAGCCAAGTAGGAAAATAAAAAAAGGCAGGCAGACACACACGTCCCTGTGTGTCTAGACTTTCTCCTGAACTCTTCCTTTTCATGTCTCCTCTCTCACCTCCCGAAGCCCACACCCAACTGCCCCAGTAGGGCTGTTAGTAACCATCGTTTTACATACTGGAGGGGGGGTCTTGATACATATACTACTTAAAAATGATAGATTACACAAATTAATTTTAATTGGACTTTGAAGTATATCATTTGGTTTTAGATTTTCAACGTTTTTGTTATTGTTATTGGCGTAGATTCCCCTTTCTCTGTGTTTAACGGAGGACCCCGAGCACAGAGCTGTGGAAGGACAAGGGGGTGCAGAGTTCAGGTTAGATTTGGAGAGTGGCTTGGAGACACGGAGCCGAGCGCCGGCCAATAGACCGCCCTGCCCGCAGAGCTGCTACAGCTGTCCCACCCACGGTGGTGGCCATGGAGATGTGGCCGGTCTGACGGAGGAACCGGATTTTAATTTTATTTCGTTCTAATGCATTCATTGTAAATAGTGACCTGTGACTAACGGCTGCTAGATTGGTTGGCACAGATCGGAGATAGTGCTACTGGCTTTATTTCATTCCTTTACTTTATTAGTGATTATGACATCAGCCACTTACTAAGCAACTATTCGGTGTCAAGCATTTTCCTAGACTAGCCATTTTTAACCCATGTGCCACAAGAATTTCTAAAGTATGCAATACCCGACTATTTAATCAGGGGCACTGACCCCTTTTCCCTTAGATTGTCAAATAAAAAATGACAACAGCCAACACAGCAATAGCTGTCCTTAAATATATAGGTCATATACGAGGGTTGCATCTTACTGTTTACATCGCATAATGTTGCAGCTTATTGGTTAATTCTTGGTACCAGAAAACCTTATATACAACTATAGGTAAAAATCACTTTTATTATTATTTTTTTGTAAATCAATCAAATTTACACTTTTGTCAGATTGGCAAGAAATATACACATTTTGGTGTGCTGCAGAATTGTAGTAATCAGCTTGTGTGTGCGGGAGGTAAAAAGGCTGAAGAGCGCTGTCCTGGATGTTCAGTGTGATCTTGTTTGATGCCCCCAGCAACTCCGGCGTCCGTCCAGGTTGCAGATGCAGAAACTGAGGCTCAGGAAGGAAAAAGCACGCATCCTGGCTCTGGGAGCCCTGCCCCCGCCCTTTCCTTCAGGATAGTCCCCACAGTCCATTCTTTGTCTTTATCAGACAGCTTTCTTCAATGTTTTCCAAGGCCTTTTTCCTCTGCATCGTGCTTTCCTGCTCTGAGATGCCACAGGAGCTCTGACGGTTGTCCTCAGACCTTAGAGGGAGAAGGCACAATGACCATCCAGGCATGGCTGGTTCCTGGCTGGTTCCGCTGGTGGCCTGTCTCCATGCTTCCTTTGCACACATTCCCCACACGTGGTCCTCCCCTTCCCCCCCGGCCAGCAGACAGCAATGCAGGACACTCCTCTGCCCTCGGAGCACTAGGCAAGCTCCCCAAGCACATGGGACGTTCCAGACTCAGTCCTGTCAAAGGACATGTTCAGAATTTCCCACAATCCATGTGCGTCCCCACTGGCCTCTCCCTCCCAGTCCAGGAGGCACATGCAGCTGAGCCTCCCTGGGTCCCAGGAGCAACTTACCCTGGAGCTTTGCTGCCGTCCCACCTCCTCTGCACCCTTACCCCATGCATCTCCCTCCTATCCCCCAGGGAAGGGCTCCTTCCTCGGAAGTAGTCACCCAGCTCCTGCTCTCTCACTCCCATTGATTTATTGCTCTCCTCCTCCTCCAACAAATCCTCTGCGTTGCAGACTCTTACCAGAGTCCGGCTGCCAGCAGGGGAGGGGGCAGGGAGAGGAAGGGCCCGGAGCAGATGGAGAACCTGCCCATGGGGTCCCGTGAGAGGATTTGAGGCTGAGCTCTCTGCCTCTCCCACTCACAATTCAACACCACAAAGCAGCATGCACATGCCCGCTCCCGCACCGTCGTCAGACCGAGCCTGCTCCACAGCCACTGCATCAGAGGCCATTCGGGTCCTGCTGAGTGTGAGGTGCTGGCCAGGGCACAGTGACAAAGAAGGCTAGGCTGTACGCAGTGTGGGTATGGCTGTCCCACCACACCTCTATATCTAGACAGCACCCCCCCCCCCCCACATCTCACAGTCCCCCCAGACCTATGCCCACCGGGGTCACAAGTGAGAGGCTCTGTGCCTTTCATCCCTGTGTCCCCCAGCGGCCCGTGGAGCTGGAATCAACCTGGGCCACGAAACTCTCTTCCTTCTCTTTCCCGAACACAAGGAGCTCGGGCTGGGCAGGTAGAAGGGACTGGGGCAGCTAAGGACACGGGAACTTTGTCTCATCTCTCCTGTCGCCCTAGCTGGAGCAGTGGCCTCAGAGTCCCTGACTCTAACATGGGCCTTACTTTCCTCCCGACGTCCGTGAGTGGAGTTTTTCCCCTCAGTTCCACACCCCCTCTCGGCTCTATCTGCTCACCTCCTCTGCTGTCTTGTCTGGTGGGAAAGTTGTGCTGTCTGCTGAACAAGATGTCGCTTATTGCCATTGTTTGATTATTTTTCTTTTTAAAATATATTTTATTGATTTTTTACAGAGAGGAAGGGAGAGGGATAGAGAGTTAGAAACATCGATGAGAGTGAGACATCGATCACCCACCTCCTGCACACCCCCCCACTAGGGATATGCTCGCAAGCAAAGTACATGCCCTTGACCAGAATTGAACCCGGGACCTTTCAGTCAGCAGGCCGACGCTCTATCCACTGAGCCAAACCGGTTTCGGCCATTGTTTGATTCTTAAAAGGAGGAAACTAAGGCACAGAACAGCTTGTCCCTCTCAAGTTTCTGGATTGGGACCCAAGAAGGCATTTGTAGCTTTTGAGGGTGTGGAAGGAGGGACATCAGCCCAGCTTCATACAAACACTTTGTGGAATTCTTCCCTGCCGGTTGGTCACTGCTCTCTGCGGGGCCAGAACCAAAGCTGCTGAGCTGGGAGTGAATGACCTTCCACAGGAGAGAGGACAGCTGGGCCGCCTCAGCCTCTGAAGGGTAGGGGGGTGGGGGTGGGGCTCAGCTGGGGAGGAGGGGTAATTAATTATTGCCCTGCCCTACCTCTCAGCACTCCTTCCCTGTGGCTGTCAGGAGAAGGCAAAGTGGAGGTTGCGGGGAGGGGACTGGAGCCTTCTTCCCTTCCTCTCTGGCGGAGCGGGGCCGCTGGGAAGGAAGGGCTGGGAGCAGGGAGATGTGGAGCTGGAACCCCAGGGAGCTCCTTGCCCTCCTCTCTCACTGTCCTTCCCCTGCAGGGAGCAAAACCAAAGCAAGGACGGGAGTGTGAGGAGCCCAGGTTTTCACGTAGGGCCAGGGTGTGAGGCGCAGATGCCTGCATCCTGCCCATGACGCTCTCTCCCAGAACCACAGTTTTTAACACTTGAAGGGACATTGTGTTCAGACAGTTATGGAGTGGCATTCAGTAATGTAGCCAGTGTGAAGGACACGGGAGTCCTGGAGGGCCCTGCGGCATCTCTGGGTCACCCGGACGTGGGGAGGGACGGGCCACAGGCCGGGGGGCGGGGACAGGTGGAGAGGCTGGCGGAGCAGCTCTTTACCAACCAGTAAGGAAGAACTTCCACATTTTAATAACCGGCGTGGCAATGCCGAATAGCCATCCTGGTCACCTTCGTTCTTCAGAAGACAAAGGAAATCATAAAGTAAAATAATCAGTTTGAGGAGGAGACAGTCCAAGTTAGGGTAGAAGATCAAAATGAAGATTTCCCACAAAGTTCCCTTGAGAGATATTCATATTCCCCCCTACACACACACATTTACATACATATTTACATTCATGTACCCACACGCACAGGCACACATAGACATGTACACACATAGAGATATGCCTATAATTATACATACCACGCATATAATAAACACATAACACAAATATATATGCACATCACACATGCATACACATATTACACACAGGTACAAATCTACATGCATACACAATAGACATATATACACATAGACACATGCACACACCATAACACAGGCATATATCACATGAAACATACATACATTTACACTGACACTAATGTACACACATTTACACACACAGTCACACATTCACACATGCATACCCAGACATGCATAAACATATATATATATACCTAGACACGTGTACACATGTACACAATGAGCCGTTGCCCTGACTAAAGAGTACACAGGCCCTCCCACCCTCCCCCGCTGCCTTGGGCTTCCCCCTCTCCTGTTAGTGAAGAAAAGGGAGGCAGAGGCCCAGGGCAGGGGTTAGGAGATGCCACAGTGAGACTCGGGGAAGGACATCTACATGGGGTGGGAGGGAGGAGACCTGGGTCTTATTGGTGATTTCCACCCCTTGGCTCCGGGGCCAGCTCTGTGCTGTCTGCCTGAGGTGTGGGCCCAGGCAGCAGGGCCTTCCCCTTTGGGGGAGTGGGGCAGGGGAGGGGGTAGGAAGAAAATGCGTTTAGGCCCCAAAGGTAGGTAGAGAGGGTGTGTGAGCACTGGCAGACTTAAGCAAGGAAGAGCAGTGCGGGTTTACCGAGCATCTTCAGAGGTCTAAGCTCGCTGGCTCTCAGGACAACCTCTTCTTGCCAGTTTGGAAATGACTGTGGCATAGGAGGAGGGGCGGGGCCAGGACGGAGAGGAGGGAGAGCGAGTGCAAGTGTGACACTGGCAGCTGGGCCCCCAGAGCCTGCAGACCTGGTGTTTGGGTCTGTGGACAGCACATGGAAAGAAGACCCTGTCCTCCGAGGGCTCCTCACTTGCACATGCCCAGAGGTGCCACAGGCCTCTTCTCTGTGTGCAACAGTAGTGGGTCCACAGAGGGACTCTGGCTGGCTGGGAGAGGTTGGCTGGGGAGTGGATGTTTTCCCGGGAATGCCTGGGGGCGCTGCAGGAAGCAGGCACATCAGCGTTGCTGGAAATGTAAGCCTTGCTGGTTTTTAATTGGGACAGAATGCCGAAGCAGATAGTGCCTTGAAAATAACGATGCGATCCAGAGGGGGAGGAGGAGAGAGGAAGCCAAACCTCTCCCCACCTTCTCCTCCTTTGACCGCAGAAATCCTCCCTGGAGTTTGGACAGCCGTTGGCTTGGAATTTGCTGGGGGAAGAAGGAAGCGAGAGGGATGGGCCAGAGGCAGCCCTGCCGCCCACTCACCTCGCCGTCCTCTCCATCTAATGAGCTGTACCGCCAGCAGCCAGCGCGATCTGAGGATGAGGAGGCCTGGCCAGGGCTAATTCTCGTCAGCAGATTCTCGGAGCTATGGAAATGAAGGGCCTGGTGTAGGGCAGATAACCGAGGGGCCCTGGGCAGCAGGAGCCGAGTGTCTTTCTTCAGTTGTTGAATATTTATCACAGTGGGAGCTCTGGGCATCCAGCCTGGCAAGGGGTGCATGTGCAAGCATGCATGCCTGCAAGGGCCGTGAAGCCCCAGGTTGCATGTGCTGCTTTTGACTGCATAGTGCCAGACCTCACTCCAGATAGAGGCCCGCTCTTGGGGAGGACGCCTGGAGAGGAACCAGGACACTTCTCCCTGCAGTGAGGCTGTCACGAGGACACGGAGGCTGCGAGGGCCTCTTGAACTGCGGAAAAGCCCCAGTAGGTGGAGAGACAAATGCCTGCCAAGTGGAGAGGACCTGCCTCTTCTCTTTGTCGATTATTGGTCTTGGCATTTCTGGAATGCCAGCCTCGCATGCCCAGCCTGCTAGCGCCTGAGAGCATGTGATGTCATTTTCTACCCAGCACTGGCATATTTCTTTGTTTTTAGGCAAAATGATCGGAACCATGATCTCTTATGCACAAAACATTTCACGTTTTGGAAGTGTACAGCTATCATATTACAGGATTAGAAGGTGTCTCATTTTCATGCGAGAAGTCAAATCAAAGTGCTAATTCACATTGGGTCTTGGACCAGAAATCTGGCTTAGCCAATTTTCTTTCCATTGATGGCACATCCATGGGGGCTGCCTTCATAGGTGCAAAGGCCAAGGTGAACACCTAGGGGGCAGCCCAGGAGTTTAGGGGTGCTCCTGCCTCCACCCCCAAATCTACTTTATTTGTAGCAAGTGAGCTGGCACTGTGTCCAACGCCTTTCCCTGGGGCGTTGGGGGTTCCATTTGGGGATGCAGAACCACTTGTCCTTGAGAAATGGAGGCCCTTTGCTCTCCCAGAAGTAAGGGCCGAGGAGAGAGAAATGGTGGTTCCCCCTCTTTCCTCCCTTGGTGTTCTGCACCTGCTGTCTAACCTGCAATGGGAACCTGCCGTTCTGTGCAATTTAGTGGCGAAGGAAAAGAACCCCGGCTAGACATTGTGGGTGCCGTGTGCTGATGTAACCAAGGACCTCAGAGCTCTCAACAGGCCGGGCAAACCTTTGAACCTTCCTACCTACTCCCTGTGCGCTCCTCCCTGGGAAAAGTAATTCAACCTGCAACTTAAGCAAAGGCTGTGGGAGGCCACTGAGCTCAGCCGGAAAGGAAAAGGGGGTATTTTTGCTTCTAGAGAAAGAAAAACTCATTTTCCCAGTGCACCTCCGCCCCCTCCTCCTGTGCCGAGGAGCTTAATTTTCTTCCCCTCCTAATGAAGATGGATCCAAGCCAAGCTGAATATTCAAGGGGGAGCCAGGCAGGGGAGCTGATTGAGGGAATGAGGGGGCAGAAACAGCTTCTCTCGTGGAGAGGAAGTAATTAATTTTAAGAGAGAACAGAGATAGGGAAGCCCTTGGTGATAGAATGTCAAACTCCAAATGCAGGTGGATAAAAATGAAATCAGTTTCTTTTGTTCATTCACTGGCTCCTTCATTCAGCAGATGCTGAGCTCCTGCTGTGCATGGGCTGAGGCCTCAGGAGTGCACAGGCGAGCCCCCGTTCTTCCTGCCCATAACAGGGCGCAGGTAGCTGGCTGGGAGGAGAGGCTCCGTTTTTCTGCCTATAGCAGGGCTCAGGCAGCTGGTGGGAGGGTGTGGCATCTGGGACCCAAAGCCTTTTGTCATTAGGACAAAACATTTGCAAATGCACCGCTCAATGTCTGAGTACATTGGCCTTTGGAATTTAGGATTAGTTGCTTAAATATCAGCAGCTGAGGCCCCAGCTCTATTTGGCCATCATGGGTTAAATAATAATGTTGTCCATTTGCTTTTCTGGTCACTGATTGCATTGTTCTCTGACTGAGTTCTACCCTCAGTCTAAAAATTAGATTAGCCCCTTCCTTTCAGTGTCTGTTGTGACATCACAGAATTGCCATAACAACAGACTATGATGTCAACACAATGCCTGGTGCTGCTAAAAGGAACGATGTTGGTCAGAAAGGATTCTATTACCCGAAGACAAAAATGGAATAATCTGAAAAGCCAGAAGAGCTGGAAATTGGTATCAGAAGGAACATCTCGGCAGTGTAAGGCAACAGTGGGTCTGGAGCCTTCTTTGCTAGAACCCTTTACAAGCAAGCAAGGCACTTAAGGAGACTGACTGGAGAGCCAGCGGGCGTGCCTGGAGGCAGGGGGTGGAGGAGATGACCTTCAGAGGCCCTTGCAGCCCGAGGACCCTATGCCATGGAGAATGTCCGCTATGGAGAATGTCCGGAGAAGGGGAAACTTGACCATCGGTGGCGTGGAGAGTTCAGGGGAATGCAGCTCTCCTTGCCCTTGAGCAGATCTGATGGTGCCAGCTGGAGTTTATCACATCGAATCTGGAAGATTTTCAGAAATCAACACACTGTGACCCCCCCACCCCCGCCCCTATGCTGCCCTCTTCCTCACGCGCTTTGGGAAGAAGCCTTCCTTCTGTTTCTCCTGAGCAAAGAAGCCGGTTCTTGCCACCAGTTCCGGCTCCCCAGCCCAGCACCCGGCTCCACGTGCTCCTCTGCTGGACCACCCCACGCGGGGAGCAAGTGAGCTGGCACTGTGTCCAAAGGGAGCGTGCGGGGGACTTGGCAAAGCTTCACTCATTCTGCTCCTGTCCAGACAGAAGAAGGCTGGGCAGGCTGGGAGAGGAGGGAGGAGACTGAGCCACCTCGGCGTCCAGGCAGCAATAGCACACGAACCCGGAGCTTCATTTAACCCCTGAGCCCACAGAATCGGAGCCTCTGGGCTGGGAGTCAGAGGCAGGGAGGACTGCCTTCCCCAAGTCAGCTGGCTGAGTTTCTGCTGTGCAGATGAGCATGCCAGCCCCAGACTCCTCCACCTGCCCAGCTGCGCTGTGTCCTTAGCTCAGTGAGGTCGGACTAGCTGGAAGTTGTACACCTGCTCCATATGCCTCTCTCCATCTCAGCATTTCCTCCTGGGGGACTTGGACTGGGAGGGGCAGAAACCCGCTCGCTTTACTCTGCCGGAGCACTCTGATGGGCTGGATGCTGGGGAGCCACAGGCCCCGTAGAGCACCTAGGCACCCTTCCCACCACCTGGGGAGAGCCCGCCCCTTTCCCTCGTGCTAGAGCCGGGAAGGAGGGAGGGGGTGAGGGCGACCAGCAGTGTCTGGAGCTCAGCCAGGGACCAAAGGACTTACTGCTCAGAGGATGGTCGGAGCAGGGTGGCTGGGAGGTCCTCCGAGGCTGCTGAACGGGGACAGAGCTGCAGAAACGATGTTGAAGTTTCGGGCCGATCGCCGGGTCAGGTAGGGATTTCTTCAGTGGGCATAAGCCGAGCGAAGTGAGAGCAGGTGGAATTGGAAGATCCTTGCATCCATGCTTCAGAGTGTGGGGTCCGCCGACCCGCCCTGGAGCAGGAGACAGTTAGGTCAGTGGCTGCTGCATTGCAGTGCTTGTCAAGGGGAAGCTGTGCTGGAACTGCTGGTGCCGGGCTGGTGAGAGGACGTCATTTGTAGGGGCTGCTGGGTAGAGAGTCTGGGGCAGGGAGGAATTCGCCGTGCCCTGAAAACAGTGCCAGCTGACAGCAGACTGCGTGTGTGTGCACGTGTGTCTGTCTGTGTGTGTGTGTGATTGAGTGCCTGCAGGAAAGGTGTCAGCAGCATTAGCAAAGGAGCATGTAAAGCACAGGGGACTGGGGTGGGGACCGGTGCTCTGTGCCACATGGGAAAAGCAGAGACCTTGGCACTAAAGGATCTTAGTTGTCAGACTGGGCCCTGGGGGGCAGAGCCAAGGATGAGGGTGACTGAAAACAGCTACCCATCCTTGCGAAGGTCCCCTGTGGGTAAGTTGAGGAGAGCATCCTGGTTGCAACTGGCAGGGAGGAAGGACGAGGGTTTGAGAAGCGGGAGCAGGTGATAAATATACTAGTGTTAGAACCCGGGCCAGGAGGACACTGGCCGGACCGGCTGCAGATTTCCCCCTAGGCTATCACCACCACCCGCTGTGCTTCCATCCACTACATGCCTTTGAATTTGATCTCAACATGGGTGTTTTGGAAGCTGGAAAAATACCCTTTGATATTATCTTTAGCTTTAACAGACAGCCCAGGGGCTGGGATGTGGCCTGGGGCTATTGAAAGGGTCTCCAAAAGGTTCTGTTACTTCTCTCATGCAGCTGAAGGGACCAGGCTCAGGTCTCTTTTCCCGGGCACCAGCTGACCAGCTGGCCCTCCACTGTGGGGGTGCTAGTGTGGCTGGTGTGAGGACCCACAGTCTCAGTACAACCTCAGGGCGGGGTGAGGAGGATTCAGCACCCTTCCAGCCCTCACTGGCCGCATGCTTGAGTCTCCTACAACTTTCTTGCCAAGTGGTCCCCTGTGTGGCGAATCCGTCTCAAATGGCTGCCTTCTGTGGCTTAGACCCACTGTACCACTCCCTCCACATCCATCTCCTCCCCCATCTCCCCGAAGAGCCACCAGGGAACTGGCCTGACATTCAGTCAGCTGAGGCACGGCAGGACTTTCCAAGGGAGCCTCCACAATATTGCTCCCATCTGCCTCTGCACAGACCCCACCCGGGCCCATGCCCTCTGCTTCCTGCAGGCTGTCCTCACAGCACCCCACTTCTGGGCCACACATCCCTTAATTAGATCTGACTGTTGAGCCAGCACTTAACCTTACTGTGGGACATGCCTGAGGTCTCAGCGATACCCATAACACTTAGCCTGGGAGACCCGGGCCTGAGTGTGTGTGTATTAGAGGGTTGGTGGAGGGTCCCAGCCCAAGCCCAGGAATGGAGTTTCTGGATCTCTCATTTCTCCTAAGGAGATGGAACCCAGAGCAGCAGGGGAGGGAGTCCAAGGTCATGGGAGGATTCTCTCAGCAGAAATGAGTGAGCAGTTTTTATGTGGAGCACTGGCGGGCCTTGTCCCTGGGAGGGGACATACCACGTGAAATCTGGGCTATTGGAGTCCCCTCCCTGCCCACCCTACACCTGCCCAGGATGACCACAGGTTACATGGGGCTCATTCCCAGCCTCTGGGGTGTCTAGTAAGTAGTGAACAATGACCAGTGAAAAGTGTCTTCCCCCAACCTGACTGTGCTGCTCTCTTCACAGCCTGGCTTTCCATTTGCTTTTATCTCGCCTCAGGTTCCCACTGGAGGATGGAGGGACGAGCTCCCATGTGGTCGCCGTCCCATCACTGCCCAGAAACTGTTCACCCTTTGTGGTGTCTCCGCTTTCTTTGTCTTGACTACGATTTCTCTCTTTTGCCTCCACAGCCACAATGAAAGACGGAACACCTTTCTACACCCAGTGACTGGCCAGGTCCCGGAAGAAAACAAAAAATTTGACTTGAAAACGTAGGTTTGCCCCACTCCCTGCATGCCCTTTCCATCTTTAGCCACCTCCCTCCACACTTGGCAGCCCAGCCAGGAAGGAGAGGGGGCGACAAGGGTGGGGGGTGTAGAGCAGGTGGGGCGAGGTGGGGGGAAAAGAGCAAAGGGATTTAGGGTTTCTCCCCTTAGTTCTGAGGATGGATGCTGCTGAGACCCTCTGGCTTGACACCCTCGTCCACTTTTCCCAAAACATAGCAGGTCCCAGGTTGGTACCTCTCACAGGCTGAGCTAGAGGAGCGAGACAGGCCTGAGATGGGCACATCACCCAGGGGCCTCTGAGGGCAGTAGTGAGGGAATCAGGTACAATCATGGGAGCCATATGCCAATTCCACTCGCTCTGCATCTTGGCTCAGTGAGGGAAAGAAGATAATTAAATGATTCTCATAGTGTGCTGGGCTATTGTGTCTTTTAAATTAAAAGGGAAAGGAGTTCCAGAGTCCTAGGGTTGAGGTTTTTAAAATAAATTCACAGGAAAGAAAGAGGAGGCACTCCAGGATTACTGGCAGATAGTCTCAGAGAGCTGAGGGAGTAGCTGCAATGACCTCTTGATGGCACTGAGGGATCTAATTTTGTGCTGATGTTGGAACAGGGGGTGGCAGGGTGGGACAGGGATGGAGGTTTCCATTGTTTCTTGGTTCTGAATAGTCTCTTTCTTCTCTTCTGGTCAACTTGAAATCAGATCGGCCTTGGACATGTCCAATAAAGCAGGTGGGAAACGCCCGGCTACCACCAACAGTGACATATCCAACCACAACATGGTGTCCGAGGTCCCTCCAGAGCGGCCAAGCATCCGGGTGAGTCCAGCCTTCAAGAAGGCTGTCAGTCAGGAATCCTAGGAAACGCATTAGCCTGTCCAACTCTGTCTTCAGGCTCCAATGAGCACGTGAGGTGCTCAGACCAGAACCTCACAGAAAACCGGCATCTACACCAGGGGCTCTCCACCTCGGCACTGTTAGCATTTTGTGTTGGATAATGCTTTGCAGTGTGGGATGATTCATTATAGGATGTTGAGCAGCATCCTTGGCCTCTACCCAGAGGCCAGTAGCACTCACCATATCACAACCAAAAATGTCTCTAAACATTTGTGGGAACCCCTTTCACATCCCGCATGGTTCAGGGTTCCAGTTAGGGGTGCTAGTTCTGGAGGAGGTTGCACACAAATAAAAAGAGACTAGAAAAGTATTAATTTGGCCATATGGGGGACCAGGCGGGAGCCCACCTCTAGTGGGAGGGCTACCCTTCCTTTGGCCTTGCCATCCCTTTTATTCAGGTTTGGGATATACTCCTTGCCCTGAAACAGGCAATTCCAGTAAACAGGTAGATTATCTTATCAGTAAGGATTTACATGATTATTTGGTGGGGAAGTTGCTTTAGCTACCACTGTCTCAATTAGATAGGGGGTGGCTGGCTCTGACCTTTCAGAACTTCAAGGTTGACCAGCCTTCCGGGTTCCTTGTCCACACTTTCTATTAGTGAGACAATTATTGGTTTCCTGCAGACATTGTCACTTGACTCCTATGGAACAAAGTTGCCCCACCCTCATTGAGAACCACCAATGGACCACTGATACCTCATGAAGGACTTGACAGTTGAGAGCTTAGAAAGGGAGAAAGAAGGAAGAGGGTCTCTGGAGGAAGAAGTAATCCAGAGAACAATGTCACAGAGAAGTCAATGTGATGAGATCTTACTTGGATGAAAACACCCATGGGGCTTAGCAACACTATGAAAACTGGACACCTGACTAGGCAATTCCAGTGGTGTGATGAGGGTGGAAGACAAACCAGAGAGAGCTGAAGAGGAGGTGGAAGGGGAGATGGAAAAACACTGAAGAGTAGACACTGTTCTTCTAAGAAACTAGACAATCAGTGGTGGTCTAGTCATGCAATGGAGTACTCTCCAAAAATTCAACAGACTAGATTTGTATCTATACTAATAAAAGGGTAATATACTGATTAGACCAGATCGACTGGCCATCTTCCAGAAGTCCAACTTCCTTCTGGACAAAGCCATGGTGGTGCTGGCCGAGGGGTGATCAGGTCGGCAGGGGAGGGCAGTTGGGGGCGAGATTAGGCCAGCAGGTGAGAGCAGTTGAGGGTGAGATCAGGCCAGCAGGGGAGAGCAGTTAGAAGGGGTCAGGCAGGCAGGCAGAGTTAGGTAGGGGTGATCAGGAAGGCAGAGGAGTTAGGGGCGATCAGGCAGTCAGGTGAGTGGTGAGGAGCCAGTTGTCCTGGATTGTGAGATAGATGTCTGACTGCCGGTTTAGGCCCGATCCCTGTGATATCGGGTCTAAACCGGCAGTCAGACATCCCCCTAGCAGTCCCAGATTGGAGAGGGTGCAGGTCGGGCTCAGGAACCCCCCTCTTGCATGAATTTCATGCACCAAGCCTCTAGTATATTAATAAGGATAAATCTTGAAAATATAATGTTGACTAAAAAGCAAGTTGTAGAATATGAAAAATATATCATTTATGTAAAATATACAAACATGAAAAACAATAGTACAGGTAAGTATGCAGTACATACATATAACCACGGACAGGCAGGCTAATTTTGGGTCAGTGGTTGCCTCTGGGAAGAAGAAAAGGTAATGAAGTTTGGGAGGGGCTCAAAGGAAGTTTCAGCTCTATTTGTCATGTTTTATTAGAGAAAACCAATAACATGTAGTGGTGTTTTATTCCTTACTTTTCTAAAAATGTTTGAAATATTTTTTTAAACTTTTAAGAAACTTGACTGTTAAGGGACATGAGGGGCAGAGAGTGGAAGCTAGAAGGTATGCAAGATGGAGGTAGGTTTTCTTCATTTTGTTTTGTTTCAAGGTGTTAGAAGCAGGAGTGGAATGAGCCAGTGGATAGGGTCAGGAGAAATGGGAAGCCAGGGAGTCAGGACTCAGATGCAGAGGGGCAGTAAGCCTGGATGGGGAAGGGCTGTTCTTCCTGAGACTGCATTAAAAAGATATTTGAAGTTGGGGGGCAGTTCTAGGAAGTTAAAGGCATTCCCACCTGATCTCCTCAACATTTGCTGGGAAGTAGGAGGTAGGGTTTTCTGCTGAGAGGAGCTGGGTGGGTGGAAAGGTATTGGGGGATTTGACAATATGCCCAAGATTTGGAGAACAGAAACAGTGGTCAACAAAGGACATATGAAATATTATCTATACTGTTAAAAGGTCATCTAGGGTCATAGATTCAATCTGTGTGGCTCCAGTCCCCAGGTGTGTGGCTTTCTTTCAGTGACGCTCATAGCCTGGCCATGGAAGCGGGGAAGGCAGGTGGTTGGGTTAAACTAAGGCTGAGGGTTGCTGGGAAGCAGTGGCAGAAAGACAAGAAGGCTAGAGTATTGAGGGGTTGGCAGGAGAACAGTTGGAGTGGTGAGCTTTGGGGAGTAGCCTCTAGGTTGCTGAGAAGAAACTATGACTGATGATGGAGAGGAAAGGGAATATTTGGGGACTTGCCTATTCTTAGACTTCTTCAGATGGTTAATCTCAGCCTTATATGTGGGGTTTTACTAGAAAAATTTGAAAAATAATTTTATTTCCCAGTTTGAGGATTATGTTATAATAAAGCCCATTTTCTTCTTCCCTTCCTTCTGTAAGTATTTAGCAATGCTTATTATAGCTGCTAGGCTCTGGCAGTAACAAGATAAACAAAAGTTGCTCCCTGTAAAGAGCTCATGGTCTCGTGAAAGAGGCGGAAGGCCAACAGTTCCACTGCAGAGTGAAAAGCTCTAGACTCTAAGAATGAGGGGAGAGGAAGGGCAGCTAACTGCTCTGGGAGACTGGGGGGGTTCTGTGCAGTAGGGGGTCTGCACTAGACTTTAAAGGACGAGTTTAGATTTATCGGTAAGGGAGATGAGGCTCCCCGCCTCTGTGGAAGAGCCAGTGAGCAAGGGCATGGGGTGGGAGAGAGATACAGGAGTTAGGGACGACAGGGCTGCCTGCTAGGGTGGCAGAGGTGGGCTCCGGGCCCTGCCTGATTTTATAGACCTGGCCTGCGGTCCTGTGCTGATGAACTTGCATTCACTTCTAAGTGATGAGTGGTAGTGAGAGATTTTCAGAGAGTGACATGATGATGCTGAGTTTTTAGAAAGATCCCCTTAGTTTGTGGCAGAAGAGATGACAATCTGTGAGTCCACAGGTAAGATTTGAGAACTTTAAGGAGGTAAACTCCTTAGTCCTGCATAAATGATTGTATAAAGGAATGGAAGGAAGCGTGTGAGGTGGTTCAGAGCTCTGATCTGGGCAACTGGGTGGGCTATACTGTTCACCAAGAAGAGAAATACTGAAGATCAGTTGGGCTAGAAAGAGGGTGAGTTTGGTTTTGTACTTTTCTTAATCCTGTTTGGACAATCAGCTGCCAAGTGAACCGAGGCTTACGAGAGAGGTCTTAGATGTAGATTAGGAAATTGTCAGCTTATTGCTGGTGGGTGACATTATATGAGCACAATGTATAATGGTATGAAAATAGGTGGAAGAGGGTGAGGAGTGCATGAGAGGAGAGAAGTCAGGACTCTTCCCAGTAGCATGTGCCTGAAGGGAAAGAGGGAAGGGAGGGAAGGTATTACCTGACAGGTGTAGGGATGAGGGGGCAGGTATAAGTAGGGGTGAGGAGGAGAGAGAAATAGACAGATGCTTTAAGAAGAGATACCTGAGTGTGTTTGCTGAGGAGAAGAGGCCAGTGGAGAAGGAAAAGTTGAAGACATATTTGAGGGCTTATGGATGGGGCCAAGTCTTAGAGGAGATGGTGGATTAGACATGTGAGCCTTAGCGAGGAGCTCCTCCTCCTCCTCGTTCTCCTCCTCCTGACTGGAAGGAAAGAGACAGATAGGGTAAGGGCAGTAATTTTCTGGGTAAAATGGTGTGAAATTGATAATGGTGTGTCTGATAACCTCAGTTTTCTCTTTGGAGGAGGATCCAGGTCCACTGTGGGATGGGGGTTGGGGGGACCGTGATGCCTCAAGAGAGAGAGCTAATGCCAGCATGTGGGAGAAGGATGGTATCCATGTGGCAATGAGGAGCTGGAACCCTCATGTCCATGTTCCCAGCTCCGTGGTGTGTTGGACACTGAGAATGCACAGTGGATGGTGGTACAGGCAAGATACTTGCAGCTGAATGGGTTCCAGAAAGCACGATGAAAGAGGAAGGGAGAAAGGACAGTAGCAGAAGGGTAGGCCAGGAGTGAAATGAAAAATCTTACTTTCTCCCCAAGAAAACCCCAAAAGGCCCACCACTGTCAGACAGGCAGGATTATTAGTTGAAAATAAGAAATAAGAAAAAAAATCAGACTTAAGCAGCTGTGCTCTTGATTCGCACATCCATGATTCACACCTGGGCCTCCCAGCATGAGGGCTACCCCGGGCAGTCAACCCAGAGAGGTGCTGCTGCTCCCCTGGCCAGTGGCACGGGAAGCAGGAGAGGGAAGAAGCCAGGCCAGCTTCTCTCTCTGTCTCCCAGGCCACCCGGACATCCCGCAAAGCCATTGCCTTTGGCAAGCGCTCACACTCCATGAAGCGGAACCTCAACACACCTGTCACCAAGGCGGGCTGGCTCTTCAAACAGGTGAGGCCCCTCTGCCATCTGCCCCCATACCCCATGCTTTCTCCTTGTAACACGGAAATTCTTCGTGCTCACCATAGTCCAAGTCTGTGTTGGTATGGCCTCCCATTGCTCACTTGGTATATCTCTGTGAATAAGTCTTCTAATGTTATGAAAGCTCAGAGAAGTCAAGTATCTTCCCAAAATCACACAGAAAAATTGGTGTCATATTGGGAATCCAGCTAGATTTTCTGATGGGCAGATACAATGATTTTGAAATGTGCTAGGTTACCCACCCTATGAGAGCAACCTACTGGCTGGTCCCCTTACTATGGCAGGGATGGTGGTGGTGGTGTCTCCTTTAAGTCTCGGTCCAGCAATTCTCCCCATTGTTTTTGTCACTGTCCCTGCCTGCCCTCTGCTCACTCATTCTGCCTCATTTCTTGCCCTTTTTACCTTCAGAGGGGATGGGAGAGAAGGGGAGAGGAAGCGCTGAGACCCAAGAAGACAGAATTGAAGGTCACAGGCAATGACCCCACGTCAGGTGCCTGCATCCAGGGTCTCAGGGGGGTTGCTGCTACTTGTTAGTGGCCGAGCTGCAACCAGAGGCGGGATGTCTTTAAAATTAGCTCAGTGCTCCTCTCGTGACCTCCACTCCTCCATGCTCTGCTCACAGCCCCTCCGTCTGTCTCTCTCCACATGCTCCACAGGCCAGCTCCGGGGTCAAGCAGTGGAACAAGCGCTGGTTCGTCCTGGTGGATCGCTGCCTCTTCTACTATAAAGGTGAGCCTGCCCCAGGTCTGAGGGGGGCGAGTGCCCACCCCTCCTCCCATTCTGCCAGACCACTACCAACAGGTCACCTAGCTGGAGAGTGTATGTTCCTCTTCCTCCTGTCCCATGGGACCCGAGATCCGGTCCACGAAGGCAGCGGGTTTTGTGCATTGTGTTCAGTGCAGGCACTTAGCGGGTGCTCCGTCCAGTGGAATAGATGAATATCCCCAGCTTCTGCCCTCTTTGTCCACCCAGCACTCACTCCCGACCCTCTCCAAAGCAGAGGGGGCAAAGATCTGACAACATTGGTGCGGCAACCTCAAGGAAGTGTTTTTAAAATAGACACAGCAACACTGTCTCAGGGAGAGCACAGAGGGAGCAAGCAGGGTGGTGATGGTAGTGGTCCTGTCGCCCTGCTGCAGGGCACAGTAGAGAAGGGTAAAATGTCTTTGCAGCAGAAGGGACTGTGCCTTCTTCCTCCGAGCCCCTCCACACCCTGGGAACGGAGGAGCCCAGACTCTTCTGGGCCTTCCTGGAACAACTCAGTGAATCATTAACTTTGGCAAACAAAGGCTGTACCCAGTGACAACCCCCCACCCCCACCAGTACTGCTATTCTTATGCCCTGAGTTGCTGCCACCTGGGCTCTGAGGAGAGAGCAGGAAGGGGTTGCATATACAGGTCCAGTCACAGAAGAAACCC
Source organism: Lasiurus cinereus (assembly GCA_011751065.1). NCBI lineage: Eukaryota > Metazoa > Chordata > Mammalia > Chiroptera > Vespertilionidae > Lasiurus > Lasiurus cinereus. The sequence goes on along the minus strand of JAAGEH010000042.1, from coordinate 8,191,844 downwards.
CAAGATTGGGGCAGAGGAATCTACCCAGGCTGGGCCTCCAAGATAGAATGTGAACAAAGTTGGGATCTCCTCAGAGGAGAGACTCTGGGCCTGGCCTGAGAGAAGAACTTTAAAAATCTGTGCATGTCAAAGGGCACTGCTCTGGGGGTCACTATCCACTGAGGTGCTTTCAGGAGACCCCCTAAATGCAGACCTGGGCAGTACCAGGCAGAGCCGTCTCTTCCAGAAGCTGGCAGCCTCTCTTTTCTAGTCTCCAGGCCTGGTCCCTCCTGCTCCTTCGGCTTAGCCCTTCTCTGGGTACCATGCTGAGGTCTGCGCAGGAAGCTAGATGCTGGGCCAAGTATCTTGTGCAAGTGATGAGTGAGAGGAAAGAAGGAACTAGTGGAGTTTATAAGCCCTAAGAAATTTCTTCTGAACTCTCTCTGGGGGGTTTACAGGATCTCCAGCCCAGGGCATAAGAAGCTATTCTGGGCAAATGGGGAGTGTCTTGCCATGGCCTCCTAGCTGCCCCTCCTGTTCCACAGAACACCCTGCCCTCTGGGCCTCCTGCTGACAGCTGGGTGCCCGACTAGCTAATCCACCAGGCTCCTCTGGAGATCCAGGATGAATTATGTAGCAGCCTGATGGTTAGCTTGATCCAGGGACTAGAGGGCCAGGAGGCCATGCAGGGGCAGGATTCCCTGAGACACAGAGATGTAAAGGGGGTGTGCGTGTGTGTTGAGAGAGGACAAAGCAAGCTGCTGGGTGCTGGGAGGAACCTTAAAGACAGTTCCTAGAGGAGCCAGAACCACAGAGGGCACCGTCCATGGTCCCACGCCCCATCCCTCGATCCTGCTGTGTGTGTGGTGCTGGAGCAGTCTTGTGCTGGGCAGGCTCTGTGCACGGTGGAGAGGTTAAGAATGACAGCGTGGGAGTCAGACCCCTGGAGTTCAAAGAGCAGCCCTGCACTTTCTACTTAAGTCACCTTGGACAAACTACTTAACCTCTCTGTGTCTCAGAAAATGGGGATAATAGCAGTCCCTGTTCACGCCACTGTTGAGAGGGTTCAACCCATGAAGGCATTTCACTTGGGACAGTTTCTGACGTAGAACAATGAGCTCTAACTGGTTTGCTTGCTTGTGTACTAGAATGCCAGCTCCCCCAGGGTGGGACTGCTTCCCTGTCATTCACCCCTAGCCATGCCCAGAGCATGTCCACAGCCACCACACACCCCAGTACCCTGATAAAAGAGCATCCTCTAGGTGGTGTGGTGCGCAGAGCACAGCCTGTGTGCTGGTGTGGGTGGCCCTGCGTGCCTACTGTAGATGAGCAGCAACTGTGTGTTGCCGTTTATCATAACAAGGCTGACGTGCTCCTGTCTCCTCTCCTGCACACGCGCACACACATGCACACGTACCTCACCTGCCTCTGTTTCCTGACAGATGAGAAGGAGGAGAGAATCCTGGGCAGCATCCCCCTCCTGAGTTTCCGGGTGGCCGCGGTGCAGCCTTCGGACAACATCAGCCGAAAACACACCTTTAAGGTCAGTTGGCCGGAAATCCCTCTCCCAGGTCAGATGGGGGGCGAGGGGGCGGAGTAGGGGATTGTTCTCCTAGAGCACAGGGGAATGGAGAAAGGTCAAGAGCCACTTTCCAAGGAGTCGGAGAGTCGGAGTTGTAGCGGAGGGAACGAGTGGGCAATGCCCTGGACTCCATGCGGGCTGTCCTGAGGCTAAGCAGAGGCCATGCGGGACCCTGTCCTCTTTCCCAGGGTCTGGGTGACCTCCCCAGGGCAGGCCAGTAGAGACAAGCTTCAGTGGTACCCCAGTTTTTTCCTGGGAGGAGGGAGGAGCGGATCAGCTCTATTAGGATAAATGTAGCCTGTTGTTTTCTGAGCCTATGGACCTTCTACCCAGTGGCCAGGCACCTCACAGCAAGGCAGGAGATGGGCTGGAGGGGGACTGAGGTTCTTTCTGGAATCTACAACAAACTTACTCGAATTCCAGTCTTTAGAGGAAATTAGGGGTTGAGTTTCATTGTAATCAAGAGAAGCAAACCTCATGTAGACAATTGGAGAGAGCAAGTGTGCTCAGCTGCCCGCTCAGCACGCTCCCCCAGAGTCCCCTGGGAATCCGCCCCCCAGAGGCTGCAGCTGGCTCATCAGAGGCATGGTTTTTTCACATTTAAAAACACATGACCCATTAAAAAAGATTTTTGTATTTTATGGTGAAAAGACTCTCGGTTCCTTTCCCTTTTCCAAATATGAAATTATGTTGCTGCCCGTGTATTTTCTCAGCACCAAGCCCCCTCTCCCAGGGGAGAGTAGCTGCGCAAGGCTCTGCAGACTGAAAGCTGAGCTGGCAAGGATGGGACTTGCAGGTCACCCCGGGTCAGGGTCTGAGCCTCAGAGTCCGCCTCTTCCTGTCCTCCCTAGTGGCCCACCGAGAGGTGGTGGGCAGCACACACAGGTGCTGCTCTGGGAACAAGGAGGGGCTTCCTTGGCACTTAATTAGTTTCCAGCCTCCCGGGGTCCTGTCTGCCAGAGGTGTGAACAGAATGAACAATTAATAAAACTCAGGCTCCAGGGAGCCGGTTCTAGCGGTGGAAATAGGAACGGGCTGTTTAACCAACAGCAGACGCGCACACCCACACAGGCAGACAGCCTGTCACCCTGCCCCCAGACCTGTGTGCAGACACATGCTCGGAGCTCGGCCGGCCTCGGATGAACACCGGTGGCTAGCACCCCCACCACAAACCCAGAACTCACTTCTGTGCTCCCTGCCCTCCGTCCCCCAAGGAGTTCGTTCCTCTTTAAACCCATTGGACAGCAGTGCTCAGTGGCCACAAAGGGTTCCAACCCTGGCTATTCAGAGGCCCCTCCCCAGGGGAGGGAGGGCTCTGACACAGAGGGAGGCTTGCCCTGCTGTGGCCACCACTCGAAACTCTTGGGTGGCTGATAATGAGCTTGGCTGTCCTTGCCCAGCCCACTGCTGAATACAGGACCTCTTCCTACCCCAGCCCTGGGGGTGCTTGGGTGGACTTCACCCCATTGGGGCACCTCCCTCCAGTCTCTGGTCCCCTTTCCTGTCTCCAGGCGGATGTTCTTCCCACTGCCCTTCAGTCGCTCTGCCTTCCCCAGGCTCTGCCTCTCTCCCTGTCACTAGCAGCTGTTCCCTGGCCCTTGCTCCCTCCTTATTACCCCGGGGGCATATCCCATCCTCCAGCTTGACCTTGACTCTTCAGAGAGCTAGCCTTTGCCTTCCCTGCACCTGATGCCCGAGCAGTGCTCTGCTCTCAGAGGGTCACAAGATGCTGTGCGTTGAGCTCACTTGCTGCCCACTCCTACCAGCCCCGGGACACACCCAGGGTCCCGCCCGTGTCTCTCCTCTGCGACACCCATGTGTTCTCCACCACAGAGGGCTTGCCTTGGCCCCTGGTCGCCACGTCCCTGTGTAGTTTCAACCCCCAGACACCTCCTCACAACTTCACTGGCTTTTCCTCAGCACCTCCCTGCCTCCACTGATGTGCTGGTCCCTGCTGCTGGTGGGGACGGGCAGGGTCCAGGGGAAGGAGGGCCAGCCCTGCCCTCACTGGGTACAGAGGATGTGCCCTCACTGGGGAAGGGCTCCTGCCAGAGCGGCATCCTGTGCAGCGGGCAGGGGCCACGGTGGAGTGCGGGTCCGGCCAGGGGAGCATGTGGAGGGTGTGGATTTGACGTTGCTGCTCAGGAGAGCCCTGCTGCCTGGTCAAAGGAGCCCTGTCTTCCCTCCTGTCAACACCCAGAGCACCCAGGGGGTCAGAGGGCCATGTGAGATTCCCATCGGACACTTACTCACATCTGGATCTCATGCAGGGTGGGATAAATGTGCTTTTCCTGGGAGACCGGGGTCTCACCTGGGGGTATGCCGAGGACCCACAAGGGGTCTAGCCTGGAGCTTCTTGTCCTTGGGCCCAGGAATCTCGAGTTTCATCAAGTAGACCCCCTTTTCCCCACACCCACCCTCGCTGCCCCATTCCACAGACCAGAGCTGGTCAGAAACAGAGGGAGGATTAGTGCTGGGAATCCCTGACCTCTCTCCACCAGCCCAGATGCCCCGGTGCAAGCTCTGCACTCCCCTTCTTGGTGGGCTGAGCTGGCACTGCTGGGTGCTGTGGTCACAGTGGTCACACCGAACAGAAGGGGATCATTTGAATAGCCTCTGCTTACGCCCCTCCTCACCGTTCCCGCCTTGTGGTCTCTGTCTCTCCCTCTGGTGTTTGGTTGACCTGTTCTCTACTCTCCTCCTCCTGACTGCGTGAGGACCCTCCTCTGGACAGGAGCTTCCTTCTGGGTTCCCGCCTGCTGCACCTGCTCATGGCCGCCGACTAGGTAGCGTGCTCTGCCTGTGTGCATGCCCCTTGCATGCCAGGAGAGGGCCAGGCCGTCTCTGCATGGAAGAGACAGAGCTGGCTTCTCAGAGACCCAGGGATCTCTCCCAGACTTTGGCTAATTGCCCTTTAAATCAAAGATAGAATTTGATGGGCGAGCGGGCCTGGTAATTGTCCCTCTTGCTTCTAATCACCTCAGGTGGGGCAGGTAAGCGTACCTGGGCTGTCCCGTGGTGTCCAGAGAGCTAGCCAGGCAGCACCTGGCACAAGCTGAGCGCTTAGAGTACCTGTGGGCCACCCTCCTCACCTTGCCCCTGAGCTCCACGTGGGAGAAAGAGCTGCAGGTCCTGGGAGCAGCCTTCCTGACCGCCTGTTCCATGGGGATGGGTGTCTTCTCCCTACAGGTGACTGTGTGCTGGGTGGACGAGGCCGGGGCCAGTTCCACGCACTGCCTCTCCCCACAGGCTGAGCACGCCGGGGTCCGCACCTACTTCTTCAGCGCCGAGAGCCCCGAGGAGCAGGAGGCCTGGATCCAGGCCATGGGGGAGGCTGCCCGGGTACAGATCCCCCCATCCCAGAAGTCCGTGCCCCAAGCTGTGCGTCTCAAGTGAGTGCCAGGGTCCTGGGCCTTGTGGGAGCAGTGCTAGAGAAAGGAACAGAGGAAGAGCCCTGCTCGATGCCGTCGCTGGACCCGGTGTGCTGGCGGGAGCGCAGAGCAGGGCGCCGGGGAGGCCATCTCAGAGCTGGCAGTCTGTTCCTCTGGCCGGCTTTTCCGCTGCTCTGAGCTGGTGGAGGCCAAGAGAGAGCCAGGTTCCGGTGGGGCCTGGCCAGGAGCCAAAGGCCAGGGTCGCTTGCTCAGTTTTTCTGGGCTCTGCAGGGGAGGCACACAGCCTTGAAGGAAGGTATACTCGGGTTTGAATCCCAACTTGGTCACTTACACAGTGTGACCTCCATGTAAGTGGCTTAACCTCAGTGGACCTGGGCTTCCTTTCCTCAGAGGCAGCGATTATAATCCTCCTCGTAGGCCGTTGTGAGGACTGACCAGTGTGCAGAATGCTGGGATGTCATGAGCACTCAGCACATCGCTGTACCCGTCACGTCCCCAGCTGCAGTCTAGGCGCCTGTCTCTCCTCGAACTTGTGTGGAGTCGAGGTTAATAGGGATCCAGAAGGAGGTGTCACAGTGCGGCCTCCAAGTCTATGCACATGCCTTAGACATGTTTACCACCCAGTGTCTCAACACCAACGCTTGGATGTGTTGAATCTGAGAAACTAAAGGGAGAACATTGTCCTGAGATTCCACCTTAGCAAGGCTGTCCAGGTTAGTTTGGAATCTGCTCTGGGACAGCATACTTCCAGGGGTTCACTCATCATTTCATAAAAATCTATGAATAGCAATGTGTGAAGCACTCAGTCAGGTACTAGGAAGACAAGGGAGCAAAATTCTGACGAGTTCCTGCCTCGTGGAGCTTATAGTCTAACAAGAAGCCAGTCCTGGGAGAAGCTTGCTTTGGGAAGGGAACTAGCATGTCTCCATGCTGTGCAGTTTGAGGCAACAGCTTCTGCCCGGTGCCTCCTGTGTGTGGCCCCACAGGGGTCCTGAAGGGAGGTGTGGTGCTGAAGGGAGCGGAGTGGCCCGTGGGAGACCCGAGGGCTGAAAGAGATGGCCATTGGGCACAGAATGTAATGTAGTAAACTCTGCTCCCATTGCTACCTTTCTGCCCATCCTTCTCCACTCCTTTCCTCCCTCCCAGTGCAAACCCACCCTCCCCCCACAACTCCGTGCTGGGCTGGAATCTCTTACGCATCTCCCTTGGCACCTTGCAGCCACGAGAAGCCAGACTCGGAAAACACACCACCCAGCAAACACCACCACCAGCCACCTCACAACAGTTTCCCCAACCCTGAGCCAGAGGCCAAGACGCGAGGGGAGGGCGACGGCCGAGGCTGCGAGAAGGCGGAGAGGAGGCCCGAGAGGCCCGACATCCAGAGCGAGCCTCTGGCGAAAGCCAATGGCATCCAAGCTGGACCGGAGCCAGCCTCAGAGCCCGGCAGCCCTTACCCCGGGGGCCTGAGGGTCCCCGGCGGCGGGGAGCGGCCCCCCCAACCCAACGGCTGGCAGTACAGCTCCCCAAGCCGGCCAGGGAGCACAGCTTTCCCGCCTCAGGACTCAGAGGGTGGGGGACGCCGGCCGAGCTTCCCCCCACATGCCAACCCCGACAAGATTGCCCAGCGCAAGAGCTCCATGAGCCAGCTCCAGCAGTGGGTGAACCTGCGTCGGGGGGTGCCTCCACCCGAAGACCTGCGGAGGTGAGACCTGCCGGGGACAGGGGTGGAGCTGGGGTGCTGTGCCACTAAGGGCGGGGCTGGGGGAGCAGCAGGAGAGGCACCCCCTGTTGGAAACCTTCTGGAAGCCAAGAAAGCCCCAGTGTCCCCACTTGCCCAAGTCCTTTGCTGCCCTTTTGGCTCATTCAGCGAGATTTTGCTCTCTATCTGCGTCCTTTGGAGGAAGGGACAGAGCACCCAGTGTCTCTCCACAGGGTGTGGGGGGCCCAGGAAGCAGGCAGGCAGTTTGGGAGGGTCCTTAAAGTCATCCCAGACAGACATCTGTCCCCGGGCTTCTGGCCCTCCTACCACATCCTGTGTTCCAGCGTCTCTACCAGCAGGAGTCTCATGTCAACCACCACGCCACCAGCTCCATCCCTGAACAGTCTGACTGTGTGAGAGCCAATGTTTATGGGCTGTTTTTCAAAAGAGAAAAGAAACAAAGTGTTGCCACTCACTGACCCCAGTTCTGGCCTCTGTACCAGCCAACTCTTTTATGGAAGGACTGGCTTTCAAACACCAGAGCTTCTCCCTGGACCCGGGGCCTGGGCAGCGCGGGCAGTTGGGCCGGGGGAAGTGTCCTAGCAGCGCAGCGGGCTGCTCCCTGCTGGTGGTCTGGCGCCCGGCCGCCGCCCTGCCCGGAGAGGAGAGCGAGGCCTCCCTTGGCTCAGGTCCCATCAGAGTGGGGAGCCGCTCTTTGTTCCTCCGTGGCCCTCCTCCAGGTGCCCGGGCACTCGCTCTCTTCTGTGCGCCTCTCCGGACGGACGGACGGGATCTGATAGATTGATTCACGTGGAGATAGAGAGGGCTAATAAGGCTTACAGTTTCTCCCCAGGGGCATTGCATTTTAAGAGAGAGATGGAAGCTCAGGGAGCTGGTTGAGGGAGGAGCTCTGACGACGGGGTCTTCCCTGAACCTCTGGACCCAAACCAGGTGCCCGGGCTGCTCACCAGGCCAGGCCGAGGCACCCCTCACGCGATCCAGGCTGGAGGGCTCAGGGATGCGGCTGGGTAGGGCCATGCCCGCTCTGTCCACGTCTTACACTGCCCTCTCCCTCAGTCCCTCTAGGTTCTACCGCAGGGGCCCTGAGTATTGCGGCCCCTACTCCTCCCAGTTCCCCGACGATTACCAGTACTACCCGCCGGGGGTGCGGCCGGACAGCATCTGCTCCATGCCCGCCTATGACCGCATCAGCCCACCCTGGGCCCTGGAGGACAAGCGCCACTCCTTCCGCAACGGGTGTGGGTGGAAGGAGCCCGCTGGCTATGGACGGCAGGATGGCACCGTCTGGATCCCCAGCCCCTCCCGGCAGCCCATCTATTACGATGAGCTGGACGCTGCCTCTGGCTCCCTGCGCCGCCTGTCCTTGCAGCCCCGGTCCCACTCTGTGCCCCGCTCGCCCAGCCAAGGCTCCTACAGCCGCCCCCGCATCTACTCCCCCGTCCGCTCCCCCAGCGCCCGTTTTGAGCGGCTGCCACCTCGCAGTGAGGACATCTATGTGGACCCCACCGCCTATGTGATGAGACGGTCCATCAGCTCTCCCAAGGTGAGCCACCAGCCTGCCCCTCCCTCCTCGTCCCCAGGGGTCCCCCAGAACCCCGATACTGCTGAGAAGAGGTGGCGATGCGGGAGCATCTGGGACGTCGGGACACTGGGCTGTGTGTTGACAGGGCCAGCAATGTTCCCAGGAGAGATGCCCTGGGGGATGGGCGTTGCCCCCCTAAGTAAGAACATTGCTTTCTATGCCCAGGGCCAGATTATGCAAGAACCCTCATTCTCTGAAAGAGGGAGGCGTGGCTCTGGTGTTCAGATCTGCCGGACTGAACAGATCATTGCCAGGACCTCGCACTGGAGCAAGGCTGTCCATTTTAGTTCGGAATCTGCTCTGGGACAGGATACAAATATCCCTAACCTTGAACTTCAGTTGGTGGGGAAGTCTTCGTCCCAGCTGAACCCTCTCACCTCTCCAATCCCCTTTCTCTTCTAGTATGATTACCTGGGAGACAGGCGGCCAGTCCCTGCAGGACTGTACCCCTACAACTACCCACCACCCCCCACGGTTCACGATAAGATGGTACGTCCTCTCCTCCCCCACACTCTGCTCAGGACCGATCCTCCCTGGGAGGGCTGTGTGCCCCCTGCCTGGCCCAGGTGGTTGTTAGTAGCCTCTGGATACCTCCTTCCTCCTGGCCAAGACTCTGACCCCAGGAGAGTTGGGTGCCAGTGGCCCCTTCTCTGTGGCACAGGGCAGAGATGCAAGGGCAGGTCTGGAACATTGTGATGTCCTGAACCTCTGGCTTCAGAGCAATCCTGCAGCTTGTCTGGGGGCCTGGACAGGGACTCAGATTGCGGGTCGGGAAGCCATTCGGGCTAGAATTCCCAGCAGGCATGGTCCTCCAGCCTGTCTCCCTAAGCGCACCTGCTTCTGCTTGTCCTGGCCTGGAATGCCGCTCTGGGGAAGGAGGCTGGCAGGACTGGGGGAGAAGAGATGTTCCATATTGTTTCCTCGTTCCTCTCCCTCTGCTGTGTCTTTTCTTAAGAAGTTTTGTCTCCACCTGGAGAACTAGAACTGAGGCGCAGGCTGAACCTTCATCCCCCAGGCTGGTTGCTGTCCCCCTCCCTGCACAGCACCCGGAGGCCAGGGTGGAGGAGGCCTAGCAGGGAGGGCTATGCCTCCAGACCCTCTTCTCCTCTGCCAGTGTCCAAACCCCAGCCTTACCCACATAAGTGCGCCCACCCAGAAACAGCAGATTTCCCCAGAAAACTGGGCAACATCTGCTGGAGGTGCTGACCTGACGACTCTGTGGCTCTTCCTCACCTGGGAGGGCCGTGGGAGCCCCAAGGGGGCCCGTGTCTCTCCATGGCTGGCTTGGGTGGTCCAGCAGGCAACTTCCGAGCCTGCCCCCATCCACACCCCACCCTTCCCCAGGACTCCACGGCAAGAGGCCTCCTGTCCTTGCCCAGCTAACTCTTAACTGCTTTGCTTCCTCTTTATTGTTTTCTTTTGTCCTGTTCCTGTTTGTTTGTGTTGCTGTTGGGCCTCGGGTTCCGGGTAGGATGAACTTTTAGACCTTCAGTTGCAAAGAAACCTAGAGTATTTGGATCAGCAGGTAGGCAGAGCTGGTGCCCCCTCGCCACCCCTGCTCCATCACCTCCCCAGCTCTTTCCCGCCTCTTCCTCACCTCCTCATCCTCCATCCATCTGACAACCTTTGTTGGCACAATCAGGACACAACAAAGTGGCCTATATTTTGGTTTGCGCCTTTACACCCCTTCCTTTCCGAGCTCTTTAGGGCAGCTGGGAGTTTCCCGGGGAAAGAAGAATATAAATGGCCACATGAATAATTAATGTCACCTCCTGTTTGTTCAGCCAGATGGGCCTGCCCCCAGGGGCAGGCAAGAATTTGCATCTTTGCTGGAGAGAGTAGCACAGATGACATGCTTGGGCCTAAAATGCTATGGTTTAGTTCAGCAGGAATCTGGGAAATTGTCCTGTTAGACTCTGCAATTCCTAAACACGATGGCTTAAAAACTCTTTCGATTCAGTATATTTGTTAGTTCAGATACATACACAACATGTTTTCCTGCGAATTCACTATGGTGGACAGAGGGAGTCGTTTCAACCCAGGTTCATTGATGAGGGTCCTGAAGAGGCAGAGACTGTTCCCATGGGATGGAAGCAATGGGCTACCTGGGCCAGGATCCAGGGCTCTCTGCCCATTGGCCACCTGGCCTTGCAGGCTCAGGGGCTGTGGCACTCACCTCCAGGGATCAGTCAGCATGCTGGGCATTTCTCTGAGCACATCCTCTCATGCTCAGATCTGTGCTACAAATCATGGGAGGCATCCTGGGGTGATGGGAAAATCATAATGGTAGTAATAGCAACAACAATGGCCGAAGCTACCAGAATTGGGTGCTTCCTCTGCTCCATACTATTCTAAGCACTTTACAGAGCCTAACTCATTTAACCTTGATCGAAACCCTGCAAGGAGGGTGCTGTGATTCTCCCCTTTTATAACTGGTAAAACTAAAGCACAGAGAGGCTAGAAGTGGGCCGAGGGCACACAGCTGGTGCATGGCAGAGCATGGAAGAGGATTCTGAGCTTTGACCTAGTTTATAGCTGTGGAAACATTTAGTAAATGAAGAAACTCGGGTCACACTTCATCGGGATGGTTTTGTGCTCTCGGGGCTGTCAAAAGAAGCAGAAGCATGACATCAGCGGCGATAACTATGACTGTGGATGGTTCTAGTCAGAGCAAGTGATGAGCACCTCACTGGGCCTCATGTCTTTGTCACTCATCCCCACAGAAGGCCTTGGGCATGGGAAGCTCTGACACCTGCATGTCAATCAGCAGGGAAGACTCCCAGCCCGCAGGACATTGCAGTTAGTTCCAGAAAGCAGCACTGTGTGGTCCAGTAACTGGGGGTGTCCAGTCAGTGGATAACCAGGAGGCCAAGCCCGAGCAGGCCTGGAAGCCCTCACCCCAGCCCAGAGCTGGCTCTGCTGTGCCTGGGCCCCGGGCAGGCTCTCCTCCCTGCAGCCATCCACAGAGCCTGGCTGTTCGTTACTCAGTGCAGACAGCAGTGCCTCTACAGGGGCCTCTGTCCTCCCAGAGCGGCGGGGCTTCAATAATAACCTTTCAGAATTGTTCTCCTCAATAAACAGATATCCTAAATGTTCTTAAGAGGCAGTTTGACATGGTAAGCGTCCCGAATATAGAATCAGACACTGCACTTTAGCTCTACCTCTGCCCTTTACAAGGAAGTTTGCTTTGTTGTTTTTTTTACTTTGAAAATGTCACTAGTCTCTCTGGGACTTTGTTTTCTCAATTATGAAACAGCCATCATAGAACCTGCCCTGCTTGCCTCCCAGAGGCATTGGGGGAATCAAGTAAGAATGCATATGAGAGCATGTTATCAGGCATTGGCAATAAGTAGTAATTGCTACTCTGATTATTTTATTGTTCTTTTCTTCTAAAATTCAATTTCAATTATTACTGAGAGCTCTTATTATGTATAAGGCACTGGGCTAGGTGCTCTCTCAGAGAGACAGAGGATGGTACCCAGGGGTCTTCCTAGAGACAGGCCCCACCTGGACTGAAGAGCTCGAGTCACACCAGGGTGGGTACAGGCCTGGGTGGGGCCAGTCCTGCTTCTCTCCTCCTTCTCCATATCTGCTGGCTCGCGGGGGGCCCCCCCCCCCCCGAGACATGTACGTCCAGGAAAGGCCTGGCCTCCCTGCCCTATCACAGCCCATGTATTGGTATATCTGCCTTGTCTTCCGTACACACATCCACACACCATCCACACATCACACCCAGGACACAGGCATGACATACAGGTAGCACATGTCAACATACACCCATGTGGACACCTCATGCACAGTAAATACAATCTCTCTCTCTCTCTCTCTCTCTCTCTCTCTCTCTCTCTCTTTCTCTCTCTTTCTCTCTCTCTCTCTCACACACACACACACACACACACACACACACACAGACTTCAAGAAGATAAGGATCAATTCTAGTTCAGATCCTTACAATGTGATTGATGTCCTGTTGACTTACCTGTTTCACAAAGACTCAACCTTATGTTATAATCTCTGTTTTGAAAGTATTTTAAATGACATTTTATGTCATAGAAATAGTTTCCAATTAGGCTAATGAGGTAGAAAAATCAGATTCTCAGAAAGCCTTTTAAAATGATATAGGACCTGCAAATGCCCCTCACCCATCCACAGCACACAGAAGCAAGGCCAAATTTGGACTGCCATCCAAATGGTACAAGGAAAATACATGTGGGTCCAATAAAGATTGGAGACGGGACAAAAATGGGGGACCTCCCGAACTGAGAACCCAGAAGATCTGTCCTAAGGTGGACCTATCCCTTCCCTTACTTTACCTCCCTAAAAAGCTTTTCCTGTGCTCCTCCTTTCTGCTGCCTACTCCTGCAGATGAATTGAGTTAAAGGGACATGGCCAAGGACGCTCCCTTAATATGTTCACTTTTTTACACCATCACCCTGGAACCAGTGGGGGAAATGATGGCATTTCTGATTGATTTATTTAACTCATCCCCCCTCTTTTCCTTCCTTCCCTCCCTCCCTCGCCTTTCTTTTTCTTTTGTCAAATAGTCTCCCCCTCCCCCCATGTTCCCAGTGATCCTTGAAACATAAGATAACATGCTGGGAGAGCAGTGTTCCAATATCTGGTGTCCCTTTAACATGGCTTGCTTGTTTTGGCCTCCTTATTTGCTCCCTAGCGTCATCCAAGATCGGCATGGATGCTACCAGCCCAGCTCTGGAAACCATGTTTAGCAATCCTTTCTACTCTAGAGCCAAGAGGTGGGCAGGGGTTGGGGAGAGAGGCCTGTGCCTAGGTGTTTGGGAAGGCCCATCCTGAGGCAGCTATTCTTTTCCAGCTGTTTCATTTAGTTCAAATTGTGGGAGACTGGCCTTGGCGACTGCCTGTTTGGTCTTTGACCAAAACAGTGTGCGCAATGCCAGGAGATGACCAACTTGACCAATGTGGGCACGACCCATAGTACTCAGATACCTTGGGGAAGCGTCATTGGGCTGGGACATCTCAGAGCTGTGAGCAAGAGCACAAGGACCTTCCAGCTTCCTTTTGTGGCCTTTCCTCGGGGAAGCTTCAGGGCTGGTCCTGAGATGGAGTTCACAGAGGAAGAGTGATGGGTGAGGCCAAATAGAGGCCAACTAGAGGGTGCTGGAGCCCCCAAGAGGGCCTACCCTGTTCTGTGTCCTGGCAGGCAAGCGCAGGAGGGTGTGGGGCAGGTATCTCTCTGTGAGTCTGAGTTTGAATCGTCCATTCCTTCCTCTGCTGCAGATGAGTGAGAGTGAGACTCTCATCAGTATGGTGAACCGCATGGTGGAGAGCTCCTCCCCCAGGGCCCAACTCTTCATGCAAGTAAGACCTCTGCTGGCAGCATGGGCCCTGTCAACACCATGTCAGCTGCTTGTGCATGGTCCAGTCAATCCACCTGGGATGGGGCTTGCTCCACCCAACCCACTCATCCGCCAGGCCTCATCTCCCAGGCTCAGCCTGGTCTCCCTTCTTTAATGCACTGTTCCCTTCATTCTTCATGTTCATGGATAAACCCAAGTCCCATTTCCCAAACCATCAAAATAGCACCGACATCTCATGCCTGCCAGGGATCACAGATCTGCTTTTTAATGCCCAGGGCTTCTATTTTATGTTTGGTTTCTTCTCCACAGACATTACTGGGGATGAGAGCATGGGTGTGTGATAGGGAACCATTCAAGGCCAATGGTGTGAAAAGGGTGCTGTGGTTACTGGATGCGTCATGGAGGGCAGGGAGCATGTACTGGACCCAGAGATACGTCTGTATGTGTATCAATCCTGGTTGAGGCACCAGCCCTATGACTGGTATTCAATCCGATAGGTCAGTGGTCGGCATACTCATTAGTCAACAGAGTCAAATATCAACAATATAATGATTGAAATTTCTTTTGAGAGCCAAATTTTTTAAACTTCTTCTAATACCACTTCTTCAAAATAGACTTGCCCAGGCCTTGGTATTTTGTGGAAGAGCCACACACAAGGAGCCACATGTGGCTCGAGAGCCGCAGTTTGCTGACCATGGCGCTAGTTCAACAAGTCTCAAGTATTTGCAATGCCCATTCCATTCTCCCATGCCTGATCCTCAAACACAGCTGAAGGGGAACTGTTGCTCTCAGGGTTGTTATCAATAAGCCCTCTGGGAGCTACACACTCTTGGAGTCCCTCTCAGCAGTAGGTCCTAGCGCTTTGGAAAGAGGAGACAGCCAGAGCTGAGCAGTGCCTCTACTTCTAGAATAGGCCTGGGACAAATGGGATGGAGCCTCGCCCAGGCCCATCCCAGGCTTCCCAGCCAGGGGTCAGAGAATTAGCTCAGCTCAGGGCCCAGGTGGAAGCTACCAGAGCAGTGTACGATGGTTTCTGGCAAAAATGGAGCAAGGGTGGTCGCTTTTCCACCTCCACATGCCCTCCGTCCCCTGCTGCAGTAACTGGCCTCATGTTCCTGCAGGTCCCTCCGTACTCAGAAGTGTTCCAGGACAGCGTCCACACCTACAAGTTAAACGAGCAGGATACAGATGTAAGAGCAGCGCTCCTGCTCCCTCTGTCCACTCCACCCCTCCTGCTGCTGTTCTCGTCCTCCAGCTCCTCCATCCATCTCTCTCCTCGCGGCTTTTCACACATGCAATTCATGTTCTCTTTTACTGCAAAGACAACATTCTTCCTGTCCCTCCTCACCCCCCTTATTTTCTCATTCTTCCCCCTCCCACTCTGCCTGTGTGTTTCCCACTGAGCCCTAGGCCCGTGTCTCCAGGAGTGGGATCTGCTTCCTGCAGGAACTCAGACTTTGCTAGGAGGTCAGTCGTAGTCCCTAGGTAACTGTAAAGAAGAACATGACTGTGCCCCAGTCCTCGGGGAGCCTTAGGGTAGTGGCAGTCACCAGGTGCTAGTAGGTGGCAGCATATGATTCATATATGCTGGATAACAGGATCTGCAGAAGTGAGACCATGTGGGCTGGTGGGTCAGGGTCAAAACAGGTGGCATGTGAGCTGGCCTTGAGCTAAAAGGCCCAGAGGGCATGATCAGGTTCAAGGGGAAGCTGCAGGGGTATGTGAGGAATGGCATGAACAGAGCTGTGCATGTAGAAAAGCACAAGTCTTTCTGGAGGAGAAGTATGGCCTTGCCTACTTTCTCCCCAGCTCCTCTGGCCTTGTTTGGGGAGCAGAACTGCCCAGCAGGCCTGCTATAGGTTCCATTTAGACAAGGACCAGACCTCCAGCATCAGCCATCCTGAGACTCTGGAGAGGGGAGTAGAGAATAGGTGGTGTGGACCTTGGAGCTCGTTTACATGGTTTACTGGTTTTCTGAGACTGTTGTTCAAACACCCTTCCTACCCCCCTTGAGTCCATATCACCTAGGAGGCCTGGAGGGCCAGGCCACGTTGTCTCCCCAACCCTCATGAGTTAGAAGGCCTGGGAGGATGGGAATGTAGGAGCCTAATGTTCGACGTTCGGCCCTCTCTTCTCTCAAGCTGACTCACTTCCTCAGAGAATAAACACACCGCCCCTCCCAGTGGGTTCCTGGGGAGTCAGTCTCCCAAGGTAAAGACCACCTTCCTGTTCCCAGGAGTTTCCCAAGTCAAGATAGAAGGCTAGGTTTCTCTGCAGGGGAAAGGAGGCGGTATCCAGAGGCCGGGCCCTGCCAACCAAGTCTCAGGTCCCCATCAAATCGTGTCCTTCACCCCTTCTCTCTCCCTTCCTGCCCCCCACTCCCTTGGGACCCCAGAAGTTGCTGGGCAAATTGTGTGAGCAGAACAAGGTGGTGAGGGAGCAGGACCGGCTGGTGCAGCAGCTCCGAGCTGAGAAGGTGAGAACCAAGGGGTGGCCTAAAGTGAGGGCACATGGTGGGGAGATATGTGTGTGGGGGGGGGCGGGGGGGAGGTATGAGCTGCTATCTCCAGCTTGAATAAGCTGAGAGCTTCGCCTCCTTGAACTTCTGTCCCGCCCTTACTCTCCTGGGGAGCCTCAGGCAGAGCGAGACTCTGCCCAGCACATATCTCCGTGCCTCCACTAATCGGCCTGGGTTGCCAACAGCCCCAAAGAGGGGAGCTCAGGGCCACTCACAGCTCCTCCTGCCTTTCCTCAGGAGAGCCTGGAAAGTGCCTTGATGGGAACCCACCAGGAGCTGGAGATGTTCGGGAGCCAGCCTGCTTACCCAGAGAAGCTGCTGCACAAGAAGGAGTCGCTGCAGAACCAGCTCATCAACATCCGGGTGGAGCTGTCTCAGGCAACCACGGTAACCAGAGCGGGTCTGCACCTGTCAGGAGAGCCTCCCCTCCCCAGGGGTGCTCCCCGAATCTCAGTTCTCCCCAGAGAAGCCAGAGCAGGGTGCTCCTGGGGAAGGACACAAAGACCGGAGCTCTGCCTTGCAAAGAGACAGCCGGTAAGCCAGGCTGCTCGCCCACACTCTCCATGGAACTGGCGACCTTTCCAGCAACTGTACCTGCCCCAGATCGGCATGAAATTAAGGCCGCTTGTTTCCCTGGCTGCTCTGTCTTCTGCCCTGGAGAACCCGGACCCTGGTAACAATGTGGCTGCCTGGTCACCTTCCTGGGCCCAGGGCAGACCCTCCCAGCTGACGGCCTGGGTAATAGCTCGCAGGGCAGCAGCAAAAGCCCCCAGAGAGGTGGCCCAGAGAGGAGAGCAAACCTCCAGAGACACACCGCTTCCCTTTGTCTCTTTTCCCTTTTTCCTCCGCTTTCCATGGCCCGATCTGGGAGAGCAGGAGGGTGAGGGAGCGATGCTCCCTGCTGCGGCCTGTCCACATGTCTGGAGAGGATGCTGTTTTCTCTTACTTTGGTTTGTGGCAGGATGGGCTGTGGCACCTCTTATAAGGCTGGCGCTTGTCTGTCATTAGCATGTTGCAGGCCTGTGCACTCTCCTTCCAGCCCTCCCCAGATCTGCCAGCCTCAGGCCCCTGGCCCCAGGCCCAGTTGCAAGGTGAGAGGGATGCTAGGCAAGCTTTCTCAGTAAACGCTCCCCATGCAGGCCCTGACCAACAGCACCACGGAGTACGAGAGCCTCGAGTCGGAGGTTTCTGCCCTGCACGACGACCTCTGGGAACAGCTCAACTTGGACATCCAGGTGACCGGGGCCCTGGGCAGGCAGGGGTCCGCATGTGCTGTGGGTCTTCCCTTGTCCTTGTGGCCAACAGAGACCAGAGTGGCATCCTCTCTTGCTAAGAAATTTCAGACTTAAGATGAGAAGTTGGTTTCTGAGACAAAAGACTAGGTTCAGGGACTCTAAATTTCAGGATGAGGATAACGTGGGGTGGTTCTTCAGTTTCATCAAATGACAGGGAATGAGCCAAGGAGAAGCAAAAGAGCTTGTTAGATGTCAGGTGTTGTGTGACTGAAGGAATGAACAGACATAAATATAAATACAAAATCCATATAAAGCTCCTTCGGGATAGCAGAAGAGTAGGCAGTACTCAAGCATTTAGGTAGGAAGAGACCTGTTTTCTGGGACTTGTTAGAAGCACTATCTGGAGGCAACAGCTGGACACACTGACCGTGGGCATCTTTTTTTTTTAATATATATTTTATTGTGGGTTTTTTTTTCCTTCACAGAGAGGAAGGGAGAGGGATAGAGAGTTAGAAACATCGATGAGAGAGAAACATCCATCAGCTGCCTCCTGCACGCCCCCCACTGGGGATGCGCCCTCAACCAAGATACATGCCCTTGACCGGAATTGAACCTGGGACCTTTCAGGCCACAGGTCGACGCTCTATCCACTGAGCCAAACCGGTTTCAGCAACCAAGGGCATCTTGTTCTCTGCCTTCCTCTGTCTTTTCTCTGCCCAGTACACACCTCCGTGCCCCCTCTCTAGCTGGTGTTGCAAGCCCTGTTTCTCTGGTGCAGTTAAGCCCTGATTTCCCTGTTTTTCCTCCTGGTAACAGAAGTTACCACCCTAGCCTTGCAGCTTGTTCGGTGGAATGAGGCGAAGGCCTGGTCCGAGGACCCAGGTGGTCGGTGGGTGATTTTAGGAGGCAGGGTAGTGACCAAGAGCACCAGCTCTGGAGCAAACAGACCTGGATTCAAGTGGTGGTTGCACAACTTACTCCCAGGTGGCTGGGCGGACTCCCTTCATCTCAGAAGAGGGGACAGCTGCCACCCTCATCTCATACAGTGACGCGGCCAGAGTGGGTTAGTGTCTGCAAAGCACTTAGCGTGGGGCCTGAGGTGAGGATGATAAATTAGAGATAGCCATCATCTTTCAAAGAGTGGGTGCTGTCATTGAATATAATCCATGAGCATGTAGGCATCCGCTGGGGTGGGCATTACAGAAGAGCTACCTGGATCTGAAGAAAATCAGGAAACTGGAGCTCTCAGCCTGGAAAAGGGGGCTACCCTAGAATGTCTACCTGCGGGGCCTCCACTCCAGGACCTGTCTCCCCCAGGGGCTCTGGGGGCCGGTCCCCACTCTCTTTTGGTTCCGAGTCCTCAGGTTGACTCTTTACTATGATGACAGAGTCCTCTCCTTGGCATTCAGAACTGTGTTTCATAGAGGCCGAGGACACAGAGGCTGCCCGTGTGAGAGACGAATGTGTTGGAGTGTGTGTATGACTGTGTGTGTGTGTGTGTGTGCGTTACACGCCCTCATGCACAGGGCTTCTGCCTGCTGCTGCTTTAAGGTAGGTGAGGAAATGGCTGGGACACTCCTCGGCAGTCACTTCCTTTGACCTGCTCTGTGGCTGTTGCAGAACGAGGTGCTCAACCGGCAAATCCAGAAGGAGATCTGGAGGATCCAGGACGTGATGGAGGGGCTCAGGAAGAATAACCCGTCCCGGGGCACAGACACAGCCAAGCACAGAGGTGGGCGCCTCCCCGGCCAGCCTCAGGCCTCTGGCTTCACCAGGAATGCTCCAGGCCCTGGCTCTTCCCTCACTTGCCAGCTCACCCTCTAGACCAAGCATGTCAAACTCATGGCCGGCGGGTTTACCGGCCGCGAGTTTGTCATGCTTGCTCTAGGCCCTCACTCTGTGCTCAGAAGCAGCATGGCCTCTCAGGGCTCCAGAGTCTTCCCCAGGGCCCGGGGTGGCAGGTGGGACACCCTTATCCTCCCCTCCCCAGAACAGACTGGATATACCACTCAGAGATGCTGTTGGCCCTGATAACCTAGATTCCTCCCCAGAAAAGATCAAAGAGCAGCTGGGCATCCCCAGCCCCTAAGCCCACTGGTCAGAGGCCTCTGCTGTAGTGTCTTCCTTTAGCCTTGAGACCTTGGGCTGGCTTGCTTTGACATCCTCTCCCCTGTGCAGCACACCTCTTAGCCATTGACCCAGCCCATGTATAAGTCCCTCTGGCAGGCTCAGGGGACCCTCTCAAGTCCTTGAATCCTGCCCTATCCTCTCCACCTACACAGCCCATCCGTACCCCAGGCCACACCCCTGCCCACCCTCATCTTTCTCCTGTTTTCCCCAAGGAGGCCTTGGCCCCTCGACCACCTACAGCTCCAACAGCCCTGCCAGCCCTCTCAGCTCTGCCAGCCTCACCAGCCCCCTGAGCCCCTTTTCACTGGTGTCTGGCTCTCAGGGGTCCCCCACCAAGTCTGGGTCCAATGAGGTAAGCTAATAAAATGGAGTAGAAGGTAAATGGGGGAGGGAGGACCAGGTCCTCATTTGCCTGAAACTATACAGATTCTGTGCCCCGTCTACCCCAGAGGCTTGCAGTCCGAGTGCCTCTGCCTGAGGGGCCGTTCTCATATCCAGTGTGTGACCTGCCCTCCCATTCTCCTTACTTGCTCTCATCTTCACCAGCATCCCTGGCCTCCTTCTGGAGCACCAGGATGGGAAGCAAGGATACCAAGCCCTTGATAGGAATTTAAACCCAGAGTTGTTCCAGGGGTGACAGGGTGAGGGCTGGGGGACAGTTTCCTAGTCGATTGGTCAGCAAGTGTTTACCGACTCTACTGCAGGAGAGGGTGGCAGGAGGCCCTCTCCGGGCACTCCTGTCTGCCCACAGCCTCCACTCGGAGAGCCCAGTGCCCGGGGGGACCGAGGCCAATAGACAGCAAACCAGCCTCAGGCACAAAGTGCTGTGTGTCTCAGTGCTGAGCCATGTGGTTCAGACCGTAAATGCTCTGCTGTTCCAGAGAGGATGGGACTGGAACAGGGACTGAGGCTTTGGCACAGGTAGAGGAGGAACAGGCTGAAGCATTGGGACAGGCAGAAGAACAGGTGAAGTATTGGGACAGGTAGAAGAACAGGGGAAGCATTGGGACAGGTAGAGGAACAGGCTGAAGCCTTGGGACAGGTAGAAGAA
>JAAGEH010000042.1:8137548-8171309 GCA_011751065.1 Lasiurus cinereus | reverse complement strand
GGACAGGTAGAAGAACAGGTGAAGTATTGGGACAGGTAGAGGAACAGCCGAAGCTCTGGGACAGGTAGAGGCCATCACGGGCAGAGGCACTGGCGGAAGCACAAGTACAGGGTGGGAAGGTGTCGTTATGAGGAGAGAACTTTGGAGAAGAGCTGGGAGTGATGGGAGTGTGCACAGGTGGCTCAGTGGAGGGGACCCTGAGGGACAGGCACAGCTGGCTCTACAGGTAGCTGTGTCCAGGCCACAGGTGGGAGTTTGGGTCCAGGGCCCCGGGGTCTCCACAGTGTCTGCCTCTGCTAACGCTCTTTTCTCCTGCTCTCACAGCGCCTGCTCTCGCTCCTCCTAATGCTCTGGCTTCTCTCTGCCTCAGGAGCCCGGCCCACCACGGCCCCCCCTCCCCAAAGCCTACGTACCCCTGGAGTCTCCTCCCACCGTGCCTCCACTCCCTAGCGAGAGCCACTTCTGGCCATATCCCAACTCCCCTTCCTGGCACTGCAGTGGCGAGACAGCCAGGGGCCAGGTACCCAGCACCCTTGGGTCCTGGAGGGCAGGGGTGGAGGGAATGGGACAGAAGGCCAGGCAAGGGGCAAGGTGGGACAGGGAGTCACTTCTGTGTGCCAGTGTTCATCCCCTGCACTGAATTTCTGCTGGGCCTTCTGTCTGTCAAACTCTGGAATGAGGAAAGGCTGGTGGGGACATCACACTCGCCCTCTTTCCCCTCTTTGCTTTCTGTGGACAACGGGGCACTGAGCTGCTACTCTACCTTGTGCCCAGGCTCATGGGGGCCCCTGGCTATAGGTGGTGGAATGGCCTTCTCCCTACCAGCATGACCAGATGATGGGAATGAAGGGACCCCCCACACATACTGGTCCACCCCAGACCCCAAATCCCCATGCTCCTGTCTCTGCCTTTGTTCTCTGGGGCTCACCACCCTCTGGAATATAAAGGTACAGGCCTCCTCTCCCCTCTTGCCTGGATCCCTAGTGAAGATCCAGGAGAGGCGTGCAGTTAGGCTCAGAAGAGGTTGCATGGTGAGTAAACAGTCCTGTGCCTGAAACTGGGAAACTCATATTCTCATCTCAGCCACTGGTGTGTGCATTTCCCTGAGGGTCTGCCTGGCGAGATGGGCAGAGCAGGGAGCGGCACTGCAGAGTCACAGGTGAAGGCAGGTATGTGACTTGCCGTGCCCTCCCATGGGGCTGGAGTGAGTGGAGTCTTCTGAGCTCTAGCCTAGGCTGCTTTCTCTGAGGTCTTCACTGAGACTTAGATTCTTCAACTGCACGGAGTGGTGTGGAGGGTCAGGGAGGGAGCAGGTACAGAATGGAGCAGATGATGACTGAGGTCCTTTCTGGTCTCAGGATTCTGTGAGCCACAAGCTAAGTGCCCCTTTCCTGCCTCCAGAGTCCTGGTCCCAAAGCTCACCTGGTTCTTTTGCTCAAGTCTTGAGTAGGATCCAGACAGTCCTCAGCAACCCTTGGCCTGATGGCACCTCCGCTCTGGCTCACAGAAAGCCCATGATTTTTGGTGCTTGCTGAGGGGACTGGCCAGGGTGAAGGGCCTCCCGCTCCCGGAGGCATGATCCCTTCTTCCCCGAGGACTTCACCTGGCCAGCCTAGTGCCTTCCTGCCCACTTCACAATTGGCACACACAGAATAGCCCTGTCCTGGGTTTTCAAGAGTTTGCATGCCAACCATTGCTAAACAAAGAACGATCACCAGGGCCTAGTTCCTGGCAGTGTCTCTCGCATTAAACACCTCCTCGTCCTTCCTTCCAGCCCAAGGCAAGCTACGACCCAAGCAAGAGAGAGTCCCACCAGACCTCACCCCCCGACACGTCTAGGGACATCAGCCTTGTGCCTACCCGGCAAGAGGTGGAGGCAGACAAGCAGACAGCTCTCAACAAAGGTACCTCCTGCCCCATCTTCCCTGAGAAGGGAGGCTCCGGTCAGAGAGGAGCTCAGGGTGGTGCTCACTCATACCCACAGAGTGCTCACCCACCCAGCCTGTCTTCTCCACGGGAGATGTCGGGGGGTGGGGCAGAAGAGGGATGGTGAGATGGAGCCTCTCTGAGAAGCAATCCCACCCCGTCTCTCCACCTTCCTCTCTCCTCAATGAGGCCCACTGGCTGCTCTGTCTCCCTGCAGTTGGCATTGTGCCCCCGCGGACAAAGTCACCCACTGAAGAAGAGATGACCCCATCAGGGGTGGTGAGGAGGAATGCTAATGGGCTCCCCAATGGCCTCTCTGCCCGGGTAAGTACACTTGCAGACTCTGGGGGCTTGGCGGGTCTGAGCCAGGCCAGGAGCCCAAGGGCCCTGAGTGTCCACCATCTGTCACTTCTGTTCAAGAAACCCAGGGCTGGAGGTGGGAGACAGAATAAGCAGGAAGGCCAGCAGCCCCAGCCGAGGGGGTCTTCTTCAAGGAGACATGCCCTGGGAAAAGGAATGTGTGCACAGTAAAGATAAAAAAGTACTGAACAAAATTATTACGATGAGATACAGGTGTGGCAGGAACCAGCAGTCAGAGTCCTGTGCTGGCCAAAGCTGTGTGTCAGGATACTGGGCCACTAGGAAAGGAGCAGAATGCCACAAACTTAACCCACAGAACTGTATCTTCTCACAGTTGTGGAGGCCAGAAGTCTGCACTGGAGGTGTTGGCAGGGGTGGCTCCTCTGGAGGCTGAGGGAGAGGCCCCACCATGCTCTTCCTCCCCTCCCCCTGCCCCGCAGTGGATGATTGTGCTGGCGATCCTTGGTGTCCTTGACTTGTAGACACATCACTCCAATATCTGCCCCCACCTTCGTATCCCTCTCCCATGTGTCTTCTTGTCTCCCATGAGGACACCAATTATTGGTTTTTAGTGTGGACTGGATTCAGGATGATCTTGAGACCCTTAATTCAATTATACCTGCAAAGACCCCATTTCCAAATAAGGTCACACTCACGGGTCCTGGGGGTCAGAACTTGGACATATCTTCTGGGAATTGCTATTCCATTGACTATAGGCAAGCTTCCCACAGAAGGGAAATCTTAAGGGATTAGGGCAGCTGAAAGGCTGGGTGAAGGACCTTGCACTTCTCAGAGCCTCATCTCTGCACCCCCCCACCCACCCCTGCAGCAGGAGCGCCCCAAGAGTGCAGTGTTCCCTGGTGAGGGCAAGGTGAAGATGAGCGTGGAGGAGCAGATCGACCGCATGCGGCGCCACCAGAGCGGCTCCATGAAGGAGAAGCGGAGGAGCCTGCAGCTCCCTGCCAGCCCTGCCCCCGATCCCAGCCCCCGGCCAGCCTACAAAGTGGTAAGTCCTCCCAGCCACACACAGGCCAGACGGTAGTCAAGACTGCCTACTCCCCAGTGTGGATGTGGCCAGCCTGGGCTGGAGTCCTGAGGGTAGGCTGGGGTTTAGAGAGGGAGGGGCCGGGAGGACTCACGCTGGGCACTGGAGGCTTGGGAGGTTTCTGCCCACTTGGGCAAGGAGATCCTGTTACAGGCATTCCCTTTTTCTTTTTTTCATATATTTGTATTGATTTCAGAGAGGAACATCAATGATGAGAATCATTGCTTGGTTGCCTTCTGCATGCACACATTGGGATTGAGCCCATAACCCTGGCATGTGCCCTGACTGGGAATCCAATCGTGACCTCCTGGCTCATAGGTCAACACTCCACCACTGAGCCATGCCACTCGGGCTGGGTGTTTCCTTTGTGTTTAAAGAAAACTAACTCACAAATAGGAATGCCTTGATTGTTTTGGTTGAAACAAATTACATACCATTCAGGTAATGGAGGGCAGTATGCCATCCACCACCCACAAGTGGCCACCACTTACAAACGTTTCTAGAGCACTTTCTGTGGGCTTAGCACTGGGCTGGGTACCCTGACGATCATTGTGCCAGCTCAGCATTGCACGGCTCAGTACAGTTCCCCGTTCCTTTCATGTTCTCCGCCTAGTCCTTTCAATAACCCGGGGTAGGGATTATTATCCTTAGAGAGAGAGAAACCACGTCACGAGAAATTAAGGGAGTCCTGGGCCACACAGCCATTAAGTGCAGGGCTGGGAGGAGCCCAAGGCATCTGCCTAATATTTCTTCCTGAAATATGCAAAAATTGTGGCTTATAAATCCTGCCCTCCAACAGTTTACATTCCAGTTGGTGGATTGGAACTTCCATAATAACAGGGAATGATTAGAGACTCTGAATGTAAGACACTGAATCAACTGCCCAAATATATGTCACAGGAGGAGACCAGAGGGCATGGGGGTGGGGGGTGCCGAATGCTGGGGAGAAAAGTTGATGGTCTTGCCTCTGGGTCCTGGCAGGCGGGCAGGCTTTGGACAGGCAGTAAGCAGGGTGGCTCTGCAGTGGGAGCCGTGGGGTGGCAACCAGACCAGGCGATCCAGGCAGAGACAGCGGGGGCACGCATGGTTAGGGTTCCCAGGAGGCTTGGGTAAAAGTGGAGGTGCCCGCGTCCCCAGGTGCGTCGTCACCGCAGCATCCATGAAGTGGACATCTCCAACCTGGAGGCTGCCCTGCGGGCGGAGGAGCCTGGCGGGCAGGCCTACGAGACGCCGCGGGAGGAGATCGCCCGGCTTCGCAAGATGGAGCTGGAGCCCCAGCACTACGACGTGGACATCAACAAGGAGGTGAGCAGGGCCCATGGGGCAGGGCAGGTAGAGACCCTGGGAGGGTTGGAGCAATGACCGAGGTCCCTCCACAGCTCTCCACCCCCGACAAAGTCCTCATCCCCGAGCGGTACATCGACCTGGAGCCAGACACGCCCCTGAGCCCCGAGGAGCTGAAGGAGAAGCAGAAGAAGGTGGAAAGGATCAAGACACTCATTGCCAAGTCCAGGTAACTGGCCTGGGGGAACCTGCACTTTTTCTGCCCCCTCCCCAACACCTAGGACACCAATACTCCAACCCGTGTCCTAGGGGACCCCAGCCTCCCCCAAAGTGGAGCGAATGGAGGCTCAGGGCAGCAATCTGGGCCTGGCCCTCCAGGACTGTGAGCTCACGCACTGCATGGGCTGCCTCTGTGACTTCTCCCCTCCAAGGCAACCCTAAAAGTACACTTGAACTTTCTAATTCGTTGTAAAGCATTGTGGGTAAGGGTCCCAACATGCGTTTTGCTAGGTCCCGTTCATCCCTGGGGGACAGCCTTGCTGGGGACCAGAGCCTGCACATGCCCCCTATAGGCCAGCTGGACATCCTATCCCCCCACCATGTCTGTGTGTCTGTGCCTCCTCAGTATGCAGAACGTGGTGCCCATCGGCGAGGGGGACCTTGTGGACATGCCCCAGGACTCAGAGAGCCAGCTGCAGGAGCAGGAGAAGCGGATTGAAATCTCCTGCGCCCTGGCCACCGAGGCCTCCCGCCGGGGCCGCATGCTGTCTGGTGAGAGGGGCTGGGCCTCGCTCCGCCAGGGAGATGGCTGACCGACCACAGAGGGGAGGAGGCACGGCGCTGTCAGGGGTCAGGGCTAGAGAGGAACAGGGCGAGGGCAGGATGAGCATTTACTGGGCATCAGGCACTGTGCTAGGCTCAGGGTGCACAGAGGCCGAAGTTGCTGAGGTGCAGGGTCTCAGAGCCGTGACGACCCGCCTCGCCCCTATATAGCGGGATGGCCATGGCCACCCAGGGAGCACAGGGAGCCGCTCCACCTGGGCAGGTTGGGAAGCACAGAGAAAGGTGATTACTGACTTGATTGGGAAAGTTCAAAGTATTTACCAGTTGAGAGGTGAAAGCCAGGTATTCCAGGGTACCTTTCCCTTCCCCTTCTTTTTTGCTTTGTTAATCCTTACCCAAGGATATTTTTCCATTGGTTTTTTAGAGAGAGTGGAAAGGAAGGAGAGAGAGAGAGAGAGAGAGAGAGGGAGAGGTGATAGAGACACACCTATGGTTGCCTCTTGCATTGAGCCTGCGACCAAGGTACGTGCCTTTGACTAGAATTGAACCTGAACCCTTCAGTCTTCAGGCTGAGACTCTATCCACTGAGCCAAACCAGCAAGGGCACACTTCCCCTTCTGGCTGCATGCGGAGAGAAAGGGGCTGAGCATGCTAACAATCACCACATTGGCTACTGACCCCAGCACACATTCCTGCTAAGGAAAGAGGAGTCTGAGGAGCTGACTCACACGGGTCCGAAGGGCAGCAGGTCCCAGATGGACACCGTGAGGTCAAAGTCAACAGGACTCGTTCTCCTCAGCCTGAGACATTGCCCAGCGTAGATGAGAGTGTAATAGGCAAGATGAGATGAATGAAGGTGGGAAGAATGAAAGGGATTCTTTCTGAATGGGAACAGGGAAGGTAGAGGAGAGACAGTGCTAAGTCATGAAGGCTGGAAGATGAACTGTTGGCTCCCCTCAAGACAAGGTGGTCGGGATGAAGAGGGAGAGGAACAGAGGGGGCTTTGGGGCTGGCCAGGAGGGATGCCCTGGAAGGATGCCCTTAGGTGAGGATGCCCTTAATGACTTTGGTCCAGGAAGCAGCCACAGGGCACTGGCCACAGGTACCGCAGCCTGGGTGGGATCAGTGGAGGGGATGGCGTTTCATGGCGGTGTTTAAGAGGATTCCAGTTCCGGCTACCTGAGGCTTCAGTCCCTCCTCCGTAAAATTCAAATTAACACACCGGTGTGGTGTGAGGAACGGACACAGTGTGTGCTAAGCACCAGCACAGTGCCAGGCACTCAGTACGTGCTCAGTAAACTCCTGCCAGCTGGGTAGTAGCACTGTTGGTGATGGTGGTAGTTAGTACTTGTTGAAATAGCAATGGCTGAAGCAGGAAGATGAACAATTTGTGTTTTTCTAGCTATTTTAAATATGGATATTTTCAGAAACCAGCGGCGTTTGGGCTACAATAAGGATTTAAGTCAGCCGTAAAGAAGAACCGACTACACTTAGGGTGTAGTGGACATTAGCTGTGTGTCCTGGGGAAGCCCCTGGAGATAGTTCAGAGAGAGGCCACCATTGGGCTGGAATTGAGGGCAAGGGAAATCCTGGAGCCAGAGGCAGCAGAACCAGTTTGGCTGCCAGGAGGCCTGGTCAAACCTTCCTGTAGTTCAGCTGTAAAACGAACTTGAACCCTCCAAAGATCAAATTCCACACGCTCTGGGCAAAAGGAAACTTCCTGTTTCAAGGGTTAGAGCACACAATATTGTTCTGAAGCCTTCCCTCCGCTCCCGCCCCAGCCCCTGGCTCTCTCTCCGACAGTCCCCCAGCCAAAGGTTTCACGGAAACAAAACCCGCCAGGCTTCTCAGATTCCCCTCCACACACCGGCTTACATTTCAGGATCGGTGCACCGAGAGCACACGGTCACCTGGGTTTTGCCAAAACCCCAACTACTTAAATAATGGCTGTGGAAGGGCCAGACCTCAGACTTAGCCCACTGCCCCATCACCCATGTCTGTGGCCCAGGTGCCCAGAGCTGCTGATCTGCCAGGCACAGTGAGAACTGTTCCTGGGCACACATAGTATGGGCACCATCCATTCTGAGGGCCTCTGTGCATGGGGTGCTGGGCATGGGTGTGAGGACAGTGCCTGAGTGTGGCTGTGTGGCACAGATGGTGTGGTCAGTGATGAGTGTGGTAGTGTTGGGCCATAACACCCAGTGTGCACAGATGCAAGTCTGCACTATAGGGGAAGGCGTGGCAGTTTTCAGGTCATGTACACTGAGTGGCCAGATTATTCTGATCTCTGAATGCATAATAATATATAATAAAAGGCTAATATGCAAATTGTCCCCTCTACCAGGAGTTCAACCAGCAGGCAGGCTGGCCAACCACCTATGTCCCTTCCCCCTGTCCAGGCTGTCTGGACTCCACCCATGCACAAATTCATGCACCAGGCCTCTAATACACACACACACACACACACACACACACACACACACACACTGAGTGACCAGATTATTATGCATCTAGAGATCATAATAATCTGGCCACTCAGTGTATATAGCATGAGGGCATGTAGAGTGTCTGAATCAGTATTGTTTGTAGATATGCATGTATTTGTGTGTATTTAAGTGTGTGATATGGGGGAAGGGAATGTTTGAGTACAAATATAGGCGTGTGGATATATGTGTGTACATGTGTGGAAAATGTCCATGGATATTGTGTGGAGACTGGTTATGTATGAGTATAGGTGTACTTGGTAAGCTGTTGGAGTGTAGGTATATGTGTCCAGGGGGCCCAACACAGGGTGGAGGTAGTGTTTATGCACGTGATCGTGTGTGATTGGCTTTGTTTGCAGAATGAGGATGACAAAAAGTGTGTATATTTTGTGCACAGTGTGTACATTGCAATATCTGTGAACATGTGTCTGCATGGGGTGTGGGAGAGCAGTCTCACGAATGTGAGTATGTGTGACTGGTTATAGGTCATGCAGATGCAGCAGGACTTGTGAGCACAAGGATAATGCCACATCTGTCCGGCACATGCCTGCTGCAGAGTCTTTCTTACTATTACTGCTTTAGGATCACTAAAAATAGCCTTACTTTGCTGCCCTCTGTCAAGGGCTGCCCTGAGGGGTTTAAAATGGTTCAGCCCTGTTTGTAGCTATGTTCAATGCTCCCAAACTGTTACACTTTTAAAGTTTTGTCTACTTTTTGCCAAAGTTTTTCTCTCTTCGGTTGTGCCTTCTTATGGATGTCATGAGTCCCTCAGTTCCTCTTTCTTTTCTAATTTTATTGTTTTCACTCTCGCGAGGGGCTGGCAGCACCTTAGAGCTGCACGTAACTCAGGGTCTCTGGACTCCAAGGAACTCCCTATATGTGCATTGTAACATGCACTTGGCTTCCTGGAGGCGGTCATTGCTTAGCTTTTGAGGTTTTGACTGTTTTAGAAACTGAGGTTGCCAGAGAACTAGCCATCGCGATGCAGACACACACAGGAATGTGTTTCTAAAGCATCTGGGAATGCATTTGAATGTGAAGTTATAGGTGTACTGAGCCATGTGCACACACGTCTGGGTTGCGTGCAGGAAGTAAGAATACGGTTTAGCTGCATTTCATGCACAAAGTCTGTGTTGTATGTGAGTAGACACAACTCCCTGCTACGTGTCTTTGGTACATACATGGGTGTGTGCACATATGTGGTAGGCGGTGCATTGACCCTGTCTCCTGCACAGGACAGGGAATGTGGCGAGGTCTAGGGGAGAGTGGGGAGGGGACAGGGGCAGGGAGCGGGGTCTGGCTCTGCTCTGAGCCGCAGTGAGGACATTTGCTCTGCTCAAAGCTGCGAGTACACAGGGGCCAGGGTTGCATAGAGCTGGCGCCTAACAACGCAAGGTCTCGTTGTTCTCAGCGTGGAATAATAATGACATCAAATCTCATTAACTCAAAGGCAGCCCCTTAAGACTTGTAGGTTTGTTTCGGAGGTAGGTGGCAGTTTGCCTTCACTGGATTGTGCAGAGTCTTGACCAGAGGGCACACGTTTCTTTCTTTTTAAATACATTTTTATTGATTTCAGAGAGGAAGGGAGAGGGAGATAGAAATATCAATGATGAGAGAAATCTCCGAGCCCACAACCCAGGCATGTGCCCTTGACTGGTGGAACCTGGGACCCTTCTGTCTGCAGGCTGATGCTCTATACACTGAGCCAAACTGGCTAGGGTGGGGCACACGTTTCTGAGTTACCAGAAATCACTCTCAGCTTCTCAGAAGCCTCCATTTTAAAGGAACATGGTGATCACCTCACGTCAATTGTCATAAGTGGGGGCGACTTTCCTGTGCTGTTAATCATTAGCAGAGCGCTATCCCCACGGGAAAGGCGCCACCCCATTCCCCGTACACATTATGAAGATTTGTGCCAACTTCCCCGTTGTCAGTGGGAGAGGAGCTTTGGGCCCGGAGGCCAGGCCTGGCCCCAGCCCCAGCCACACCGGGTCCCAGCAAAGCATGGATTCGGCCAGGTCTCCCCCAGGGCCATGTTCTCCTCCCCAGCGCCCCGACGGGCCACTCTGCCTCAGCTTGGGCAGGTCCCCGGCCTCCACTGTTCTCTCTGCTTGTCGCCAGCCCTGCTCTCTGCCCTCTGGGGCAAGACCTGCCTGCTCCCCGCGCCCCCTCCCATTCACCTCCCTGTTCATTTCTGTTTCCAGTGCAATGTGCCACCCCAAGCCCTCCCACCTCCCCTGCCTCCCCGACTTCACCAGCCAACCCCCTCTCGTCTGAATCCCCACGGGGCACCGACAGCAGCCATGCCATGCGGGTCTGAGCTCGGACGTAAGCACTTTTCTATTGTATTTCCTCCACCCCAGGGAGGGGAACCCCTGCCCTCACCCCCATTGAGCCATCTGCACCCCCTCATTCCGACATTGCTTCTCCCCTCTGCCCAGTGCCTGGTCGCTCTCCCCCGCCACCCCTCTGCTTGAGCCTGGTGTCCCCTCACGGGGTCCCGGTGCCCCATGCTGGACTGGGGCTAGCTGGCAGTCCAGTGCCATGGGCTTAGCTTCTCTGGAAGCAGATGGAACAGAGCTGAGGCCTCCCTTGTCCACTGTCCCGAGGGGACTTCCCAGACACCCTCCCCTGTAGCTCCTGTGACTTAGCCTCGGGAGCACCCAGAAGCCATTGTGCCCAGATCTTACTTATCCCAGACCTCATTGTAAATTACAGCAACGTCAGGCTCCAGAGCCAACAGCTGTGCCCTGTCCTTCCCCCCAGCACAGGGCGCTCAGTGCTAGGCGAGCGGAGAGCACATGACTGCGTTCTGTTTCTCTCTGATGAGGGACGCGCGGGTCCTCTCGGTCTGACCAGTCTCGCTCCTGGGAAAAGTGTCTGGAGTCTGCTCTGTGCGGCCCCTTTCTCACTGATGTCCCTTTTCCTCAGTGCAAGCCCTGGCAGAGGCCACCGCCACGAAGCTCCAGAGAGCCACCTTCTGAAGCCCTGCCCGAGAGGTCCCGGCGGCCCCCGCCCACCCCGTGCTCTCCTGGGAAAAGTGCGAGGAGCCAGGCTGAGGGCCAGGGCTGCTGCCGAGAGGAGCGGAGCACGGAGGCTTCAGCCCCGAAGCCCTCGCCGCTCGCCGCTCAGACACGGTCCCTCGGGTCCTGAGCCAGGGCCTGAGATGGAGCGGAAACCATCCTGTCTGATGCCCGAATCACAGGACGCCCAGGCCTGACCGGCTGGGGTGGTGATGGCCCTACTGGAACATTCCTCGATGGAGAAGACGCCCTGGGGGAAGATGCTCTGGACCATCTTAGGTTGGGATGAGAGGTGAGGAGCAGAGGGACACTCTGCCTCTTGCCACCCTCCTTGACACCAAGGACAGCACCTGGCATCATCCCCTCCCCCTCAGCCCTCCCCCTCATGGCCCCCGCTGTGCCCATGGCTCTGATCCCTACTATGGGTGCTCCTTTGAGGTCCCGTGGAGACTAACCACTCTGTCCGAGCCAAAGACGAGATGATGAGAGATGGGGCGAGGTGCCCTGGCTCCGGGAGGCAGGGCTGGCTGGGATAGAGGCAGGTCTGGGCAGTGTCTGGGGACGTTGGGAAGGGGGAGGAGAAGGAAGGGAGGTCCTAGGAAAGGAAGGGAAAGAAGCCGCAGGGCTCATCTGCAAGTAGAAGGACAGAGACGGAGAGAGGTCGGGAACAGTTTCTGGGGGGGAAGCTTAGCGTGGTGCCAAGTCCCATCCCACACTGTCAGCTTGGCCCTTCCCACCTTGCACCAGGCCAGTGCCGAGGCCCCAGGAGCCCCCACCACTGAGTGTATGGTTGGCTTCAGCTGAAGTACTTGGCATGGGGGTGGGTGGGAATGAGGGCGCTGGGTAGGCCAGTCCGGGACACGCAGGGCCCTTTGTAGGCCTGGGCCTGGTGTCTGCCTCCAGTGCTGGGCTTGGGGGCAGAGAAGGATCTGTCTTGTGCAGAGTGTGGTCAGCCTTAGGGCCTCTCCTCACCATTTTGGTGGCATATTCTGGCATGGGCTGTAGGCCAGCTGCCAGTGTGCCCGGGGAGAGGCAGTAGTCTTCACCTGGAAGGCCAGATGCCAGGACCCCGCCGCACACGCCCGGCCTCCCAGACAAGGACTCGGACCTGTGAAGGCTGTACCCAGGACGCCCTTCTGGCTGACTCTTTCGAGATCCACCTGACAGGGAGGCCAGTGCGGGGGAGAGAGAAGCAAACTCATTCTTCCTCTGCTCCGCCCACTACGAGATGAATGTAGCCAGGAGGGAGGAGAGAGAGAGGGCCGAACAGTCTGGCTCCTAGGCCTTCTCTTTGCTGCCTGAGACTCCAGCCTGACCTTCAGCCGCCCTAAGAACAACTACTTTATCTCCCACCAATTCTTCCCTCCAAGGCTGGCCTGGGGCAGTTACTGGTTCACATGCAAGTAAAGGTGACAATTCATTCAACCAATATTTACCGAGCACCATTTATGTACTAGGCACCATCCTAGGTGCTTAGGAAGTCGCTTTGAGGGATTACAGATGGGGGTGTTCCACTTGTCTTCACCTGTGGCAGGCTTTTGGCTTCATTTCCTGTCAGCGCAGCTCGAGCACCCCAAACCGTCTTTTTTCCCCCATAGACTGGCAGGTGGGGTTGGCTCCCAGCTCTTCCTCACTCCCGCACCTTTCTCCATCCACAAGACACAGATTTTTCAGGGCCTTCCATGCCTTCCCCTTCCTTTATCTGTCTCTCCTTTTTTTAAAGTGATATTTTTAAGAAATACATGGAAAATACCAAGGATCAATGTCTGCTCGTCTGTCACCTCTCACACCTCCTATTTCATAAAGCTGGCCCTTTATGTTGCTTTACATGCCTTAATATATGTTTTATGAAGATTACACCTACTGTAGGTACACATGTAAGATATGTATTGGTTTGGGTGTCGGATCCTTTCCCAGAACTCCTGCCCAGGCTCGTCTTCTCTCCTTTACTCTCCACACCATTCCCAGCATGTTGCGGCTCTACTCCATGCCTTGGATCCAAAGAAGGGGAGAGAGAGACTTATTTGAAGACAGATCTATTTTACGCTTTTGTTATGAAAGCAAATCTATTTTCAAATGTGCAATGCCTAAATGGGATTGGCCAACAGCGGGAGGTCCGGTCTCCCCCCTTCCCCAGCTGCTCCCTTCCTCCCACTGCCCAGTCTGCAGAGGGCTGGTCCCCAGACCCCAGCCGAGAGCGTCTCCCCAGGGCAGGACGTGCTCAGAAGTCCTGGTCGAAGGATTTGGTTACACTGTCCACTCTTGATGACCCTCTAGGGTTCTCGGGTATGAATCCTGTGGGAGAAAGCGTGTGTGTGCACTCGAGCACTCCACGCAGGCACTTCCCAGTGATGTGCTCCCGGCCTCCCTCCATCACCTGCTGCAGGGGGCAGGCAGTTTCATGGCCACCTGTGCCAAACACGAATGTCAGTCTGTCCCTTGACGGACCCAAGGTATGGTGCAAAGGCCAAAGGAAATGGTTTGGGATCCCTGGTCGTTCAGTGCAGGCGTGTTTGAGCTCCTTGGACTTCCCACACTCCTTTCACGTGGCCTCTGCTCTGGGTCACGTTGATGGCATCTGTTTCACTCTGTGAGCTTTCTTCTGGGGGCTGTTCCTAAGGGCCTGGTAGCTCGGTCTGGTATCCAGACTGCGGAGTCCGCTTCTGGGCTGAGGAGGGTCCCATGGACAATGTAGCGTCTCAGTCTTCCAAACTGCTTGTCAACTGGGAGTGGGCAAGGGGCTCTTGCCTTGCACAGATCTGGGCAGGATGGGAGTCTTTTGTCCAGATCAGGACCCCGGGCTTGGAACCTAGCGCAGAGCTCCCGGCCAGCATTGGAAGCCTGACCTTCCAACTTGACCTCTTACCGGCCCCTGCTTCCAGCCTTGCCCATCTTGCTGCGGATGAATGGGGCCCAGAGGGAGGCCCAGGGCTAAGAAACCCACCTCGGTACACTCCTGGTTACTGATCGAGAACCTTCCCAATTAGCACATGACCTCCCTGATCAATAACCGAGAGGCTGCAATCAAATATTGCTACTGTCACTTTAAAGATTTTTGGAGGTTGCAAGCTGTGCACATTTTTCTGCCTTGGCGAGAGGCATGTTCTTGGGGCAGGGCTGACTATAGCAAGAACCCAATTCCTTTCCCCTTTAGGCGACCCCACCTGGAAGCTCTTAAAACTAAGGAAAAATATGAAATATACATACCTATACATATACATATATATATACACATATATCTATTTATGCACATATTGGGGCCAATCTGATTTGCTAGTATTAGACAATAAACTATACAAGGAAATGTCTGATCTCAGTGTCTTCATTTAGCATAAAAGTGGCCTTAGAAGAATTCAGGTTAGATAGCATCGCTGCCAGGGGACTGGCAGCTGTAGCAGCCCCTGAGCATCTTTCTAGCCGAAGCCCTCCTGGGGAAGGGTCACCTGCCTGATAGGCTAGGGTTGGGGTCTGCTCTCAGCAGCTGAAGAACCCCCATGAGCTCTGCATTTGTATATTGCAAGTTTGTATAAAGCCAACACCGGAAATAAAATGGTTTGTACAAGTGGTGCGTGTCTTGCCCTCTGTGTCCATGTCTGCCTGTGGCTGGCCTCAGAGTTCATGGCCATTTATGGTGGGTCTGGGGCAGGCCTTGCTGAAGAGCAGAGCGGGTTCAAAGCACATGGACCGCCACCCCCCTCCCTCTGTCTCAAGCTGCATCTCCCCCTCCCTCCCAGGCAGCTATCCCCAAGTTCTCGAAAGAGTGCCACCTCCCTGCACCCCGGAGATGATGCTCTGCTGCCAACACCACAGTCACCTTCTTGGCTCAGGTGACCCCAGAGCAAGGCTTGTGCCAGGGTCTGTATACCGGGAGCATCAGATGCTCCAGCCCTGGAACCTCCTCCTGTTTGGGTCTCTGAGACTTAGGGTAGGACTCTCAGTCTTTCTTGGTGACCACACAGTGCCCTGTATTTCTGCTATAAGGGAAAGAAGGCATATGATTGGGAAGGAAAGAGGGGATGTTATCAGAAAGGCCGCTCAAATTCTTTGCATCCAGCCTCGATGCCCTTGGTCCATTTCTCTTGGTGGGTTATCAGTTATTGGCACTCAGTGTGAAAGACAAGTTAAAGCCTCTCAATTTGAAATCTTTCTGTTAACAATAGGCATCAAGAAGCCCTGTAAATTCTGTGGGGTGGGGGTGGGGGGGTAGGGAGAGAACAAGAACCCAGGACTGTGGCTGGCCCAGCTGGAGTAAAGCATGATTTGGGGGCAGGGGGAAGGCGGAGGAGAAGGCAACGTGAATGGTTCCGGGAAGAGAAGAAAATTGAGGAGATGGGAAGGCAAGCTTCCTCTAATTGCCGATTTTGCCCTGGGCTGATTCTAATGGCTGATTTTTGAATCCTGGACACCTGTCCTCTTCCCAAGGGCTAGTAGAATAAGTACAAATAAGGTGACTATTTTGGGGACTTTGTAACATCCAAGGAGCATCACAGTCCCTGATATCCTTTGTGAGTCGGGGAGAATTAGGACCAGATGTTGGCTCAAGACAGAGGCCTTAGGGCTGGGAAGGTGTCATGGAGAACTTGTCTGTTTCGGGGCTGCCTCTGTATCTGCAGCCTCACTGAGGCGAGAGCCCACAACTTGGAGAGGAGGAGGCATGTGGGAGCACCACAGGCATCACTGTACCCACGGTCAAGGCCGGTTTGTCTCCAGGGAAGATGCCCACAGGTCCCTGTCTCCCCCACCTCAGGGCCCACACAGCCCTCAGATGGAGCCAAGGCTGGGGCTGTCAAGCAAAGCAGCAACTAGCAGAAGGCCCTTTCGGAGCGGTGTTCTGACTGTGCGGCCATTCATTCCCAAAGAGGGCGTGTTTGTGCCAGGAAGGAGCCAGGCTTCCCACCTGCTGCCGCCGGAACCAGGCCACCTGCACCTCCCATCCCGGAGCCTCCGGAGAAGAACTGGCCCCACATCGCTGAGACGGATCCCAGAGAAGATGATGTCGGCTCATCTCCTCGACTCTTTGTAGTGCCATGAAGATGTTACAAGTTACTACAACTCTTGCGTCTCATTTCCTCATCTGTGATATGGAGATGTTAATACCATCTC
The DNA here is from genome assembly GCA_011751065.1 of Lasiurus cinereus. Taxonomy (NCBI): domain Eukaryota; kingdom Metazoa; phylum Chordata; class Mammalia; order Chiroptera; family Vespertilionidae; genus Lasiurus; species Lasiurus cinereus. The sequence continues at coordinate 8,155,302 of JAAGEH010000042.1, read as the reverse complement.
ATAGAGCCCTTGGGAAATTCCAATGAGAAAACAGAAGAAAAACACTTGGAAAGTTTGAATGTACCCAGCCGGTGTGGCTCAGTGATTGAAGCAGGAAGTCACGGTTCCATTCCCGGTCAGGGCACAGGCCCAGGTTGTGGGCTCAATCCCTAGTGTGGGGCGTGCAGGAAGCAACCCATCAAGGATTCTCTCTCATTACTGATGTTTCTGTCTCTCCCTTCCTCTCTGAAATCAATAAAAATATACATATATTAAAAAATAAGTTTGAATTCACTTACAAATGTCAGGGTAGAGGGTGCTGCTGTGGAGGTCACTCAGCTGCCTGCAGGGATGAGGAGAGAGGGAGAATGTCTCCCAAGGTCTCCCCTTTGCTGAGAGATGTCACCAGGGCTCCTGCCGTTCAGCCCTCCTTCCCCTGTCCAATTCAACTCCTCCAGCCCCAGGGCCCAGGGCATGCCCCAGGCCTTTACCACACAGCCGGGCCATGAGCTGAGGGCCAGCCCCAGCCTTCCAGGGCCTACATCCTCCTCCCAGGGGTCGCCCACTATGGAGAGCGGCTACAGTGTTTGCACAGGTTCAAGCCTCAGACTAATGAGAGGGCACAGTCCTCTCATGGCCATGTGCAAGTCCCAGCCTGGAGGGCAGAGCCTTCCAGCACAATTATAGCCAACAACTATGGTTGTAAGCTTGAACCTATGGTCTGAACACGTGGCCCGCGTACCTGAGTGATGTAGGCTTGATAGAGTTCAGGTGCATGTAATTGAGTAGAATCGAAACCCAAGAGAATGTTATAAACATCTTAATCACACCCTTACTTTGCCTTGTGGAATCTGGCTATAAAATAAAGACATGGCTTATGGGCGCTGGTACTGTCTCTCCATCAGAGAAGTAGTGTCCCACCAGGACCCAGCTTTCATTCTCTTGTCTGTCTTTTCTCAATCCTTCACCACCCCCACTCAGGTTCACCTTTGGCCATACTGGTGCGGCACAGCCCATGTGAAGGGGCTCCTCTCAGGAGGGTGGGCAGTGGGCGACGTTGCTGGGCCCAGCTCCAGTGCCCAGTACTGCCATCTGCGAATGGGGCCAGGAGGGCCAGGTACAGGAGAGTTCATTCTGAGCTCACAGGTGAGCTCTATGGAGGGAGGAGAATTCCACGGTGCTGTTTTGCTCACCTGTGGGCGCAGTTTAGAACCACAGTTCAGATGAGAGAAGTCTTTTATGGAAAAGTATTTGTTAGTGCACTAATAGCAGAAACATTAACAACAATAGTAATTGTTATAACTATGCGAGAAAAATAATAACAGTGGCTCCTGAAGTGTGTGCTGCTTGCCAGTGCCCGGTTCTCTGTCCATCACGTGAGTTTACTCACTGATCCTCGTTAAACTCTTTGTGAAAGGTACTGTCAGTTCCCAAAGACCTGGGGCACAGAAAGGACACAACATGCCCAGGTCTCAGGGACCTAGAATGAGACTTGGGGTGCTCTAAGCTCTTAACTTACCAGTGGTTTCTTTCCTTTTCTTTTAAAAATATATTTATATTTTATATTGATTTCAGAGAGCGAGCAAGAGAAACATCAATGATGAGAATCATTGATCAGCTGCCTCTTACATACCCCACAGTGGGGATCAAGCCTGCAACCAGGGCCTATACTCTTGATCAGAATCAAACTTGGGACCCTTTGGTCCACAGACCGATGCTCTATCCACTGAGCAAAACTGGCTAGGGCAACTTACCAATGGTTTCAATGAGGAAATTGAGTGTGTGGGGGGGGGAGGCTATGTGGGCAAAATTCTTTTTTAAAAAATATATATGTTATTGATTTTTTTACAGAGAGGAAGGGCAAGGGATAGAGAGTTAGAAACATCGATGAGAGAGAAACATCAATTAGCTGCCTCCTGCACATCCCCCACTGGGGATGTGCCCACAACCAAGGTACATGCTCTTGACCAGAATTGAACCTGGTCCACAGGCGGGAGGGACCAAAACTCTTGCTGGCGCTCAGTGGTGGCAATGCACAGGACATTTCCCCACTAAGTTCTGGTCTGCACACCTTTATAACGCACAAGGGGGCTCCACAGCTTCCGTATGAGTCGTGCAATTCAGAACAGTCCTGAAAAGGTTTTATAAGCCTCTATGTTTTTATAAATTTCATGAATAACTCAGTAAGTTAGGAGATGGTTATTAAGGAGCAGGAACTTAAATGGAATAAAGACGTCTCAAAATTATTGAATAATCTATCTGCGTTGTCCGCACAATACATTATAACGTTTCAGCCTGTATGTTTGTTTGAAAATGAGTCCAATGCAGAAGGATCTTGCTGAATAAGTAGACACCGATGTAATATAAATATTTAACAGAGGAGATCTGAGAGAACCAAACTGCATTAAAGCAACGATGCTTGAAATGCGGGGGGTTCTCTGGATCTCTTGAATAAATGTTTTTAGAAGTTATTTCCTATTATCGCTGACCTTTATATTTTTAAAGAGTTTGCAGCCCAGGGATGCACACCTATGTTGTAAGGGTTACCTGTGGAGTTGTTTGGGGGCGTTGCCTATGATTTTTTATCTTTCTCTCATGCAATTGCTTTGAACCACTTACCTCACCATTTCTCTTTCCAATCCATCCGTTGTTCCCATCACCTATGGGAAATATATGCGCTCCAAGGCTTGTACGATCCTCCGAGTGGAATTCTACCTGAACACATGGTGGCGTTTCAGGACGGAGATCTGTGTGTCTGTGACACGCCACCATTTCCCCATTCCATGCCGTGACACAGGGAGCGAGGACCGAGCCTGTGCCTTCACACTGCTTCCTTGTGCTCCACGTGGGCACCCCTAACTTGCCTTGCTTTCTCATCCCTCCTTCATTGAGTTTATATCCCTCTTTCTCTTTTTATATGCAAGTACATCCAGTCTGTTCTTACCCACCTAGATTCATTTTTATTCTAGTATTTACTCCCTATTACTCCTGTGGGCTTGTTTTAAATTACATAATGGCTCTAGTCTTCCATTTCTCATAAATTCAAATCTATTTGTTATAAGTAGGTGCAAGTAATCTGCCTATGCCATTTATGTCTTCTGGTAAGTTTTGCCTGTGCATTTATATTTTGAGAGACATTGTGTTTTATTATTTTTCTTTGTTATAACTAGCTCTATTTGCATCTGTATAAAGGATGTATGTAGATTAGCCATGTCACCTATGAACTTCATTTCAGGGTGGAGGGGACATTATAAAAGGGATGCTGGCTCTCCTGGGGCTGAGGACCACTGCCCTACAATGGGAGGAAGGTGTTTGGAGCGATCTACTCCCTCTCTTCAGGCCCAGAAGGAGGAAAGGACACACCCGTGTCTGCTCACCTGCTGGAACCAGGCTTCCTCGAGAGTCCAGCGCACCCCCCTCCCCCAGGCAAATTCATCTTTTATCTCCCATAACTCAACCCCACAGTCCAAAGCTGAGGAAGAGGAGGTGGAGCCCTTGTGTCTAACTGCAGTCTGGCACTCCCACGAGACCAGCAGCAACAGGTTTTACTCAGTTGCTTGGCGCCCCCTAGGGTAGAGCCTGGGTACTATCGCAAAACAAGCAAAACTGGATACAAGATGAATTTCGTGCTTTTCCAAAGGAAACACAGATTCCAACTCTTCCCACACACACTCTAAACCCAGTCAGGAGCCTGGTCATTCCTGGGTCTCCGTTCTTCATGTACAGTCCAAGTTGTGCCGAGGAGCAGAAAGCACTGAACTCGACCTAAAGGCAGGGAGGTCGGAGGAGAAGGACCTTGTAAGTCAGGTGGGATATGAGATGCTCCAGGGGTCCAGCATGTGGAGGGACAGTGCCCCCCTTGGAGGATCCAGGGAAAGGGAGCCTGTGACTTTCAACAGCCGTGTGTGTGTGTGTGTGTGTGTGTGTGTGTGTGTGTGTGTGTGTGTCGTGTGTGTGTGTAGTTAATGATTGACCGGAGGCTCCTTTCACAACTTACCAAGGGTCAGCTTCTCTTGAGCATGTACAAGCTTGGATCTCTGTACTCCTCGCCCCGGCCAGCTTGAACCCAGGAGGCCCCCCAGGCAGCCTGCGGCATGATCTCCATCACCGAATGGCAGAGTGAGTGTGAGGGACCCTGCTGTGGGGAGCAGAGTTGGAGCGGGGTGTCTAGGCAAGGTGGCGGCTGAGATGCCCCTCCCTGCGGAGAGGAAGTCTGTGAGGTGACCTCTGGAGCCAGCGGCTCGGAGCTGCCGTGCTGGCATCCTCAGCAGCAGGGCCATGGCCAGGTGTGGCTCCTCGCCTGCCAGGGGTTGCGGGGTAGCTCCAGGCCTCCAGGAAGCCAGAGGCTGGTGTTGGGGGAACTGGAAGGTTCACACTCCTGCTGCTGCCTTTCCACTCAGGGCCCTTAAACCTGGGGTGCTGCAAAAATGGACCTATTCAGACATCTTTCCCCCAAAACTCTCCTAGGGTTTCCTATGGCCATAGGTCCCTTCCTACCAGAAAATGAACTCAATGCTGCTCCCCAAATCACCATGTCCTCACCCTAAACCATCTCCCCCTCTCTTTGGAGTGGGCAGTGAAGCAGTCTGCAGGTCTGGGGGCATGGGAACGGGCTCTGTAAGTTTCATTTGGGGGAGTTACTTAAAGCCTCTGAGCACCAGAGTCTCATCTGTGACCTGGAGGTAACACTCATTCATCCACTGATATGGCTAATCTACATACATCCTTTATACAGATGTGCCTCCTCTTGTGCCACGCACTGTGCTGGCCATAGAGCATACAGCAGGGAGTGAACACACTTATCCCCCACTTATAGTCCAGAGTGGGGAACAGGAGCTGGTGGAGGAGACCAAGGTGGCAGCAGCGACCTGGTGGGAAGTGACGGATGCTGGGTCTGTTTTGAGGAAACTGCTGAAAGGATTCACTGGTGGATTGGAGGCAGAGAGTGAAATGAAGACGTCAGGCATATTTTTAACCTGAGCAAATGGAAGGCATGAGTAGGGGCAAGCAGGCATGTTGAGTTTGATGAGCTGGTATTAGGCATCCAGGTGAGAGGTCAAGTGGGTAGTCAGGTACGTGAGTCTGGGACGGAGAGAGGAATTTTGGAGTTGCCCACATATAGATGACATTTAAAAGTACAAGAGCCTGTGAGATCATCTGAGCACAGTTTCCCAGCCTCCTCACCACTGACATTTGGGGGGCAGGGTAATTCTTAGTTGTGGGCTCTGTCCTGAGCATTATAGGATTCTAGCAGCATCTCTGGCCTCTACACACTAGATGCCAGGATTACACTCACGTTGCCAGCTGTGACCATCAGAAATGTTCCCAGCCCTGGCCAGGTGGCTCCGGTGGCTGGGCATCGTCCCATTGAGGGTTCAGTTCCCAGTCAGGGCACATATCCAGGTTGCAGGTTCGACTTCTGGTTGGGACGTGTAGGGAAAGCAACTGATATCTCTCTCTCTCTCTCTCTCTCTCTCTCTCTCTCTCTCTCTCTCTTTCTCTCTTAAACCAATGGAAACATATTCTCAGGTGTGGATTAAAAAAATGTCTCCAGACATTCCCAAATGTCCTCTGAGAAACAAAACCACCCCTTCCAGTTGAGAACAACTGACCTTAATATTTCAAAAACTATGGAGAGGAGAGCCTGAACCCAGCGTCAAGCCAACGTTTTATTAAACCAAAACGTGCCAAGTCTTATGAAGAATGTGCTGGATTTTATGAAAGAAATGAGGGAACCAGATTGAGGTCGGAACAGACAGTGCAGGTCTCCCTGCAGGGCTGGCATTTGCGATGAGATCTGAAGGATGAGTACCAGTGGGAGGAAACTGGGGATCTCAGGCCCCGGGGCAGGAGGCTCGTCCTGGGAACCAGGTGGGGTTGGAGTGTGGCAGGCCAGGGGGCAGGGGCAGGAGAGGAAGCTGGACCAGCAGTCCTGGGCCATGCCATGCAGGGCCGTGAGCCAGGGAAATGGGTGTTTGGTCTCAGCCCGGGGGAAGCAGGGAATAGGATTGGATGGTGTGTTCTCTGAGATCCCTGACTGCCGTGTGGAGGAGGGATCTGAGGGTGGCAGGAGTGAAGCAGAGATTAGCGGGAGGATGTTGGCAGGTCAGAAAGACATGAGGTGGCTTGGAATCCAGTAATAAGAGTGGAGAGAAACAACCTGGCTGGTGCGGCTTGGTTGGTTGGGTGTCATTCTGTGCACCAAATGTCAGGTAACCAGTTCAATTCCTGGTCAGGGCACATGTCCGGGTTGCAGGCTCCATCTCCAGTAGGGGATGTTTCTCTATCATTAATATTTCTATCTCTCTATCCCTCTCCCTTCATTTCTCTCTCTCCCTCTCTATCAATAAAAACTTTTTAAAAAGGGAGTAGTGACTTGAGGGCACAGGGAGGAGACTCAGTGATGGCTGCAAGTGTCCATTGGGTGATGGTGACATTTGTATTCATTTGCAGAAAACCAAGACAGGTGCAAGATTAAGGAAAGAAGATAAATAGCTCAGTTTGGACCTGTTGAGTCCAATATGCCTTAAAGAGAGAAAACCACGCAGATTTGCTACGTAGGCAGCTGAACATGAGTTTGGAAGCTCAAACTCTTCATTTATTTATTTAGTTAGTTATTTACTTGGGCTAAATAAATAATACTAGATGTAATATATTAAAGGCTAATATCAACATTTTTAGTACACTAGTGATATTTACAGACATGGGAATATATGAGAGAAAAGAATGAAACGTGAACTTGAGGCAAAGCCCTGAGCCATTAGAATCCCAAGAGGAAGAGAGAGAAGTGGGAAGAGCTGGCCCAGGAGCCTGGGGAAGCGTGGTCAGACAGCAGGACGAAAACCACCAGCAGGTACCGTGGGGCCAACAGAAAGGCCACTTCAAGAAGGGAGTAGCCAACTGCTGAGGTGAGGACTGACACCTGTCCTTTGGATCTGGGGACCTGGACATCACAGATGGCCAGAGCAAGAACAATTTCTTTGGAGGAGTCCTGGGGGGGGAGGTGGGTGGACTGGGTTGATGAGAGGCACTTTGTCCGGGGCCAGAGGGCAGACGCCAGACTACTGGGATCAAACCCTGGTCTGCCAGCTGCTGGGTGCCCTGGGCCAGTGACGTCATCTCTGAGTGTCTCAGTTCTGAGTGTGACGTGTGGCTAACAGCGTCCCTCCCTCAGAGGCCACTTTGAAAATCAGATGAGTTCATGAGGCTTAAAGTGCTGCTTAGTGTTAGCGGTTGTTACCATGAATCACTATTGGTCACTTTGAATAGTGGAGGAAGGCTCTTTCTCTCCCCATTTTCTCCTTCCTCTTCCTAAACAATTCAGTCCCAAAGCTGTTAGGTAGAAAGGGAGGTGGTGCCCAGAGCAGGTGTCAGAACCTTCACCAGGTGGAAGGAGGCTCACCTGAGGTTGGCCTGGTGCCAAGGCAGGGCACAGAGGGTATCCTGGCAGCGTCAGGAAGAGAGTGGAGACGAAATGAAGAGTGGAGGAACCTGGCAGACACCACCTCAATCAAGGGCTTAAAGAAGCCTCACCTGCCCTGGCCACTGTGGCTCAGTTAGTTGAGCATTGTCCCAGGCACCAAAAGGTTGCCGGTTTGATTCCGGCAGTCAGGGCATGTGCCCAGGTTGTTGCGTACAGGAGGCAATGGATCAGTGTTTTGCTCTCTTTTCCTTCCTCTCTCTCCAAAAAATCAATAAAAACATGTTTATAAAAAGAAAAAGAAACATCATCAGTAATGGGCCGAATTGAGAAGAACACAGCATCCCATCTTGTTGCTATCTCTGCGGAATCGATATCTAGTCATGAGCAAGCGTCGGACAAACCCAAATAGAGGGACAGATACCCGATAACTGGTCCAAATATTCAAAAGTGTCAACGTCATGCCAAGGAAAGACTGAGGTACTATTCCAGATATGACAGACATAAAACCAAATGCCACCCGTGGCTCTGAACTGGATCCTTTAGCTACAATGAATGCTAACAACTGATGAGCAGTAAATTCGGTCTGACTTTAGGTGGAAGCACTGTGTCCGTGCTAATTTCGTGGCCTTGACGCTGTGCCGAGTGAAGGAAAACCACACGGAACTACTCAGGGGCGACGAGAGAGTCCACGGTAGCTCTCTCAGATGATTCAGGGAAAACATATCGTTGTATTGTACTTGCAGCTTTCCAGCAACTTTGTGAATGTTGAGAGAGAGAAAGAGAGACAGAGACAGAGAAGAAATGAATGGTGTTCTCTGGCTCCCAGCACAGCCTCGGGCCAGGAGGACCCTTCCACCTGCTTCAGGAGATACTACTCCCCTTCCCGGAGCAAGAGGGACCTGGCCCTTGGCTTCATTAGTGCGAGCCACAGGCTGGGGCTTGGGGCAGCCCAGCTCATCTGCAACCTGGCAGGCTGTGGGCCCTCTTGGCAGCCGCTCTGGAGCTGCAGGTTGGGTGGTTGCTGAAAAGGGCAGCCATGCACTAGCCAGTTTGGCTCAGTAGCTAGAGCGTCAGCCCGTGGACCAAGGGGTCCTGGGTTCCATTTCAGTCAAGGGCATGTACTTCAGTTGCAGGGTCAAGGGCTACATGTTTGCCTAAGTCGGGGCATGTGTGGGAGGCAACCAATTGCTGTGTATCTCTCACATCGATGTTTCTCTCTCTCTCTCTCTCTCTCTCTCTCTCTCTCTCTCTCTCTCTCTCCCCCTCCCTTCCACTCTCTCTAAAAATCTGGAGAAATATCCCCAGGTGAGGATTAAGGCAGGCACACCTGGAGCTGGTCTATCTTTGGGGCCTGGGTGCTCCCTGCTTCTCATTAGGTGATGCCCTGCAGAGCCAGGCCTCCCTGAAGTTATGGGAGCCTGGCCTCTGCTCCAGCAGGGGGCGCGCTGCCCCTCTGTCTGGATCCCATAGGGCTGGGGACACAGAAGTCACCCCAGACGAGTAACTGAACTGACATTGCTAAGCGACGGCAGGAGAGATGGAGGAAGATCTGAGGCCTGAGGGAGGGAAACAGCTTCTGACCCTTTTCCATGAGGTTTGTGTCCACGTGCTGTGTCCCCCTGAACACTGGGGGCACCACGTGGCCCGTGAGGAAGGCTGCCCAGCACAGGCGCTGTGGCATGGCACCAGTCCTTGAGGAATCATGGGGACAAGTTAGGAAAGAGTAACATCGCTGTTCGGAAGAAAGTATAACGCAGGAGAAAAGGCAGAGTGTGACTCCGAGAAACTTGGGCGGTTTCCACAAAATAAATAAGAGGCTGTTCTTACGTGTTTACAGGATGAACACATGGATGTTTTAACAAAAGAAAAGGAAAACCTAGTAAAATGTCTACATTGTGTTTCCACACAAAATACACCCTCCGCCCCCTGGAGTGGGGGGACATAGAAGAGAAGGGTGGTTGTCAGAACTGGAATCAATGGCGTATTTTTGTGGCAGGTGTGAGCTGAGACCAGATATTTTTATAACCGGCATAAAAACATAAACACCTTGGCCATTCGGATGAAAGAACAGGGCCGTGGTATCCCATGTAAAATCATCATGGCAAACTAGATGCACTTCTAGACCCTCTCGAGGACGGAGAAATCACACACCAGGGAAGGACAGAACACAGCCTTCGCAACAGCTCGGAGGCTGCAGAGCCAGTGTCCTGGCCCTCAGAGGTTGCATTCAGACAGGCACTGCTGAGAGGGGGCGTAGGAAACAAGCCCAGGTGGGCCGGGGGCTGGTCAGAAACAGGCGGACTCAGCCATCAGTGCGGCGGGATGCTGGGCAGGTGGACATCCCGCTGACAGATCCGACGTGGCGCGGGGCCCTAACAGAATCCGGCTCTGCCGAGAGAGAGACAACAAGACTGGCACCTCTCTGGATGAGGAACTGAGTGCAGTTTATAATTTGAACAATCAATCTCATCTCAATCTTTGAAAAAAGATCTTTTGAAGGAGCCCTTTGGAACTGGTCCCAACTCTCTGCGGTCTGTCTGATTGAGGGTTTGGTTCCAAACCTTTGCAATAAAGCAAGTCGTCATCTTTGTGCTGGTGGAGAGTCTTGCCTTCAATTTGTAAAAAAAAAAGTCTGTAAAACAAAGCACAATAAAATGAGGGACGCCTGTACATTGAAAACTATGGATCGTTGCTGAAAATGTTGTAAAAGACGCAAATAAATAGAAAGACATCCTGTGTTTGTGGACTGGAAGATTTCATATTGTTAGGATGTCAATACTGCACAAAGCAATCTACAAATTCAATGCCATCTCTATCAAAATCCCAATGGTGTTTTTTTGCGAAATAGAAAAATCAATCCTAAAATTCATTTGGAATCTCAAGGGCTAGTGAATAGCTGAATTAGTCTTGAAAAGGAAGAACGAAGTTGGGGTTTCACACTTACTCATGTCAAAACTTATTACAGCTCAGCGCTTGGAGAGTCGCCCAGGGACCCAAGGGCCTTGCGTTTGACTCCCAGTCAAGGGCATGTATCTAGATTGCAGGTTCGATTCCCAGTCCTGGTCAGGGTGTGTGTGGGAATCTCTCTCAATCTTTCTCTCTCTCTCCCTCCCTTCTACTCCCTCTTAAACACACGCACACAATGAAAACAAAAATATCCTTGGGTGAGGATTAACAACAAAAAACCCAAAACCTTATTACAAAGCTCCAAGAATCAAAACAGTGTGGAACTGGCATAAAGACAGACATACAGACCAATGAATATCGTAGGAAGCCCAGAAATAAACCCTGGCATAAAGCACCAAGTGAACCTCAATGAGGGTGTCAAGGCCATTCAGTGGGAAAAGGTCGTCTTTTCAACAAATGATGTCAAGAAAACTGATACCCACAGGCAAAGAATTGTTCATTTTAGCTCAATGGAGGGCTAAAACTATAAAACTCTCAGGAGAAAAGCTTCCTGGACTCGATGATTTCTGGCATATGGTACAAAAATATAAGCAACTAAAGAAAAATTCTATAAATTGATCTGTAGCAAAATTAAGAACCTCTGTGCATCAAAGAACACAATCAACAAAGTAAAAAAGACAATCTATGAAATGGATTCCTATCCTGTTATTGTTACAACTCTTCCTGAGGGGGCAATCTGAAATACTTGCAAAGGATATATCGATAAGGGGTTAATATCCAGAATCTATAAAGAACTCCTACAACTCAACAACAACCTGTTTTTTAAATGGGCAAAGAACTTAAATAGACACGTCTACAAAGAAGATATACAGAGGACTAACAAGCACATGGAAGAGCTTAACATCACTTAATCATTAGGGAGAGGCAAATCAAAACCACCATGGTACCATCTCACACCCACGAAATGGATGCCATCAGAACAAAACCGGCCAGGTGGCTCAGCTGCTTGGAGCGTCGTCCTATACACCAAAAAGGATGTGGGTTCGATCCCCTGTCGGGGCACGTAAGGAAGGCAAGCAATCGATTTTTCTATCTGACATTGATGTTTCTTTCTCTCTCCTTTCCCCCTCTAAAATCAATGAACACATCCTCAGGTGAGAGTTTAAAAAATAATAATAAAAGATTGAAAAACAGAAGTAACAGGTGTTGGTGAGGATGGGAAGACACTGAAGCCTTTGTGCCCTGCTGCTGGGAATGAACGATGGGGTGCCTGCTATGAAATTAAAAATAGAACTACCATTGGCTCCAGCAATACCCTCGTGGGTACATATCAAACGTATTGACAGCAGAGTCTCCAAGGGATATTTAGTCCCCTTTGTTCACAGAAGCATCTTCACAATCGTGAGAAGGTAGAAGTAACCCATGTGTCCATCTGCAGATGAACAGATAAACAAAATGTAATATATGCATCCGGTGGAATATTCCTTCAAAAGTAAGGAAATTCTGATGGGCACATGCTACAACACGGATGACCCTTGGGGACATCGTGTTACGTGAGATAAGCCAGTCACAAAATGGCAAATGCTGTGTGATTCCACCTCTCTGAGGTCCCTAGAGCAGTCAGAGTCACAGAGATAGAAGGCAGCCTGGCGGGTCCAGCGGCCGTAGGTGGGAGGAATACGCAGTTAGTGTTCGATGGGTACAGAGTTTCAGTTTTGTCCGATGAAAAGAGTTTGGGAGACTGATAAGGTGATGGTAACACAACAACACGAATGTACTGAACACCACTGAGCCGAACACCTACAAATTATCAAGATGGTACATGTTATGTGTTTTTTATCACAACTTTAAAAAATTTCAAATTAGCCGAAACCGGTTTGGCTCAGTGGATAGAGCGTCAGCCTGCGGACTGAAAGGTCCCAGGTTCGATTCTGCTCAGGGCATGTACCTTGGTTGCGGGCACATCCCCAGTAGGGGGTGTGCAGGAGGCAGCTGATTGATGTCTCTCTCTCATCGATGTTTCTAACTGTCTATTCCTCTTCTTTCCTCTCTGTGAAAAATCAATAAAATATATTTTAAAAAAAAATTTCAAATTAGTTCCATTTAAAAATGAAGCAATACAGCCTTGGCCGGCTTTGCTCAGTAGATAGAGAGTGTCAGCCTGCGGACCAAAGGGTCCGGGGTTCAATATCAGTCTAGGCCACATGCTTGGGTTACAGCCTCGATCCCCACTAGGGGGTGTTCAGGAGGCAGGCGATCCATGATTCTCTCTCATCAATGATGTTTCTATCTCTTTCCCTCCCTCTCTCTTCCTCTCTGAAATCAATAAAAAAATCTTAAAAATGAAGCAATACAATGAATTATCATTTGCTGACTCAGAATGGCAAAGATAAGTAAAATGAACAATTCTGTGTTACGGATACGGTTTAAGAAAAAGAGGAACTTCATATCCTGTTATTGTTACAACTCTTCCTGAGGGGGCAATCTGAAATATGTATCAAAGTGTCAAACATGTAGCCCTTGACCCAACAAGGGCCTTAATGTCCTGCACTTGCATGCGGTCCACTCTGGCTCTGAGCAAACTCCTACATCTGCAAAGAGCAACACCCTGAGACACACTGCCACCAGGGGGCGCTGTCACGTGGGCCTAGCCTTGAGCAGGACTACAGGGACACTGTGGCTGCATGAGGGAGGGAGGAAAGGAAGTAGGTGCGGCTGGGGTGTGGACTCCAGGACAGATGAGCACACAACTGATGGATGACTTCTGTTTTTCAAACCAGAGTGACAGAAAGGCGGGGCAGGGGCAGTTAGAGGAGAAATGAGACTCAAGGGCCAGCCTCTTGAGAAACAGGCAGGACAGGTGTGTGGTTTCTGGACCCTTTGGAAGGCTGGAGGCCATGAGTGACCAGTGGTCCCTTCTGCTGAGTGTGGCTTGGGCATTGGCAGCTCCCAACCGCACGTGGGGGAACTGCAGCACGCAGAGGACAGGATGCCAGGAAGCACAGTACTGCACAGCGCTTCCAGGAGCTCAATGTACTTTCATGCTCATTTTTCCTTTCCCATCCCATCATTCCCCCGGAGCACAGAGCTCCCTGAGGGTACCTGCCCAATGGTAATCCGGGAAATCCCAGGCCCCGCCTCTCCCCAGAGCCCCTCCCACCACGGCCTCTTACCTGTTGCAGAGATTGGCGTGGGCATCACCGGCTTCGGAGCCTTCTTCATCCTCCTTGGAGCCCTCCTGTACTTCGATTCTGTGCTCCTGGCCTTCGGAAACGTGAGTGCCCCCGCCCTGCGGACCGTGCAGCCTCCCTGAGGTCTCTATTGCTGGGGTCAGCCCTGAGTTCCTTCCTGTGTGGCCACCCAGGGTCAGGTGCCAGCAGCCTGGGCCGGCAGGGTAGCTGGGGATGGACAGCAGGCCCCACTGGGCAGAGAATCCGAGGATGTGGATGCTCACACCAGCTCTGGGTGAGGCTCTAGGAAAGCTGAGAGGGGTGAGACGCTGTCCCTCCAAGGGACTCCCACCAGCTAGGAATGGGGGTGTCCCAGGAACACACACCACGGGACGGAGGCAGAGGTGTGGCAAAGTCACCATGAGACAAACACATCCATCTGAACGGGTGCTGGGGAAAGAGCATCCGCAGCTGGGGAAGATGAGAAGGGGTTTGGAAAGGAAAGTGTGTGTGGAGTTGGGGAAAGCGTCTCAGGTGGACAGAACATCCTGGGCACTCTTCAGGGACCATTAGGAGCCACACTGAAGGCGGTGACAGGGCTGGATGCCGGAGGGATGGGAGTGTCATCCATGGGCACGGAGCCCTGCCAGTCCCATGCGGCTTTGGGTACGGCTGCCTAGCCTATGGGGCCTGGTGTTCACCTTCAGTCTGTGGAGAGAAAGAGTCTCACTGTCTATCCCACCTTCCCTGGAAGGTGTGATGAGAAATGTAGTCAGAGACCAAGCCCTGGTTGGGATCCAAGAAATTGGTTGAAGTGGGTGAGAAATTAGAGAACGCCAAGTTCTCCTGATGCAGCCCCTGCCTCTGGGCAGTTTTATTTCCAAAGAGCTCAGATCATTCAAGGCTGGGTCACCCGCTCTGCCATCGACCCTCCTTGAAGAGTTAGCAAGTCCTGCCCCAGGCGTGAGGGTGGCTCCAAGCCCGACCCCTGGCCCCCAGAGGGGTGGTGGAGGCTGGCCCCTGGCTCTTGGGGGAGGCTGGTCCTGGCTCTGAGTTGGGGGAGGGGGGACCCTGGCTCTGAGTTGGGGGAGAGGGGACCCTGGCTCTGAGGGAGGGAGCAACCCTTGGCTCTGAGGCATCGGAGAGGCTGGTCCCTGGCTGGGGGTGGGGGGCGGTAAGGGGACCTTGTCTCTGGGAGTGGGGCGGGGGGAGTAGGCTGGCCCCTGGCTCTGAAGGGAGGGATTGGCCCCTCTGAGGGGGGAGGGAGGCTGGGCTCTGGCTCTGAGTGGGGAGGCTGGCCCTTAGCTCCAAAAGGGGGAGCTGCTTGAATTCATGCTCCTCTTCCTCCCCGGCCAGCTGCTGTTCCTGACCGGCCTGTCCCTCGTCATCGGCCTGAGGAAGACCTTCTTCTTCTTCTTCCAGAGGCACAAGCTCAAGGGGACCAGCTTCTTCCTGGGGGGGGTGGTCATCGTGCTCCTGCGCTGGCCCCTCCTGGGCATGCTTCTGGAAACCTATGGCTTCTTTAGCCTCTTCCGGTGAGTGCAGGTCCCTTTCCCCGAGGGGCCCCGGCCCCCGAGTGGCTGAGAGCAGCCCACCAGGTTTGGGTGGCACAGCCAGCGGGTGTGCAGAAGCTGGACCTGCCCTGCAAGAGATAGGAGCCATGGACGATGGGAAATGGGGAGGAGGCCCTGGCCGGTGTGGTTCAGTGGATAGCGTATCGCCAGCGGACTGAAGGGTCCCAGGTTTGATTCCAGTCCATGACACATGCCTGGGTTGTGGGCTTGATCCCCAATAGGGGATGTGCAAGAGGCAGCCGATCAATGATTCTCTCTCATCATTGATGTCTCCATCTCTCTCTCTCTTCCTCTCTGAAATCATTAAAAACGTATTTTATAAAATTAAAATAAAAACGGGGAGGGGCATCGGACAGACACTTGAAAAGACCCCTCCGACAGTAGGCTGAGGATAAATTGAAGTGACCAGCACACATTGGGCACCTGCTGTGTGCCCAGCACTGTGCCTGTCACCAGGGAGGACACACAGGGCTCGCTCTCAAGTGGAATAACCGAGGGGGGGGGAGGGGCAGTGAGCTGACGTTTGCTAGGCCCCAGATATGCACCATCACAACCTCACTTTTCATCTCCACCGCCCATCCTGGGTTGTTCTCTGCAAATGAGGAAGCCGGCACTCAGAGAGGCTGCCCTGCCCGGGCCTCACTGGCAGTGTGCAGAGGATCTGACCTTGACCCTCCCTGCCCCCCCCCCCACCCAACCCCGTCCCTGGCTCCAGGTTCCACACCCCCCAGCCTATCGGTGTCGGTGTCAACCTGGGCCTGGTGAAAGGCTGGGTGGGACTCAATGAAGAGGTGTAGCCATTGTTAGGGCCAGGGTATATCCCACCGGAAGCAGGACCTGGGACAGGCCTCGAGGGATGGGCAGAGTCTGAGAGAAGACTGGAGGGCACCCGGGGTGGGAGCGGGGAGGAAAGGATCCTGGCAGAACAGACTCCCTGTGTCTCTGTGATGCTGTGGAGAGAGCAGGGGTGGGATGGGGGCTGGAAGAATCATGGTCCATGGAATCATGGGAAGGGGCTGGGGTCAGGAGCCCTCATTTGCTCAGTGGCCTTGAAAGCACCCTGATTAACCAACCTGGAAGCCCAGACCTCACAAAGGTCCTTGAGGAATAAATTTTCGCGCACATGTTCTGCCATCCATGGAGCTGATAGTCAGTCATTTGCTCGGAGTCAAATATATAAGAGGCACCTGCTCTGTGCCCAGTGTGTGGCCAGGTCTGGGGACACCGTGTTAGACAGGGAGGCACCTCCTGAGGACTCGCAGTGCATAGGGGAGACAACTGCATCCTGACAACGGGCATTCAGACCGTGGACTGAGAGCTGGGGACTGTGAGCGGGGCCCCTGCAGACTCTGTCGTTCAAACCCAAAGCACCTGGACGAAGACACCACCCGGCAGCATTGCTCCGTAGATGGCAGAACATGTGTGTGAAAATTTATTCCTCGAGGCCACGCTGTGACCTTTGTGAGGTCTGGGCTTCCAGGCTGGTTAATCAGGGTGCTTTCAAGGCCACTGAGCAAATGAGGGCTCCTGACCCCAGCCCCTTTCCATGATTCCATGGACCATGATTCTTCCAGCCCCCATCCCACCTCTGCTCTCTCCACAGAGATTCGGAGCTGCAAGAGACTTCAGGGGGGCGGGGACCGCAGGAACTTCCACCCAGGAAAAGGAAATAATTCAGGCAGAATTCGAACTTCTGATTGCGTGCCCTCTCCGCTCCACACAGGGCTTCCTTCCCACTTCAGCCTCGGGGCCTCCAAGCCCTCTGAAGGGTCACCCTGTGTCCCCAGCCAGGCCCCGAGGGTGAGAGTGGGAGGATGCTGAGGCCGGGCGGGAGAGCAGACATGGGCCCAGCCCCCACCAGCTGGCCCTGCTGGAGCCCAGGGGACCTGCAGCAGGTGGTGACACCCAGTCTGGGGAGAGGACAGCCACAATAACACAAACAAGCATTTCCTGGGCATTTCTTCCTGAAGACCCTAGGACATAGGGACTGTCACCAACCCCCTTTTACAGCTGGAAGCAGAGAGTGAGGAATCTGCCGGAGTGCTTGTGAGTGGCAAGAGCCCAGATGGGCTCCCACGAAATCTGACCCCAGGGACTTCATCCTTTTCTTAAAATATATTTTTATTGATTTCAGAGGGGAAGGGAGAAGGAGAGAGAGAGAGGAACATCCACAATGAGACAGAATCATTGATCAGCTGCCTCCTGCACACCCCATACTGGGATTAAGCCCTCAACCCAGGCATGTGCCCTGACTGGGAATGGAACCATGACCTCCTGGCTCACAGGTCAATGCTCAACCACTGAGCCACGCTGGCTGTGCTGAGACTGCATTTTTAACTATTCCACTTGGCTGCCTCTAAAACATGGGCAGGGAGCAGAGGGGGGCAAGCCTGCTCCCAGTGCCTAGGGGCCCACTCTCTTGGGAGCCAAAGCCTGTGGACCTCAGCCTTGCTACCCTCTATCTCCCCACCCCATCCCCCCAGGCCATCACTGACTGCTCCCCCCACCCTCTGTTCCTAGGGGCTTTTTCCCTGTGGCCTTTGGCTTCCTGGGCAATGCCTTTAACATCCCTTTCCTGAGTGAGGTAAGTGCCTCCTGCATGTGGCTTAGTGGTGGGGCCATGGGGGTGGTGGGAACTCATGGAGTTGGGAAAACGGCTGCCCAGGCCTAGTGGACCCGCCCAGTCTCCCCTTGCACTCCC